>LNAC01000107.1:1172202-1197237 GCA_002007465.1 Ailurus styani
CTGCTGTCCCCTCCCTCTGCCTCTGCCTCGTCCGCCTCTGTCTTGATGGCCCGCGGCACTCCCGTCGGCTCGCTGCCGCCCCCGTTCTGGGCGGCGCCTCTGGCCTCTCCGTTGGTGGCCTCCGCCAGGGCCTTCCTGTCCGGTCCCGGTGACGGCGCGGGCACGAGGCCCACGTCGGCAGCAGCCGGGGGGCCGTGCAGGGCCGCGTGCTGCTGGAAGCTGGCCAGACTGTCTGCAGGGAGACCCCGGGGGCCACGCTTCAGGGCTGGAGCAGGACCTGCCCGGGCCAGGCCTGAGGAGGGGGAGGGTGGGACGGGGAGGGCTGGACTGGGCAGAGGCGGTGGACGGCCAAGGTTGAAGTTCACCCCCGGTTGCCGTGAGGACCAACCCCATCCCTGCCCGGGCCTCGTGGGGAGCGCAGGACCTCACCTGGGGGGAGCTTCGCAGTGGGGTGCCCGGCCCCTGGCGAGTAGATCTCAGCCTTGGAGCCCGGCTGGCAGACCATGTGGTTGGTCACCAGGTGGCTGTAGAGGATGTCTCTTGTGGTGGAGATGAAGCCACAGCTGTGGCAGACACCTGCAGGCAGGCTGTGGTATCAGGGCCCTGGGGCGGCGCGCCCCCCTCCCCTCCCCGGCCCCCACCTACCGCTCAGCGTGTCTGTGTGCACCTTGAGGTGCCGCTCACAGTTGGCCTTGGTGGTGAAGGCCGACAGGCAGATCAGACACACGAAGGGCCGCTCTCCTGGAACACAGGGCTGAGTGAGGGCCGGGCTCCTGGAGCCCCGCTGGCCCAGGACCTGTGGCACAGGGGTGTGTGTGAACTCTGCCTCCTCTGGCCCGGCCCCGCGCGGACCCTTCCGACGAGCACGGGTGGGCCGTGTGTTGCAGGAGCACTCGTGGGGTGCGCTGGGAGGACCGCACAGGCCTGTCTGGCGGGGCGGGCAGCGGGGGCTGGAGGGGGCAGAAGTGCATTGCTTGGGGGGCACACGCCCCGTGCAGACAGCAGCGGGGGGCCTGGGGCGGGGGTTGGGGGCTCACCGCTGTGGCTGCGCATGTGGATCTCCAGGGAGCTGGCGCTGGGACAGCTCTTGCGGCACTGGGGAAAGGGGCAGACGCGCTCGTTCGGGTAGGTCTCCTTGGGCTTGTCGTCGGCGGCCACGGCGGCCGCGGAGCCGGTGCTCTGGCGGCTGGCGCAGTAGTAGAGCAGGTGTGCTTGCAGGTTTCTCTCGCTCCGGTACCAGATGCCGCAGTCTTTGCAGGGGAAGACGTCTTCTGTGGGGGGGGGGGGCGCAGGCTGAGGGGGGCGGCCCGCAGCTCCAGGCAAGGGAGCCTCCAGAGACGGACGGCTTTGCCCTCTTGGCCCCTGCCGTCCGAGGAGGGAGGTGTGGGAAGGGGCCTTCTCTCCTGGTCACTGCTGCTCGCGCTCACTTGTCCCTAGAGGACGGCGCGCTTGCTCTCCAGGGCGCCACGGGACCGCGTGGATGGGGTCTCTGAGGAGCCCCCCAGGCTGGCCCCCACGCTGCCTCCCAACAGGGAGCCCCCTACCCCCCGAGAGACGCCGGAGCCTCCTCAGGGGCCCGTGGGAGGGGTGTGGCCACGGCCGCAGACCCCCGAGGCAGGCAGGCACCTGCCGGTGCTGACCTGGGCCCTCGTGGTGCTCAGGGGAGCGGGGGACCCGGGGAGCACGTGGGCTCCGGGCGGCTTCGGGTTATGGGGAGGCTGGGGGCTGCTGAGGAAGAGGAGCCCTACCTCTCTTACCCCCCCACCCCGCCCTGCCGCGGTTTCACATCAATTACTAATGGGTCCGAATCGCTTAATTCAGCACGTTTATCTCAGACAGGTGGCCTGTGACTTCAGTTTGTAGGAGCTTGGGTGGCAGAGGTGGGGGTTTTCCCAGCTGGCCAAGGTTTTTCTTACGGGTGGTTCTCAGGGTCGTTCTGGAAGGATGTGGGGGAAGGCGGTTTGTCTCTGCTGCATGGCCCGCTGCCCCTTGGCCGAGGACGGGGCGGGGGGAGGGCTCGTTCTGGGCCCTGGGGCGTTCCCCGGGCTCTCGTGCAGCTTAGGACCCGCTGTTCACACGAGCATCTCCGGGGTTCATCCTGGGGCCCTCCTCCCTCTCGTGTCCCTTTGATTTGGGGGCCTCAGAGCAGCACCGTTCTCCATTAGCTGAGGCGCTGAGCTCGGACTGGAACCTGGCAGACCACTGGTGGGGTTGTTCCTGTTCCTGTGGGGCTGAGGCTGGGAAGGGTGCCGCTGGCTGTGGGCGGGGAGAGGGGCTGGGGGCGTCAGAGGCCCGTTCAAGCCCTGGCCATAGTCCTGAGGTTCAGTGAGGATGGTCAGGGCCCCCCGCCCAGGGCTGACCACGCTGGGTCCTGCTGGTGCAGGGAACCCGCACCGATGCCTGCTGCTACCACAGTCCCACTGCACAGGGGAGAAGACGGAGGCCCGGAGCGGTTGGGTCTCAAGAATTAAACTGTGTGTGGAGGCTTTTCTAGCCCCCGAGGTGGAGGTGCCCGTGCTGGGGCGAAAGGAGCAGTGTACAGTAGGGGTGTAGCCCGGGATGGCCATGGTCCTGCTGTTTCAGGGTGAGGCGTGGACACCAAAGCCTCAGACCCAAGGGGGAAAGCCCTCCCAGCACCTCGGACTCCCTCGGCCCCCTCTGAGCAGCCTGGACGGAGGACTGGGGAGCCCCTGGCTCCGCGCTGGGGGCTGGATGGACCCTGCTGTGCCACCCAGATGCTCCGGGCAGCTGTGAGGTGGCCGTCCTGGCCCCGGCGAGCCCCTTCCAGTCTCCCTCCCCTGCAGCCTCGGTGTCTGGATGGGTCCTGCCTGCTCAGCGCCCCCCGCCCCCCCAGGACCCACTCTCTTCCCGGAGAGCTCGGGGGGGGGGTGAATCTCACACCTGGAGCTTGTCTGTCTCCCTGCGTCATTTCCACCAGCCCAGAGATGCACACCAGGATTGCCTGGGTTCCAGCAACACAGGCCACGTCCCCTCCCCACCCTCCCTCCTGCTCTGCTCCGTAGTCCTGTCTCTGCCCTGGGTCTCTCCACAGCCGGGTCGTGCACCCCCACTGCCCGCAGGTGCTACCCCCAGGGCTCCCCTTTGGTGGGGGACACGGTGCTCCGAGTGAGCCACGGCAGGTGCCCCCTCCGGCCGGTGCTGTGAGCCAGCCTCGTGCTGGACTTCCTGTCACTTCCTTCCCTTCCTGCAGCCCTGCGGCTGCCAGCTCGCAGCCTGGGGGTCTCCGCTCCCACTTACCTGCCCCAGATCCCAGCCCGCTGCTTGGGGCCCCGTGGCTCGGAGAGGAAGCCTGGGCCCTGGCCTGGAGCCACTCTGGGAGGACCACCGTGCCGGGCTTGGACCCAAGCACCCCAAATAAAGCTGCTGACCATGTCCCCGTGTCACGAGCGGGCGGCGCTGGAGCCCACGGGCCCCTCGTCGCAAGGCTGCCTGTGCCACGCGGGGCCGGCTGGGGGAGCCTGGAGCCCTTGCTCCATGTGCGTGTTGGGAGTGCCCAGTAAACCCTACTCTGTGCTCGCAGCTGCGCCCTGATCCCGAGCATCCCCACGGGGAGTGAGCCACGGCCTCTCATACCTCCTCCTGGGGCGGCTCTGCCCCCGAGGGACGCAGGGCCGTGTCTCGTGACGCATGTGGACGTGGCCCTGGCCTCGGCCCGTGGTGGGAGCCAGGCTGCTGCTCAGTGTCCCACCAAGGGCACGTGGCCCGCTCCCTGCCCAGCTGGTGGGGGCAGAGCAGGTGGGGCCAGGGACCCTGCGGGGACTGCCTGCGCCCGGGGCCCGCCCCGTCCCCTGCACTCATGGGGGCACACGGCGTGGGTGCACTCACTATTGATGACCGCCGTGGCCAGGATGGAGGCCATACCCGCCTGCTGGGGCAGGAGCTGGATGTCGGCGTGCACGGGCGCTGGGCCCTCGGGCTCTGCGGGCTTCTTCACGGCCTGGCTGGGGGGGCCCTGGGGCTCTGCCGCCGTGAGCAGCACGCTCAGCCGTCCGCCCACGGGCACCGGCTTGGTGAGTCTGCACCACAGGGCTTCATCTGCGGGAGTAAAAGTCTCGGTGACAGGAGGGCCCCCGGAGGCTCACCCTGCCATCCCGAGCCCCTCCACACAGCCCCCTCTTGGAGACTAGGGTTCGGACGTCTGGGGGTGGGGTGGGCGCCCCAGGCCCCTGGCTGTCAGGCCCGTCTCTAATGAGCCATCCTGCTTCCAGGGGCGAGCGCCCAGTGGGAGGTCCCGAAGGCGGCCCGCACCGCGGCCCTGGTGTCCGGGAGAAGGGTGGCCTAGGGGACAGGCAGCAAGCCGGGCGCTGGTGCCCCACGGGCTCTCCCGTGCCTCACTGCTCCCCCGAGAGCTGCTGTTCCCGCGGTAGCCACCAGGGGGCAGCCTCTGCCCACCACCCAGGCACCTGCCTGCCCACCTCTGGCTCCGGGAACCCCACACAGGAGCTGCAGCCCCGCCTCCCACCTCCCAGGCCACACTGGTCCCTGTCGGCTCCGTGAGGACCTCGTCCTGCCTGGTGGACAGGGGCCGGAGCCCTGCTGACCGGGGCGGGAGGGGCAGGCCCCGGGGCACTGACTGACCAGCGTCCTGGCCTGGTGTACACGTGCAGGGCTGCCGGCACCTCCAAGCCCCTGGTGGGCGGGGGCAGGGGTCCTCCCCCCCCATGCAGCGGGACGGAGGGGTGAGGTGTGGCCCAGGTTTCCCAGATGCCAGGCTCTGCTCCTGCACTGCACCTCCGTCAAGCCAAGGAGGCTCCCGGGGAGGGGGGCTGCCCACAAGGCCCGCGGGCTGGGCAAGTGCCCCCGACCTGCCCCGGACGGCCTCGGGCTCCCTTCTGAAATGAGTGCTGCCCATGGGACGGCGCTGTGCCTCCTCTGGGAGCAGGCAGCCGGATGTGCCAGGTGCAGGGAGGCACCGCGGCCATGCCCCCGGAACATTCCAGCAAAGCAGACCCCCCCCCACGGGGACGAGGCCCTCTCCTGTGGTCGTGGGGCTCACACCCTCCCGACGGCCGCGCTGGCCGACCCGACGTGGCTGAACTGTCACGTTCCTGTCCTGATGGCATCCTCTCCTGTCTGAGTAGCCGGAGCTCTGAACTGAGCAGTGTGTGTGTATGGGGGGGTCTGTCCCCTCCTCCCTCCCGGGCCACTCCTTCGGGAAAGTGCAGGGAAGCAAGGGCAGAACCAGAGGCCGGCGAAGGCTAGGGGCATGGCCCAGGCCCCACGTGGCTGGGTCTGAACGTGGCCCTCCTGCTCTCCCCGCGGCGAGCCGAGCCCCACAGGGCTGGGCTCTAGTGGGCAGTCGGCGCCCTCCCCACCCCGGCACTCTGCTGACCCCAGCGGTCTCCTGGAGGCCCGCGACGAGCAGCAGCACCCCGGCCCCCGAGACCCTGGGGCTGACCTCCATCAGGGTGCCCCAAAGCCTGGCCCTAGCTCGCCTCCCCGCCGGCCCAGCAGGCCGCTGTCCCTTTAAGGGCCAGCCCAGGGCCAGCGGAGTGAGCCCCACCTGCCGGAAGGCCGCGAGGGAAGCGCCAGGATACCAACCCTTCCTGTAGATCTCGGCGTTGGCTTCGGCCTCGCCCCGGGCCTGTGGCAGCGCCCGCAGCCAGCAACGCTCGTCCTCCAGCAGCAGGATCAGCGCCGGGCCCTGGGGGGCAGGGGGGGGCTCGTCAAGGACACAGCAAGGGAAGAGCCCGGTTGGGGGGGTCCCGCGTGCACCCTGAAGAGCCCAAGGCCCCCTGATGCCCCTCACTGGGCGCTGTGCGGCTCCGACGCCGGCAGCCGGCTCCTTCCTCGCTCGGGGCGTTGGGCTTGCCCAGACACCGAGGCCCAGGGAGCAGCGGAGTGGGGATTCGCCCCCAGACCTGGGCTCTCGCCCTGCCTGCCTACTCTGGCGGGCCGCGGAGGGCCACGGGCCAGACGGAGCACGGGTTCTCCCACGCAGGCCCCCAAAGGGAGCGTCTGCCCAGAGGGGCTCCTAGGTCCTCCCCAAGGTGGAAGGCATCCCCTGCCTGCTGCAGGCCCACCAGTGTCCCGCCCACCCCGAGGCCAGCCCACAGCGGACACTACAACACTTCCTGGGCCCAGCAGCCGCGGTCCCCACGCCAAGGCTGGCTCAGCCTCCCTGAGGCGGGTACCCAGGTGTGGGCTCAGCCCTTCTCCCACCTCGAGGAGAGGGAAAGGAAGAGGCGGGGCGGGAGGAATGGGGGGCACAGCTCAACCCGGCACCACCTCGCCCAGCCCCGTCTTCTCCCTGGCTCGGCCTGCAAGCCTGGAAGACGAGTGTGCTCTGGGCTCAGCCCATGAGGCTGCTGCTGGGGGCCTGCAGAATGGGGGGGGTCCCTGATTTCTGCCACTGATCCTGCTGCCGGGGAGGGCTGCCTGTGGTCCCGCTCCATGGCCTGGCCCCCGCATCAGGGGTCTGGGAAGGACTCCGGGTGGGATGGAACCTGGCCTTGCTTCCCCCTAGGAGGTCGGGGTGACCCCTGCCACATCCGGGCCCTCCGCCTCAGTGCCGGACCTGGGCCGGCTGCTCTGACCAGGGGTGGGTGAGCTCTGCCCCCGGGCACCGTGGGAAAAGGCACGCATCCCCTTTGGGGTGCTTTTGTTTTATGCAAATAAATGCCTTTTATTCAGAAATGGTGCGTGGGCCCGTGTACTGCAGAACCAGGGTCACCTGAAAACACTGCCACTGAGGCGGCTCTGTGCACCCCAGGGGCCCATGTAGCAGCCGGCTGGGACACCGCCCCGGGGGGACCGTGTCCTCAGATTCGGGGCACCTCCCCGCCAGGCGCAAGCACAGGTGCTTCTCTGGGCTCTGAAGTCCAGGACGCCCCCCCTGCCCCCTGCGCTGTGACCCTGAGCCAAGCACCGAGGGGCCCCTCTGTCCACGTGGCCCCCAAGCTGAGCACTCCTGCAGAAACCCCCAGTGTGGCTGGGGCAGCAGCCACGTGGCTTGGCCGTGGGCAGTGCACGTGGAGACTCGTGGCCAGCGGGGCGTGGCTGTGGCAGCAGAACCAGCCTGCACCCACGCGGGCCCTGTCTGCACAGGGGCAATGCCCCTCGTGCTCGGAGCTGTGGCCCGAGCCCCGTGATGGTTGCAGACCTGCTGTCTTCCTGCCACCGGCTCCCGGCAGTGGGGCTGGGCGGTCGAGTCTGCTTCTCAGCCCCTCCCGGGGCCCCGGGAAGCACGGATCTGCGCCAAGCTCTGCCTCCGCCTATGCCCACTTGTGCGCAACCAGCACCGAAGACAGGAGCCCCCCACCCCCTCCCTTGCTTTCACCTTCCCTTCGGCTGGCAGGACACAGCAGGCAAGGGCCGTGCGTTTGGGCCCAGAAGGCTGGGGTCCACGGGGGCCCCAGGTCAACCCGGGGACAGCATCTCCACCAGGGCAACACCGTGCTCTTCGCAGACACCTGGGGACACCAGCCGGGGTCCCGCGGGCTCAGAGGGGCCACAGCTGGGGGGCGGGGGGCCCCCACGTGCCAGCTGCACTGACCTGGCCGGCGGCTCGCAGCCGGGTGGGGCCGGGCCTCCCGAGTCTCTAATGAATATTAATGAGCAGAGGAGGGTGAAAAAAATTAATCTGCCCGATCCTCCGATTGGCGCTGTGGTAATGATATGAAATCTAATTATTCGTCCCAATATTTCCAACCCTCAAACTGGGACTGACAGCCTCCCGTAGGTTTGGTGCTTATCGCTCGCAGGGGCTGCGTGCTCCCGGCTTGATAAAACCTCGCGGCTCTGCTGACGCTGCACAAGCCCTTGCTGTGCGCGGCCTGCCCGGGGCGCGGGCGGCGGGGGGACGGGGACGGGGGCACCGCGGGCTGGGACGTCTGGGGCTGTCCGACTTGGCCCGTGACCCCTCGACGCACGGCCCCCCCCCCCCACGTGAACGGGGCGGCAGGGACGCGACCTCCCGTGGCCTCTGCCAGGCGTGCGCTCGCAAACTGGGGGTGCGCGGCCACCACCCCGGGGAGGGGCTGCCACGGCCGCTGGCTGTCCGGCTGTCGGGTTTTCTGTCCTCCCCCCTCCAGCTCCGAGCAGCCCGCGAACAGAAGCCCCTTTCTCTGGCGGCTGGCGCTGTGCTGTCCATGGGCAGGGACATGGGGTGTAAGCCCGGGAGGGGCTGTCACTCCCCCGCCAGGCGGGTGCCCCCGGGTCGCGTCTGGGTCGGGCTCACCAGGGACAGGCCGTGTCCGGGTTCAGGAACCCCCGCCCAGCCTGCAGCCCTGTGGGGTCGCCCTGTCCCTCCCGGCTCCAGGACAGCCCCGCCCGGCCCCGAGATAACGGGCGGCCACTTGAAGTTCCCCGGGTGCGTCTGAGACCACTCCTTGTTTCCCCCAACAAAGAGGTCAGTGTCTGGATTCCCTGCCTGCCGATAACCATCAGAAACTCTATCTCTGCCCCATCCGCTGTGACTTTATCGGAGGCTGTTCCCAAACCTTGCTGGCCATCTCGTAAGCAGCATCACAGGGAAGGGGAGGTAGGAGCCCCGTTCGGACAGGGGAAGGGGGCGGCCCAGCCCAGCGAGCCAGACTGCCCTGCAGGAGGTCAGGGGGCTGCCCAGGCCTCCCTCAGGCCACTGTGGGGCAGGCTCAGGGGAGGTCAGGGCCGGCGCAGGCCTGGTCTGGGCTCTGATGGGGCCCCCGCCCACCTCCTTCTTTCAGCTCATCCTGAGAAGTCCGATCCCTGTCCCGCTCAGCTCACCCTCCCAGAGGCAGCTGCCTTTCTGTCCTCGGCTCCTCCTCTCCCCCAGACCCTGTAGAGAACCTACTTCCCAGATGAGGACAGAGGCCCACAGAGCTGAGTGAGGCCCAGGGCCACAGGAAGTGGCTGTGTGTATCCAGGACTGGAAATGGGGTCTGCATGGTCTTGGCTTCCTTCCATCCATGCATCCATTCACCCATCTACTCAGTCATCCTTCCCTCCACCCATCCGTCATCCATTCACCCCTCTACCACCCACCCACCCATCCATCTACCATCCATCCATTCACCCACCCATCATCCCTCCGTCCGTCCATCCACCCACCCCTCTCCCCACCTATCCTTCCCTTCCTGCCTCCACCGATCCTTCTGTTCACTGGCTGAACAGTCCCACAGAGCCTGGCGTGTGCCTGGCGTGGGGCACCATGAACAGAACGTGCCGACCTCATCTCCCAGTGTGGATGCTGACAAGAAACAGCCTCTGGAAGGCCGCATGCAGAACGTGCTAGAGACGCCGGCTGAGAAGAGCAGGGGGTGCTGGGGGTGAGGCGGGGAGCTGTGTGGACAGCAGGGATGTGGGCCATGCGGCCCCCACCCTCTTCCTCGGGTGGCCCTTGGGCTCAGGGGCGGAGCCAGCTGTAAGGGTGGCCCTGGTGCCCATGGCGGCCCTGGCCCAGGAGGAGAGGCCAAGGGATGGGGAGGCCAGCGGCAGGCCTCCTGTCTAGAGGACGTCCAGCTCAGGGCCCCACACCGCCCTCCTCCCCACCCCGGTGCTCCAGCCGAGCCTGGACCTGACCATCTCCTCAGGGGCTGCCCCGTGGAGGGTAGGGGCTCCGGCTCTGCCACCTGCTAGCTCCGTGGAACAGGCTGGATGTGCCCCCCAAAAACAGGTCTACCCGGAGCCTGTGGACATGGCCTTATCTGGAAAAAGGTCTTAGCAGATGGGATTAAATTAGTGACAATCCAGGTGCCTTCCTCCTAGCTTATCCAGTGTCCTGAATCCAGCGACGGGTGTCCTTACTGGAGCAGAGACGCAGAGGTGGGTGCCCTGCGGGGAGACTGGCCTCCCCCGGGCAGTGCCCCCCGTGCCAGCCTCAGGGCTTCTCGCATGGGGGCTGCTCAGAGCCGGTGGGGCCCCGAGGGCCCTGGCCCCACTGCCATCTCCAGCTGTGGGAAGGGGGAAGCTCACCCAGGGCCCCTCTGTGGCCATCCCTGCACGAGGATGTTGGGCAGGGCAGGGCCCCGCTCTCATTAGAACCATTCGGGAAGGGCCTTCTCCCCAGCGCAGCCGCCGCCCTCCTGCGCACCCACGGCCCCTGCTGCCAGCTCTCCATGATGTCACGGTGGCCTCGTGGCTACAGTGGGTAAGCCCTGGGGGGGACTATGATAGGCTGATGGCTCGAGCCACCGTGGGTCAGACTCAGCATGAGAATCTGCTCATTCATTCTTCCACCCTTCCATCCATTCGTCCATCCATCCATGCATCTGTCCATCCGTCCGTCCATCCATCCATCCATCTGTCCATCCATGCATCTGTCCATCCATGCATCCGTCCTTCCATCCCTCCATCCACCCACCCACCTGTCCATCCATCCATCCGTCCATCCGTCCATCCACCCATCCATCTGTCCATCCATGCATCCCTCCATCCATCCACCCACCTGTCCATCCATCCATCCATCCGTCCATCCATCCATCTGTCCATCCATTCGTCCATTCATCCATCCATCCATCCGTCCATCCATGCATCTATCCATGCATCCGTCCTTCCATCCCTCCATCCACCCACCCACCTGTCCATCCGTCCATCCGTCCATCCACCCATCCATCTGTCCATCCATGCATCCCTCCATCCATCCACCCGCCTGTCCATCCATCCATCCCCCCACCTCTCCGTCCATCCGTCCGTCCATCCATCCGTCCGTCCATCCATACATCTGTCCATCCATGCATCTGTCCATCCGTCCATCCATCCACCCACCCACCTGTCCATTTGTCCGTCCATCCATCCATCCCCCCAACCATTCTGGACATTTTCTTGGTATCTGACTGCAAATGTTAGAGTTCGCTGGGTTTGCGAACCCTGGGAAGTGGAAGCCACGGCTGGCTCAGGGAGGGACCTGCCCAAGGTCACACAGCACGCTGGTTCAGGACCCACTCTGGACCTGACCCCTGCGAGGCTCTACGCACTCACTCTGTGTACTTCCTGGGGTTCCCACCCCCAAAGTCTCCTGTGGGGGGGGGACTGTGAGGGGAGCCCCCCCGTCCCGCTCCCATCTGCAAGTAGCCCGGGGATGAGGAAATCAGCAGGGAAGGGCTGCCGCTCTATGGGAGCCCCTCTCCCTCCTTCCTCTCCGAGCAGCTAAGACAAACCGCCTGCGGCTGATAGGACGATCTGGGGTGGGCGGCGCACGGGGGAGAGAACTGGGACCCATCAGCCCAGCTCGATAAGGGGCTCGCTGAAATGTTAGCAAAAATATTTAGACAATAAATGAAGTATCGGAAAGGCGCGCGTATCTTTAAGAAATCAATCATCGTGTACGGTGTGTCTGGACACTTGGCGCCAAGGCGCAGATAGCGCCTGCTGGGGAGATAAGGGTTAATCAAGGATTTAATTCTGTGGGAGATAAAGCTGCAGGGAAGAGCAGGCGAGGCTCCTTCCCCCCTCAGCTCCTCGGCCAGAGCCTCAAAGGCCACTGGCTTCCCTGGCGCTGGTCCCTCACTCCCCGTGGACATTATCTCTCTGCCTGGAGAGCATCTCCACCCTCACGCCAAGTCTCCCCAGGCTGACCTGCACCCTGGGCCCAAGGAGGACAAAACCGTCAGAGAGGAGGGCGGGGCGGGGGCGTGGCCAAGACCCTGGGGCTGGCTCAGCCCCGGCCTTACAGAGCCGGCTGGGGTCTCAGCTTGGGCAGACATGGGGTGCAATTCTCCCTCTGGTATTTGATCCTGATGAGTTTACCAAGTCACTTAACCTGTTGGAGACTCAGTTTCCACATCTGTGAAATGGGGAGCACGCCATACATGGCGCGGGCAGGGAAGACCAGGGCCCGTACATAGGGATGGGTGCACCTCGGTGTGTGCAGTGAGCGACACCTGTCTGTCCTGGAGGGACAGACTGTCTGCAGAGGGGGAGCAGGGGAGAGAGGGGCAGGCCACACACAGCTGCACCCCTTTATCTTGTCACTGCTTACGAGAATTCAGAGATGAGGAGCTCCCAGACCACACACTGCTCCTTCTAGCCACGAACTGCCCCTCAACAGTCCACCCTCGGAAAAGTCAACTGCTGCTTGCATGCCTCCAGTGATGGGGAGCTCACTGCCTCAAGAGACTGCTTAGAACACCAGAGTCTCCATTCTTTCCACGGAGCCAAATTCTGCCTTGTGCTTGCCACTGATCTTTCCCTGCTTGGGCCAGCCGTCCTGGAGGGTGGTGGTAAGCACCCTGCAGACACGGTCTCGTTTACTTGCCCAGCTGCTGTGGGAGGCAGGCCACCAGCTGCCCCACTTTGCAGACAAGCCACAAGCTCTGTCTGCCCACCCTCTCCTCTGCAGGGATGTTGGTGGGTCTGCAGGCTCAGGCTCAGGCCCAGGCCCCAGGGACCCTTCAGGGCCCCCCCCGTGTCCCCAGTGAGGGCCACAGGCTCAGGAAGCAGAAGCTCAAGGACCTCAGGAGCCCGCCCAGGAGCAAAACCGCCACGGGGGAGGAGGGGACAGGCCCCGGACCCTGGGCGGCAGGGCAGGCCTGCTCATGGGGTGGGAGCCCTCGGTCCTGGGCCAGCCTCCCGCTGAGCGGACGCGGCCAACACGTGCTCCCCGGGCCTGGGCGTTCTGCTGCCATGTGGGTGTGGATGGTTACAGGGCCTCGGCCGGGCTACCCGTCTATACCCTGGGAGACCTCCCGGATCTCTGGAGCCCCAGGCCCCAGCCGGAGATTCTGACTCGGGTGGGCGCTGTGACTGGCGGTCTGAGGGTCTGCAGCTCCCCCCCAGCCCCGCAGATACCGCTACAGGCCGAGATCCTGAGCCCTGGTTTCTGTGGCTGGGAAACGGGGGCTCGGTCAGGCGGCGGCGGGACGGAATGGTCAGGGCAGCACCGGCCTCTAGGTGTGGGGAGCCCGGCCCCGCAGCCCTGCCACTGCCCACTGGCTGCGTGGCGGCTGACCAGAGGCCCACGCCCGGGGCCCGAGGACCAGGAGGCCCGGCACGGAGGGACACCTGCCAGCCAGGGTGCACGCGGATCAAGTCACACCTGAATGCGACACCAGGAGTCGAAAAGGGCCTGGGCTGTGGCCGTGCCTGCCCGTCTGGGGTGCCTGAGCCCGGGCTTGAGGGGACCCACCCAGGGGGGCTCCTGGCCTTTCAAGTGAGGAGCAGCAGGGCGAGGAGAGGGTTCCCGAATGCGCGTCACGGTCGGGCCCCTCCGGGTTCTGTCCTGCTGTACGCTGCCCATTCGGCTGCCCCGATGCCTACGATACCAGTGCCCCGCGTTCACCAAAACGGATTTGAAAAGGAGCCTTTGTACCCGTGCGAGAGGACGCAGACCGACCTGCCGCAAACAGAAGGCGGCCCAGCAGCAACCCCGCAGCGCGCGGCCCCCGGGCGGCGGCGATGAGCAGGAGGGCGCTTCCTGCGCAGGCTTCGTAGTGACACAGGCAGGTCAGAAGTGCGGGAAGGGGAAGACCCTGGGGCACCAGAAGGACCCCCAGGGACGAGCTGAACCTCAGCGTCTCTGCTGCAGTGGTGCGTGAGCTCCCAGAAAACCGCCTCGCTAGCCACCCCCCCATGGAAGCCGGGTCAGCCCTCCACTCGGCTCCTCGTTGCCTCCCCACTCCCAGCACCCGTCTCTTGGTCTTGCCAACTTCTACTTGTCCATTAAGGGCCTCCTCCAAGAAGCCCTTCCTGCGTCACCTCCTCCAGGAAGCCTTCCTTGTGCTCTCAGGCAGTCGACTCCTTCCTACCTTCCCAGTCCCAGCACCTCCCAACGATCGACGCAGTGCGCACAGAGGGGCAGGCCCTCGGGGGCCGCAGTGTAACCAGGGCTGGACCCCCGCGGCCGAAGGGGTCTGTGCCCCGGGCCGGCCTCTGCCCTGGCAGCCGGCCTGCGGCCGGGGTTGGGACTCCTTACCGGTTCCGGCTGCCCGGGGGACGAGGCCTTGCTGTGCACGTTCCCACGGAAGGGGCCCCAGGACAGGCCCTCGGCGAGGCCGCGCCGAGCCCGCACGCCGCTCTGCCCATCCTGCCGCAGCAGCTCCAGCTCGTCTGTGGGGAGAAGCACCGGGGTGTGAGG
Source organism: Ailurus styani (assembly GCA_002007465.1). Classification (NCBI taxonomy): domain Eukaryota; kingdom Metazoa; phylum Chordata; class Mammalia; order Carnivora; family Ailuridae; genus Ailurus; species Ailurus styani. The sequence continues at coordinate 1,186,217 of LNAC01000107.1, forward strand.
CGTGCCCGCCGCGGAGACCCCCCAGCCCCGCCGCCGGCCCGAGCCCGCCGGAGCAGCTGCTGGGACGGGGGCGCCCCTGCAAGCCCTTGTCTGGGGCCCGCAGGGGACGGGACGGGCTGCCCGCGGCTGGATGTTAGGACGCGGCTCCTGTGGCACACGGGGCGCCGGCCACCCGCCCGAGCCCGAGACGCGCGCGTGGAGCAGGGGGTCCCTGGAGCCGGCGTTGGGGGCACGCAGCAGAGGACAAGGTCGACGAGGCTGGCCTCCCGGCCCTCCGCACTGGCCCGAGTCCCCAGACCAAGCCTGTGATGGCTGCCGGGGCGACGCCAGGCCCGGATGTCCCTCTAGCTCACACTGCCCGACTCCTCCGGCTGCTCGGGCCTTGACTGCGCTAATCCGCCGACACGCTTAGCACAGCCTGCGGAGCGGAAACCCAGTCCCAGAGCCACGCACCCCCCACGGCTCTCGGCAAAGCCAGGATCTGCCCCCGGGGGCCCTGACGTGGGCTCCGTTCACCCCCTGCAGATGGGCAGGCACGGGGACCAGCGGGGACCCCAGAATGCTGCTGCCGGGACCGCCACTCACTTTCTGGGACGGTCTGGGCCCTGAGTCTTGCTGCCTCGCCGCAAGGCCGCCCCTAGCTGGGGGTCCGAGACCATCGGGGGCTGCGGCCGCCTGTGCTGTGGTGGGGGCAGGGCTGCAAACCCTCCGGGGCCAACCGCTTCCGTGGCCGCAGCAGTGGCCCCCGTGGCACGTGTGGGACGGCCACCACAGGGCGTGGCTGCACTTCTACAGACAGACGGGCCTCTCTGGGAGCCCCTGAGACCGTCACGCTCCCCGGGACGGGGCTCGGGGCGGGACAGGGTGTGGAGTCAGGCTCCCGGGTCCAGCCGGCCTCCCTGCACGGTCCCCAGGACCTTCCACGGGGGCTGAACGCTGGCGCCTGGAAGATCCACGCGCCTAGACCTAGTGAACACGCCTTTACTTGGAAGAAGGGTCTGTGCAGACGCGATCCAGTCAGGAGGTGGAGAGGAGAGCACCTGGGTGAGGCGGTGGGACCCTAAACCCAGTGACAGATGGCGTTACAGGAGACACAGAGAAGAGACGGGGCAGGCGGCCACGTGAACGCAGCCAGAGCCCAGAGTGACAGGGTCAGGAGGAAGCGCGCCGCAGCCCCGGAGCAGGGGCGGCAGGAAGGACCCCCCTGCCAACCCCGGAGCCCCCAGAGGGACGCGGCCCTGGCCCAGCCCTGGGACAGAACAGATTTCTGGGACGTTAAGGCCCCAAGGTTGTGTGTGTTTGTGGGGGCAGCCCAGGGGGGTTCACACGGGCCTGTCACCTGCACGGCCTGAGCCTTTCAGAGTCCTCATGGGACCAAGGGATGGTGGTGGTCACGCCCGCAGAGGGCGGTCCCTTTCCCATCCCACACCCTCTGCCCAGGAGGGCAGGGCCACCTTGTACCTCGGGTGCCATCCGGGCTGCCTGGGCCCACGGAGGCCTCACGTGGCCTGGCCTGGTCCCCAAGCGAGCGCTGTGGCGGCGGCCCCACTTCCTGGAGCCCCGATCGGGCAGGCTGTGGCCTTAATGGGCCTGATTATCAGATAACTGCCGGCCTAATGGCAGAGATAAGGTGTAAATACGCCAGGAGGCCCAGCTAAAACGTTCTAACTGGGTCCTTGTCTTCCCCGGGGCAGATAAGATGGCAGGGGACCAGGACCAGGCTGAGGAGGCCGGCGCCCCTTTATCAGCCCCCCGGAGAAGGGGACAGAGACTGGCTCTGTCACTTTGCAGCTTGCCCCCAGAGGCCACGTCCCTTGCCAGCCCACCCAGGACACCTGGGCCCCAGCGCTGCCCAGGGGCCACCCCTGCCTGGCCCCGCAGGGCCCATCCTCGGGGATGCACGGCCGGCACAGTCACCCAGCCCTGCCCCAGCAGCCCGGTGAAGTCGGCCCTCTCTCTCCGCGCCGGGACAGATGAAGACTGAGGCCCCAGGAGGCCACGCAGCTGGCGGCGGCATGTCAGGATCTGCAGCCGGGCCCCCGGCTCTACCGACCCAGGGCCCTGGGTGTGTGCGTCTCTGGTTCCCCTGCCTGGCGGGCCCTCGGGGGACCGGCAAACAGGAGGGAGGGGAGGAGGAGGAGGCTGCCCGAAGACAAGCTCGCTGGGCGCTCGTTTGTCCGTCCACCTGTCTGTCAAGCCGTCCGAGGCTGGTGGGGAGCCCCCGGCTCCCCAGCTCCCGGCGGGGGCTCGCGGGGAAGCGTCCAGCGCCCTCCTGCTGCGGCGGCCCCTGTGTGGACACCCGAACCTCGAGGAACCAGGGCTCGGCGTGCCCTCGGCTCTGCGCAGGGCCGGCCGCACGCCTCTCTGGACGGCATTTCGCCCGCCAGGACCACAGACGAGACAGGGATGGTGACCGGGAGCCCCTCCGTCCCCAGCTCGTTCCCCGTCAGCGTCCGGATCTCGTGGAAGGAGCCCGTTCTGGCCTCGTCGGGCAGGGACCCCCCCATCAGGAGACGACACCTTCCACTCGAGGCTGGGGGCACCTTCCCGTGGGAGGGGTGCCTGGGAGTCCAGAGCGTGGGGGGCTGGCCCGGGGGTCCCCGAGGACGGAGGAGGTGGGGGGGCGGCCCTGGGCCTCCCACGTTTTCTCTCTCGGGGCCGCGGCCTCATGCTGATGGAAGGAAGGAGCCCGGCCAGTGCGGCTCCCCGCCCCACCCCCGTGGGCACCCACAGCCAACAGCCCCACTCCCTAATCAGAGCCCCAGGGCCGGCAGGCCGAGCCTCCCAGATAACAGCGTGGCTGGCGTTTCCCACGGCAGCCACTCCATCTTCTGGGTATCGTGCCCTGCCAGAGGGAGGGCTGGCTCCCGATAAAGGCTGCCAATCTGCAGGCCTCAGGGCAGAGCCCACCACTCAGGCCTGAGAGAGGGGAGGAGGCCAGGGAGCCGAGGAACCTGGGCTGGGGATAGCGCAGTGCTCACCACGGAAACCCACCTTCCTGCTTAGGGAGCCGGGTTCTGAGGAGCTGTGTGTTAGGAAGGGTGCCCCCGTGGGTGCATGAAGGGCGATGGCAGGTACCTGGCTGGGTGAGGGGAAAATGGCTGGATTTCAGCCCCAGCTCACCCAAAGTCTTTGTCCCAGTGCACAACCTGGGCAACTGTACATGGTGGCCCTGGTGATGTTCAACATCCATCTACTCAGATAGCCTATTTCTAGCAAACAGTTCCTGTCCAACCTCTTGCATAGCGGAAACAGGGTCAAGCGATATTTGAGCCCAGTTAGCACCTACGAGAGACCCTCTCCTAACCAGAAGCAAACTGCATCAGAAAAATAGGGGTGGGTGGGGCCACCCACTCCTGGTAGGCTGGGAACCTCAGAAGGGTTCAGCTCAAAGCCAAGAATGAATAAAAGTATAAAATGAGTGAGGGCAAGGGGGGGAGGGGTGGGAGACGCGGAGCTGGGGGCGGGAGCTGGCGGGCGGGGAGACTGACAGGCAGGAAGACACAGTTATTTTTAAGAGCGTCTATAATAGCCAGAGGACCCGTGGTGGCCGGACAGACAGCTCCCAACCACACGCACAGGAAGCCTGGGTCCATGAGCACCCAGGCCACACCGCAGGCTCTCTCTGGACTTGGGGCACAGTGCTCACGCAGTCACAAAACCCTGTGGGGGGACCTGGCACAGGGATGAAGGAGGCATGGCCTCTGCCCTCTGCATCTCCCAGGAAACATGGGCGGTGGCAGCCGGGAGGGTGGGCCAATTGGGGCGGGCTTCCAGGTGGAGGTGTCCTCCTCCCGGGAAGCCTCCTGTGGTCCCTGTCTGCTTTCTCTTCCCAGCTCCAGGCCGGTCCTGGCCTTCGTCCCCGCAGGGGCCACGGGGGTGATGCCACATGCCCTGAGGATGCACAATCCTGACAGGATTCCCGGCCCCCCCCCGCGGAGCCCCAGCCACATGCCGCGTACAGCCTGCCACAGGGAAGTCCCGCCCCCAGCGCACAGAGGGGGACATCGAGGCTCAGAGCGGTTCAGCTGCTGGCTCAAGACCCGCGACGGGGAGGCGCGACGTGAACCACCGCCCCCCACGCTCACGGCCGGGGCCCCGACACCCTGCTCAGGGCGGATGCGGGAGGCGGCGGGCAGACGGGGCGCCGCAGGCAGGGAGGCCGGCACGCGGGGCAGGCTGACTCCTGTCCTGTCCTCAGTTTCCCCTCGGGGAGGCGGCAGGCCCCCACGGGGGTCCGGCTATCACTACACACTCCGCATCAGGACCGGGACAAATTTACCCCGGCAAACAACCGTACGCACATTATTTCCAGAACAAACACGTCGCAGCGGGATTCAATTTCACCCCCCAAGCATCTGTGAGGAGCCAGAGGCGAGGATTCAGTCCTTGCATATTTATATGATTTAAATGTCTGCTTAGGTCCCGGAGCCCTCCGACGGCGCCCCAAAGGAGGCAGGGGCGAGTGCTGCCGCTCCTGGGGTCCCGACGGAGAGGGTGGCCGGGTGAGAGATCTGGGGTCTGGAATCAGCGGGCCGGGGCCGGGTCCTGCCTCTGCCCAGCACCCGCTGGCCTCAGTTCACCTGCTGGGCCGGAAGCTCTGAGGGTGAAGGCGAGCGCGTCAGTCTGGGAGGCCAGCATGGCTCTTCCTCCCTGGGCTGTCTGGGGTCGTGGGGCCCAGCCCGGGGTGGCCGCGGAGCCATGGCCCCCGGCCCAGCTCTGCCTCATGCCCGGCAGAGCCCTCGGGGGCCATGGCGCACACAGTGAGCCAGCTGGTCTACAGAGGCAGCCCAGAGAGCACAGTCACCGTCACAAAGGTCAGGTTTGGGGCTCTGACCCCGAGCCCACCGGGTCTCAGCCCCCCCGCCCCCTCGGCTGGCCTGTGGCTCTGAATGGGGCAGCCCTGGGTTCTGCGGGAGTGTCTGAGCCTGGGACGGCCTGCCTTTGGACCCAGCGGCCGGGCTGCTCCTTCCTGGGGCTGGACGGTGCTCATGCTAATGGCCTGTGGTCTCCAGAGCAGAGTGCAGGTTCACAGGCCCTGTAGCCCCCTGCCCGCGCCACCAGTGAGCACCACCCGTGCTCACTGATCTCACCGGCCCATCGCCTGGCCCCACCCCGTGGCTCCCATGGGCCAGCTGGCCCCCGCCTTGTCGGGAGCGGCCCTATCTCAAGGATCACACTGTTTGCCTTTGATAAAAGTCACACACACACACACACACACACAAAGGGGGAGAGAAAAAGAGGGAGGGGGAGAGGAAGAAAGCCCCAGGGCCGAACAGGCCCCACCCTGCGGGGTTCCAGAAGTCTCTGTGGGCGCGGGCCCAGAGCGGGTAAGGCTAGGAGGCTGCGTGTGTTTCCAACACATCCTGTATCAGCACGGAAGTGAGGCCCAGAGAGGGTGAGCACCTCTCCCCAGGTCACAGGGCAAAGCAGGGCCAGCAGGGGGGAGTGGGGCGGCGTGGGGGGCACCGGCTGGCACGAGCGGTCCCACAGTGAGGGGCCAGGCAGATCTTTCCCTCACTCGCTCGGCCCCTCCCCCTGCAGATGCTCCCCCCCCCACCGCCCCCAGCCAGGAGCATCAGCCCAGAGTTCCTGAGGGGGGCATGACTTGCCCAAGGTCACCGGCCGTCAAGTCCAGCCCCTTTCCTGCCCCCAACATAGTCCTCTTGACCGGGAAAGCATGAGCTTGGTGGCGGGGGAGGTCCTAGAAGGACAGAGAAAGGCCACTGCCGTCCAGGGTCTGACAGTCCTTCTGGAAGCGCGCGGCCTGGGGGAGGGGGTGGAAGATGAGCCCCCATGAGCCCAGCTCCGGGGATGACGCGGGGGTGTGCGGCAGGCCTGGCAGCTCTCGGACCCGGGCCTGTGTTCCAGCACAGACATGTCCCAGCTGCACGGGCCACCTCCCTCCCCGGCCTCGCCGTCCGCTGACGGGACATGGGGGAGAAGAGCCCTCGCCTCTCAGGTCAGCACAGGGCGAAGGGACATGACGGAGGTGGCGCATGAAGGATGTGCGGGGACACACGGCGGGCGCGCAGCGAGCACGCCAGCAGGGGCCCTGCCACGGCCAGGGGACATCCAGCCAGGCCCCGGTGGTCCCCGCGGGCTGCGGGCCGGCTCACAATCCCTCCGGGCACGGGGCGCCCCCTGCTAGGACACACTCGGGGGTGACGGGCTTCCTACGGGCTCAGGGACATACTGCACCATGGGTCCCCCAAGCCCTCGGGGGCGGGCCACAGCGGCCGCCGCCACCAGCTGCCCGGCTGGGTACCCCGGCCCCAGGAGGAGGGGATGTCTGGGGCCTGCAGACGGCGGGCACAGCCTGGCCGTGCGGACACACCAAACGGGGGCCGCCTCCTGGATGGTTCTCTTGAGGCGGGCGGAGAGCCCGGCCTGGGGTGGGGGGCGCCCCCTGAAGCTTGGGAGCCCCAGGCCCGTGGCCACGAGTCTCTCGGCAGGGACGGGCTCGCTGGTTCCGTGCGGGAGCCGGGGTGCGCGCCGTCCTCCCGAGTCTGGCTGGGGGGGGGCGAATTTGGGCTTGGGGAGCACTGTCTGGGGGCCGGCAAGCTCCCCTCGGCTTCTGGAACATCTTCACCTGCTGGGCCCACTCTGTCGGCCCCCGTTTTCGCTCCTATGTACAGACGGGGCAACAAGGTCACAGGAGGGGGCCTGGGGCCAGGCTGAGCGGAGGCCCTTGCGTTGGGGCGTGAGGACGGGGGCAGTGTTTGGGTGGATCGGCAAGGTCCAAGTGCAGGGGGTGGGGGCCTGCCCTGCTGCTGCCTCTCCCGCGGGCTGGCCTCCCCAGGCCTGGGCAGTGGCAAGACTCCCCCCGGGGAGCTGACAGGCTTGGGGTGGTCCTTCGTGCCCTCTGACCTCACAGGGCAGTGGGAGTGCAGGTATGCCCACACAGCCTGGGCCCCCAGCCAGCCAGCACGTTCCCTGGACCAAGCCACACCTGAAGGCCACATCAGGAGAAACTGGGCAGAGCCTGTTTCCAGCCCTCCCCATCCCCAGGGCAGAGCCCACCCCATCTCAGGCCCCAGGCTCCCCTCTGGGAATAATGGGGATGAAGGGTCGCAGGGACATGGCTAAAAAAGCTTCTGGCGAAAAATGGTGGGGCCCATCTCCCATGCTCTCTGCCAGCTGAGAGAAGCAAGGCTTGGAAAAGTTGAGGGCTTGTTTGAGGTCCCAGAGCCCGGGGGGCTCTGACCCCAACTCGGGCAGCACGGCCTCACCCCCGTGAACCTGGCACATCGAGTGGCCGGGGCAGGACGTGACCCCGATGCCCAAGCTGTGTGTGCAGGCAGCGGCCCCACGGCACCTGCTGTGGCCACGAGAGAGGGAGTCATTGGACAGGTGCTGCCGCACCTGGACTCACTGGACAGGTGAGGCCAGTCAGGTGGGGGCGGGGCACAGACACACGTGCGGTCATGGGGGGACACGGACACACACGCAGTCACGGGGTGGGGGAGGGGACACAGACACACGTGGTCATGGGGGGACACGGACACACGTCACGGGGACACAGATGCGGGGTCTGCGGGCACACGGTCACATACGTGGTCTCTGGCTCAAGGGCCAAGTCCCTTGAGGCGTCAGGGCTTCAGTGGCTCTCCAGGGCCTGGGGTGAGGGTCTCTGCCCTCCCTCTGGCCCGGGCAACCCTCCGGAGCACCGCTGGGAGGCCAGGGCCCGTGACTGGAGGACACATAAGGACGAGGACCATCGGCCGTCATTGCTGAGGACCTTCTGTCCCCCACGAGCCAGGCCGCCCGGCCCCACGCCGTGGCAGAGCCAGCTCGCGCTCCTGCAGGGCTACGGCCCCTCAGAGAGACAAGGGCTTTCTGGGACGAGAGGATTTCAAAAGGCTTCAAGCCCAGAACCTTCCTTCCTAAGCACTTAGGCTAGAGCGGGTGGGTCCCAGAGCTTGGACCCTCAGGCCCCCTGCCGAGCGCCTCCCTGGGGACGGGGCCTGTGTGCCAGGAGCGGCCGGGGCCTGCCCGGGTGCCTCGTCCCCTGGGCGTGGGCCTAGGCCCCATGTGCCCGCCCACTGGGCCTGCCGCCACGTGTTCTGACCTTCCTCCCGCCACCAGGCGCTGCTGCCTGTGGCTCCACCACATGGGGCCAGCCTGAGCCCGGCTGGAGCCAGCAAGCAGGCCACATGCCTGGAAGCCAGCTGCAGGGGGGTGGCTGGCAGGGCCACACAGATGCCGCCGTGGGCCAGTGGGGGCCAGGCACAGTGGCCACTCCAGGGCACACCCCCGGGCACCCTGGCTGGGACCTCCATGTGCCCGTCCCCTCGTGCAGGCAGCGGGGGCGATGCCATTGGCTACCGGCCCCTCCCTGCCTCCTGCTTCCTTGTACCCTGACCCGTCCCCCCGACCCAGTGCTGGGGGCTGCATGCTCACGGTCCATGAACCCAGCCTCTCCGATGGGCCGTCCGTCCCTTGGGCCGGGGTCACTGACGGCCGTGTCCTACAGGCCCTGACGGTGCCTGGGACCTGGGGGGCGCCCCTGTCTGGAGGAGGGCCGTAGGAGGCAGAGCCGGGGCTGGACACGCAGAGCAGCCGACAAGCCATGGGCCCGGGAGAAGGGGCCCGGCCCCGGGGATGCACACGGGAGCCTGGGACCTCCCTCCCCGCACCCCTGCCCGGTGCTGGCAGGGGCGCCCCTCTACAGAGTGGCATGGGGTGGGAGGCAGGCCAGGAGGGGCAGGGCTGGGCCCAGGCCACCTGCCCTCGGACCCCTGTGGGTCTGCACCACCCGCCAGGAGGGTCAGGACTGGGCGCCGCGGCCCTGGCTCTGCCCCCGCCCCGCCCACCAGCTGGCGCCTGGGAACTTCTCTTCCTATCGCTGGGACATCGCTGGAAGTTATTGATTTTTTGACACAGAACAACAGCCCCATCTTTATCGGGCTGAACCCTGGCCCCGGCTAATGGCGGAGCTGGGCCTCCTGGGACTCGCCGGCAGAGCGGGGTGGGGCCAGCGGGGCCCTGCTCCACAGGGGGCCAGCGGCCCTAAGGGAAGGGGGTCTGTGCGGCTGGGACGGAGCCATCGGGACCAGGCCCCGGGCTCCTGGCAGGGAGCCTGCGGGCAGCTCAGCGTCAGGTCTGGGGGGTTCTGTGGGGGCTGCCTCGTGCTCTGGTCACCCCATCTGAACCCCCGGCCCGGAGCTTCTGGGGGTGGGGCTGTGCTCGCAGACACCACGCCCTCCGGGCAAAGCCACGAGCAGCTCAGGTGGCAGGAGACACGGGGTGAGAGGCGGGGCCCGAGACCCCGTGGTGGTCCGCGTGCTGGGACCACGACGCTGCTTGGCTCCCCACCCTGGACGGGGCCTCCCCTCAGCTCCACGGGGCCCAAGAACGCCGCCTTCCCGGCACCTCCGAGTGTGAGGGCCCATGGCCCCTCCAGCCTTCTTGAAAAGCCAACTGTCCTGGGTCTCTGGGCCTCAGTCTTCCCTGCTACAAAGTGGGGAGAGGGAGTCCCCCGAGCTCCTGGGAGACCCTGAGGCCTGGGAGCTGGGGCGGGGGTCCCTGGCCCTTCCCGGCCCTGCCTTGTCCCGGCGGCGGGCTGGAAGCAGGATGTGTGATAAGGTAAAGAAAATGCCTCCTGTGCAAACAGCCTCTCTGGCTCCTATCGGCCTTCTGGCCCCTGCCCCCTGTTTTTCCAGGGGCCGACGCCACCGAGGGCCCTTCCTTCCCATCCGGCCTCTAGCTCAGCACCTCCTGGCCTCTGGCCTGGCCAGCCCACCCTGCTGCTCCGCGTCTGGGCTGGGGTGTGGCCAGGGGTCCAGGCCCAGTGCCTCCTCTGTAAGTGGAGGGGTAGGTGGCAAGTGAGGGTCTGGGCAGAAGCTGGGTGGTCACGAGCGTGGAGGGATGGCCCCGGGTAGTGACCCCAGCCTGCCACGTGCCCGCTTCCACCCTGGGGAGAGGCAGCCACGGGCACTGAGGCCAGCCCACGTCATGGAGCCCAGGACACTGCCAACACCTAGGGCCCAGGGAGCCCCTTAGGGATTACAAAGATCCTTCCAGAAGAGCCAACAGTCCCTGAGCACCTGCTGATCCTTTCTGAGCCTGCGTCTCTCCTCTGCCCCACCCACAGAGAGGAGGTCCCACGTGGGGAGGGAGTCTGGGGCCCTGGGAGAGGCCTGGGCCCGCATGGCAGCGAAGCCGCAGACACCTGCTTTCCCGCGCTGAGCTGCCGGGCCCTCCGCCTGCCCCTCCCCCTTCCCAGACGAGACCGGGGGTCAGAGAGGACCTGGCCACACAGTCAGGGGGGAGACGGAGTTCAGGCCGAGGGGTCCCACCGCACCCACTGCTCTGTTCTTTGTGCCCCGGGAGGAGGAAGCAGGCGAGGACAGGGCTGGGCCCGGGCAGGGGAAGAGCGTGACGGGCACGGACAGAAAGCCCTTGCATCTGCCCGCAGCAGGCCCAGCTCCTTCCTGGCTCTCCTCTGCTCGGGAACCCTCAGGCTCCCCGCTGGGCCCTGGATCGGGCGCCCTGCGCCGTCTGGCTGGAGCCCACCGTGGGCGTCTCGGCCTCCAGAGCATGGGGCTCGCTCCCCCCTCCCCCCCTCGCCTGCAGGGGCTCAGGGAGTGGGGCAGGGGCAGGCGGCAGCGGGGCCTCCCGGGTGTTAGCACCTGACCCGCCGTTACTGTGGCGAGACCCACGCGGGTGTGTGCAGGGAGAGACACAGGCAGGCCAAGCGTTCAGGAATCCGTTAGAATTCGCATCTCGAACGATCGTTCCCCCCACCATCCCTGCAGAGATTTTACAGGTTGGCAAAATAACCAAGGAACCGAGAAAATGGTGCCCTATCACCGGGACGGCCGCGACGGCGCTGCACGCCAGCCCACGCGCGTCCGTGTGGACAGCGCTCTCCCGGGCTAAGTTCCTCGGAGCCGACTGCTGAGTTGAGGCCGGGGCGCCCGGCGGCTGTGAGCACCGGCCTGGCGGAGGCAGGACGCAGCCTGGGGAAGCCGAGGACCGCGGGCCCCGCGCAGACCACGGCCCACCGAGCACCGGCC
>LNAC01000107.1:1197554-1233444 GCA_002007465.1 Ailurus styani
GCGCAGGGGCGAAGGCGGGTCCCGGCCGGGGCCCCCTCCCCGCGACGACACACAAAAGCCCCCGCGATAGCATCACGCCACATTTCAGGCCCCGCTCGGCCCTTGCGGGCAGGATATGACCAGCCCTCGAGCCACCGGCGGCCCCTTTGTCCCATCTCCGGGGACCGATCTTATCGGCCGCGTCCACCGCCGCCGTAATGGAAAAGCACGGTGAGGAAATCAAAAGTTACGCACAGAGATAGAGGAATACTAAATAAATAAATAAAGCGCGAGCCTGCGCCGGCGGCTGGGGAGGGGTCCCGGAGCACCGCGCGTCAAGGCCCGGGGGCGGGCAGGAGGGCTGCGGGCACGCCCGGTCCCCGTCCTGGGTCGGAGGGCGCCCCTGCACCTCGCCAAGCCTCCGTTTCCCCGTCTGTGGGGCAGGCGCGACCGAGGAGCCCACTCCGAGGGGCAGAGCCAGCGAGACCCTGGCACGGTCACGGGGACGGCCCACCCGTGCCTCCAGACGGCTCGGATGCCCTGTCCCCATCCCAGAGGAGCAGCTGAGCCCACAGAAGGACACAGTGGGCCTGAGGCCTCAGAGTGGAGGCCATCTCTGGGGCCCCGCCGGCCAGGGAGATCAGGGGAGGGACAGGGAGGCGGCCGGCGGCGGCGGGAAAGGGAGTCCTTCCGGCGGCCAAGAGCCAGGACCAGCGCGGGTCCCGGGAAGGGAGCCCTGCTGGTGTGCGCCAAAGTGACAGCCACGGTGGCCGCTGTGGCGGAACGGCCTGCGTCAAGCACCAGCCCCGTCGTCCCCTGGGTGTCACCTAGGTGTGTGTCTGTGGCAAACTCCCCGCGGAGGCCACAGGCCGAGTGTGCTGCGCGGACACACCCCAGGCCACCTGGCCAGGACGGGAAGAGTCTGGGTTTGGGCCTAGGAGGAGGACAGGGAAGGAAAGTTCTGGAAGGGCCCCCCCCAGGTGTGGGCAGGCAGACCCAGACCTGCAGCGCCCTGACATCTGGGAGGCGCTGGCAGGGCTGAAGTGGCCGCTGAGACACAGCCTGGGGCCAGGGGGCGGTCTGGCCGGGGCAGGAAGCCCGGTGGGAGGGCGGAGGAGGAAGCTGGGCTCGATTAGCGCCCGCGGCCGAGATAGGCCACGCTGGCCACAGATAGCCGCTCCCGGAAGGCCGGTGAGGTCAGCGGGCAGCACAGGGCAGGCGGCCAGGCCTGGGTCCCCACCCGCCGTCGGGCGGCCGAGGACTCAGGCCCTAGCCGCGCTCCCTGCCGGCCACTGTCCTGCCTCCCTGCCCTCTGCCACGCAGCGTCTACACCCTGGGAAGGGCTGCGGGAGCCCCTGAGGACCGCATGCCATGGGGCTGGGCGGGGCCGCTCCCCAGGAGGCAGGGCCGCGGGCTCAGTCCCCACTCAAGTGCCCAGGGCTGGCCCTGGGCGAGCCTCGGTCTCCACATCAGTAAAATGGGCAGCACGGCATCTGCTGCCAAATTTCCACGGGTTATCTCACGGGCCTCGCGTGTCCAGCCCACATGGTGGTCAGCCCCGCCCCAGCCCTCCCTCCCCACTGCAGTCCCACCACAGGGCTTGCCTCTGCTGACCTGAGCTCTCGGGGGCAGGTGACCTGGCGCGTCGGCAGCCTGCTCCCCGAGCTGCGCGCATCCCCACCCCCCACCCCTCCTTGGTCTCAGTGTCTGAGCCCCTCGCTGCTTCTCTGCCCCGGGCTGTGGCCCTAGGAGGGTTGTGGCCGGGCTGTTTGTTCAGGCCGTGTCCCCAGAGCGTCTACGACAGGGGCTGGGACACAGCAGGTGCTCAGCGAACAGAAACACCAGTGAGCGAGCGGACGGGATGGGGTCAGGTGGCAGAATGGTGCTCTCCGGGTCTTGCGAACGCCTGCTCCTCTCACGGGCCCCAGGGGACCTGCGGCCCACGTGTCTGCTTGGGGTGCAAACCGACGACGGAACCAGCCAAGAGCCCATCTGGGCGCGGTCAAGAGCCACTAACCGCAGTGAGGGGCTACCCGGGGCCAAGGGGTCAGCAGCCCCCAGCCCCCAGCCGTGGGGGAAGCCACGGCCAGCTCCGTGCCTCAAGGGTTCCCACCGGAGAGGGACAGACAGGTCTCACCGCAGACGTCCCTCTGCACACGGCCTTTCTGGGGTGCCCGCTGGGCAGTGCAAGAAGGGCATCCGCGGGGGCCAGGCCAGCCACGGGGGACAGCCCACAGGCTCACGCAAGGCCCCCGCCTCAGCCCTGGCCCAGGGGCCCGTCTGTAGGCCATGCTCAGAGAGGTGGGCAGGGCTGAGCTGCGGTGGTGGACGCAGGCCGAGGGTCCAGGCCCCTTCCCGGCCCAGACCCAGTCATGGAAAGAGCTCGTGGCTGGGGCGCAGCGGGCAGCCAGCCCCGGGGCCTGGGCTGGCGGAAGCCCCTGACAGCTGAACTCCGTTTCCAAGACAACCACGTATGCAAGGCAGCCCCCTTGCTCTGAGCCTGCCTCCTCCCTCCTCACCCCTACACGCACGTTGGCTGCAGGCAGGCTCACTCTGGCCTCAGGGCTCTCGCTCTGCTGTGCCCTCCGCCCAGGACAGTGGTCTCCTTCCTCTCATGGGCTCAGCGAGGCGTCCCTCCCCGTCTGTGTTCCTTGGACATGTGACAGCGCCGCTCCCGTGTGACGCGGTCTCCGTCCCCCGGACTTGGACGTCAGCTCCCCGGCCACCTGGACGCTGCCGGCCCCAGGCAGGTGTCCGACATCCACGTGTTTGTGGAGTGAATCACTGACCTCCTCCTCTTCCTACTCCCAGGCCGTAGGCACCATGCTCTTTGGGCTCTACGCCTGCACCGCCCCCACACCACACCTCTCGGGGCGGAGGGGCCACCCCCCCGCTGTGGCCCCCAGCAGGTGCTCAGGAAGCACCTGGGCCGAAGAAAGGCAGGCAGACCGCAGGGACACACAGCACCCTGGCCCCCCGGGACTGCCCCCATCTCCGGGAGCCTCGGTCTGCTCGGCTGTGAAATGGGGAGGCTCAGAAGGGACCGAGGGCCGGCAGTGTGGGGCACGCGTCCGCCAGAGGCCACGCAGCGTGGACTCCCTCCCCGGGGAGCCCAGAAGACGCGCTCCTGACCCAGCTGCTGACCCCAGGTTGACCCTTGCCACCCACCACCCCCCGCCCCTCCCCCATCTGTTAACCTAAGACAAATAGGCCTATCGGGCCGCAGTGCCGGGCCCTACGATAACACAAAATAGCTGAAATGATTTTTCCCACCCACACACGCCGAGCCAGTGGGAGGGGACGCGCGGCCAGGCCGTATCGGTCCATCTCCTGGGCTGTCCGTCAGGACAGGCCGTCCTGCCTCGCAGCCCGACCGCCCGCTGCCCGATAACAAACCTTGAGGTTTGCCTAGAAACTCCGGCAGGGAGATTAGTCAGCCGAGCGCGGCCCAGATAGCCAGCCCAACGCCCTTGCTCGCACTCCAGGGGCGGAGATTCCAGCAGGCTCCCCAGGGCCCCAGGGGTGGGGGGATGAGCTCCAGAGCGCCAGCAGGAGGCAGCTGCCTTCTCTGGCCCCTCACAGCACCACGCTCCCTGGGGGTGCTCCTCGGCCCATCCGCCGTGGCAGTGAACCAAATGCCTCCCTTAAAACCCTCCAGTCCCTCATTTCAGAGCCAAGACAGTAGAGTCCTCCATAGTCCCTACACTGAGCCTAGACGCTGACCCGTCCACGCCCATCCTGATGCTCCAGCCACACCCACGGCACTCAAACCTCAGGGCCTTTGCACATGCTTGCTCAATGCCTGGACACCCTCACCCCGCTCTAGTTAGTCCTTTAGGCCTCAGCCGGGGAGGCTTCTGCCAACCTGCAGTGCCGTGAGGACACGGTGAGCCTTTCCATCTCTGCCTCCAGGGCCCGAGGTAGGGACAAAAAGCGTGACCCCTGATGCCGGCCAGATTATGTTTCGTAAACAGTGGTCACAGGGAAGACTTCCAGGTTCCAAGGCACTTGGGGGTGAAAGGGACCCCAGTCCTAGGGCTCTGATCACAAAGCCAGGCCTGGTCACCACGTGTGACTCTGACCACCCCTTCTTCACAGCCACCTGACGACCTCGGAACTGGTGGGGAGCCGCTGTGGGCCTCCCGGGCTCCCCTCCCTGCTCCCCACGTGGTGGCCCCCGCAGCGGACAGCCCGGCACGCACAGCTGGGCACCCGCTGCCCCCAGCCGGCGCGTCTGGACCTTGGCTCCCAGAGGGCGGATGGAGAGCTGGTTCTCGCCCTCCCTGTGCCAGGCAAGCCGGCGGGGACGGGACCCCACACCACAAGGCAGGCTGCGGAGAGTGCTCCTGGCTCCCCCCGGGACTCCCCCCGGCCGGTCCCTTCACCTAGTTCCCCATGACCGGGCAGGCTGAGAGCACGCTGACGACCACGGGACAGAGGCTCCGATGGGGGCCAGGACCCCGACTCAGGATGGGGCCCTAGAGGCTCTCCGTCCTAATGGGGGCTGCCCGCCCGCCTGCCTGCTTTTCCTCGATGCTGGGTGACAGGGGCTGCCCGCCCGCCTGCCTGCTTTTCCTCGATGCTGGGTGGGGAGACCGGGGGCTGGGAGGCGTGGAGTCGGAGGCCAAGCCCTCACAGGCGGACAGCTCCTGGCCAGCTCCCCTCCAGACATGCTTTGGGGATTTCAGATTCCAGCTCAGTCGTTTGCGTATCAGAATTTTAAACAGCCAACCCCTCCAGCGGACAAGGTTATTTCACAGATAAAAATACTGACCCCCACCCCCTTTCCCTTCAAAGCCCCCAGCCCAGCATCCCGCTTTCCCCAAACCCCAGTGGGGGCCTCCCCCCATGGGCTGTAACCCCTCCCTGCAGTCTGGGGACCAGACCCCTCTCCCCTACACCCTGCTCAGGCCCCAGGGCCTCCTGGCCAGGCCTCGACTGCAGCCCTGAGCCTTCACAAACTCCTCTGGTGACCAGAGGACCTCCTTGCCCTGGGGGCCCACGTGGGGGCCTCGCTGTCCGCCCCGATCCGCTCCCTTTCCCGCACTCGCCACGGCTGACTCGCTGGGGGCTTCGTGGGGAGGACACGCCAGCCCACGAGGGCCGAGAGGGCCTCCCGCGAACCCCGCGGGTGGGCCCCGTCCCGGCCGTCGCCCGCCCGAGGTGGGCTGCTGTCCTGCGGCTCGGAGCTGGGTCTCCAGGTGCAGCGGGGGCTTCCTGTGCCCGGGGCCGGGGAGAGCGTGGGGGGCGGTCCGTGAAGCCCCCGGCGGCCTCTCCCTGCCTTGGGGCCACAGCACCATTCTGGGCCGACAGTGGCTGCTTCCCACGGACGCCGCCGACACCCCGCTTCCCAGGGAACGCCGGCTGCCCGGGCGGGCGGAGGCCGCTGCGGTTGGCCCTCTGCGAGCGGTGGGGGTGACCTCTCCACAGGCCCCCGGCCCCGTGAAGCCACCGCTCTTGGCTCTCCCCCGCTCTGGCGCACAGATGAGGAATCGGGGCCCCGAGAGGTCAGGCAGGAGCCCACAGTCGCTCAGCAAAGCTGGACCCGGTCTGGGGCAGGTGGGCCCGCGGGTCCTGCTCCTGGCTCTCGGCCCGGCTGCAAGGACGGCTCCCACGTCACCGGGGACACTCGGGGGCTAAGGCGCCAGCCGCCCCCCGGGCTCACGACCCTCCCACGGGAAGACACCTCCCCTAGCAGGCCCCCGTCCCCGGGTCTGCTTTGGGAGCTCCGGGGTCAGCAGGCATCGGGCGGCGCAGGAACGGGCCTCGGAGACCCGGGGCCCCTCACGCATCCCGGACCCCACTCCAGTGTTCCGGATGCCCTTGCTCCCCGAGACTGGCCCTGTGCTGGCGGGTGTCGAGGCCCTTCTGGGAGGCCGCCCTCCTGCCTGGTGCCCTGGGGAGCCCTGGGGAACCCCGGGGGCGCTTGCAGCTGTCCGCTCTGGGCCTTGGTCCCCGGGAGGGCAGTCGCACCACACGCACTAGGCTGCGGCCCAGAGGCCCTGAGGCCTGGTGGGCCTGTGGGGGGGGTCCCCCCAGGGGCGAAGGGGGTTCGCAAGAGCCCCATGAGCTCTGGCCCGTGGGTGGCAGCCAGACGGTGGAGGTGGGGGCGAGCACTGTGTGCTGGGCCGGGTGCGGGCTGAGCCCGGGGCTCTGTGAGGTGACCGGGGCCCGCCTCGCGCAGGCTGGGCAGGCAACAGAGGCTTGGGGCCCAGTCACTCCCCCAAAGCCAGACGATGCACGGTGCACTGGGGTCCGAGCTTGCCCCTTCCTCCCAGCAGGGAAGGGTAGCTGGGGTCCCCCAGGCTGGCCTCCTAAGCTCGGCCCCCGAACCTCGTGTTGGGGCCAGCACTTTTTTCCACATGTGGGGACAGCGAAGCGGCTGCCAGCCAGACGCCAGACAGGCTCAGAGACACGGGAAAGGAGAGAGGCTCACCCAGGACTGGCGGAGAGGCTCGGGGTCCGAGAAGGGAAACAGGGAGCAGGGCTCATGGGCAAAGGCATGGCGGCACACCCCCCCTTCCCGCGGCAGGTCACTAGGCTGGGCACTGCCCTCGGCGACGCCGGCCTGGCCAGGCCCTGCTGCCCCATCACTGGCACAGGCAGCCCTGCAGAGATAAGGGCGCAGCGGGGCCCCTCTGGCTTCCCTGGCGGGCGATAAGTGTGGCCTGTCCGGGGTCTGATAGGGGGCAGGCCCCACGGCGGTTGGCCAGCGGCGGCTTATCGGCCCATCGCTGCCCACTGCACAGAAATTCCTATCTGGGGAGGCGGACAGGGAGCCCCCCGGCCCCCAAGGATGCACCCCAGCTCTAAACCGCGGCCACCTCAGGGTCAACCCCTGCCCTGGGGTCAGCTCCCGGCCTCTCAGGGCCTCTGTGCCATCTATAAAAAGAGGGTAAGGATTCTAACAGCAAAGGGCGGATGGGGCCCATTGACGTGGCAACTAAAGCTGGTGTTCACACACCACAGCCCCTGCACCCCAGAGTCGGGTCTGTACCCCGGGAGCCGGGTCTGGATCCCAGAGTCGGGCCTGTACCTCGGGAGCCGGGTCTGGACCCCAGAGTCGGGCCTGCACCCCGGGAGCCGGGTCTGGACCCCAGAGTCGGGCCTGCACCCCGGGAGCCGGGTCTGGACCCCAGAGTCGGGCCTGCACCCCGGGAGCCGGGTCTGGACCCCAGAGTCGGGCCTGCACCCCGGGAGCCGGGTCTGGACCCCAGAGTCGGGCCTGCACCCCGGGAGCCGGGTCTGGACCCCAGAGTCGGGCCTGCACCCCGGGAGCCGGGTCTGGACCCCAGAGTCGGGCCTGCACCCCGGGAGCCGGGTCTGGACCCCAGAGTCGGGCCTGCACCCCGGGAGCCGGGTCTGGACCCCAGAGTCGGGCCTGCACCCCGGGAGCCGGGTCTGGACCCCAGAGTCGGGCCTGCACCCCGGGAGCCGGGTCTGGACCCCAGAGTCGGGCCTGCACCCCGGGAGCCGGGTCTGGACCCCAGAGTCGGGCCTGCACCCCGGGAGCCGGGTCTGGACCCCAGAGTCGGGCCTGCACCCCGGGAGCCGGGTCTGGACCCCAGAGTCGGGCCTGCACCCCGGGAGCCGGGTCTGGACCCCAGAGTCGGGCCTGCACCCCGGGAGCCGGGTCTGGACCCCAGAGTCGGGCCTGCACCCCGGGAGCCGGGTCTGGACCCCAGAGTCGGGCCTGCACCCCGGGAGCCGGGTCTGGACCCCAGAGTCGGGTCTGCACCCCGGGAGCCGGGTCTGGACCCCAGAGTCGGGTCTGCACCCCGGGAGCCGGGTCTGGACCCCAGAGTCATGTCTGCACCCCACTCTGCCACTTCCCAGCTGGGCGACCGTGGACGAGTCCCTTTGTCACGCTGTGCCCACCTTAGCTGCCTGGTGTTCTCCCCGTGGACGCCTCTCCCCGGCGCCTGTGGCCTCAGCCCGTGGCCTGCCCAGTGGCCAGTCAGGGCCCCTCAGGCACGTGGGTGGTCCCTGCTGTCCCTACTGAAGCAGGCAGTTTCCTGATAAAGACTGGAACGTGATGGGTCACAGGGCCTGCGGCAGCGCTGACCTGGCTTCTGTGGGGCCTAGTTGTCACCTCATCTGCAGCTGGGGACTGCGGTCTGACTCCAGGGTCCCCGGCCAGTGCTCACAGCACCGTCCTGTGTGTGTAAAGACCCCAGGGCGGCCCCGAGCAGCCAGTAGGTAGGCATGTGGCTTCGCAGTGTCTGACTAGGCCCCTAGGGCCTCACGGACACATGGGTCCCCCCACACCCCTGGCACATGGCCACCACCTATCTGCCAGGACACCTGGGCCCCGGCCATCCATGGGACCCCAAGACGGCAGGCTCATGGCTGAGGGGCGCACAGCCCAGTCTGTGAAGGGCAGCAGGCTTGCTGTGCTGGGGACAGCGGAGGGGACCCCCGGCACGGTCTGATCCAGGACGCGCAGCTCCTAGGCAACACCACGGCCCATACGCGTGGGAGGGGCTGGGAGTGGACTCGCTCTCCCCGTGGCGTGGGGTCACCGTCCTGGGTGTGACCATCCGTGGCCCTCAGAGGAGGAATGGGCAGCCCCTTGGCCCTGGCCAAGCCCTCCCGGACCCCACGGCAAGGCCCTGCCTGTGTGCCCCCCGCCACCGTCCCTAAGCCTCACCCCTCACCCGCATCACACCTACATGCACACTCCGAGGCCCGCCTGCTCACAGCCGTCCGTCTGGTACACAGCAGGTGCTAAATGAATGCTTCCCACGCCTGCACTCGCCCTCAGCCCCAGCCCGAGAGGACAAGCCATGCCTGTGTCCGGAGGTGCAGCCCCAGAAACACCCCCAACGCCACCCCACGTTCCCCAGAATTACGAAGAACAGAAACACCCGACACGCCCAGGTTTTCCTCTGTTAAGCGCGCGGAAAAGCACGCGGAGAACGCCTCTGGTCAGACTCTTAGCTGCAAACTGGTGGTCGGGGCGATGCAGGGGGAGGAAACCACCCTCGAAGCCACACCCTGGGCTCCAGCACCGGGCACGTGGCTGCAGCCACCCCGCAGAGGCCGGAACCCCCAGCCTGGTGGGGACGGCCCTCCGCCCTCCCCACCTGCTCCCTTCCCAGCCCGAGGGGCGTGCCCCCCGGAGCCCCCGGACGCGTCGGCACGGCGTGGTGCCCGGCTGGACTTGGGAATGGGCCCTGGCCCAGAGGGTCACCACGGGCCTCCTCAGCCAGGAGCGGGGCGTGTCCCCCCACGCCGCCAGGATGGCAGGCTCCCCGGCTTTTCAGAAGGCTGGGCCACCCGATCCCGCCCGCCCGCAGGCCTGCTGTACCTGGGCCGCTCCAGGAGACGCCGGACTCCTCCTCCAGCCTTGGCTCTAGCTTCTGCCCCTCCGTCTCGTCGGGGCCTCCTGGGGGCATGGGGGGCGGTGGCAATGGTGGGGGTGGGGGGTTAGCATCTGCAGACGGAAAACACCATCAGGCCCGCCATCCCTGGGTGCCCATTCCCCCACCTCCCCACCTCGACCTGTGGCAGGGAGGGAAACGGAGGCCCAAGTGGGTGACATGTGCCGAAGGTCACCCGCACACCCGGGTTGGCTCTAATGGGGGCAGACAGCTCCATTTTCTCCTAGGCCTTTAAAACCTCTCATCCCCTCATTAATTGCAGCCATAATTGCTATTCTAGCTGCAGTTAATAATTAGAAGGTAGGGTGGCCTACAATGTACACCCAGGCCAGCGGGCACACGTGTGGGCCCCAGCTCCCCGGTCTCCTGCGCCGGCAGCTGGGGGCCCCTCGAGCCAGGCCCTGCACCCAATTCCAGCCCAAAGGGCATATTTGCCTTCCCTGCCGAGCCTGATAACTCCCACAAGCCCCCAATCGATGAGCTCCCATAAAAGCCCCCCCTTGGTGACGTCATGCGCCCGGCAGATTATTAATACCCGAGATAAGGGCCGTGATTAACATCAAATAAATCAATCACACAGTATAAAAGTCCTATTATTTTTGGCTATAAATCAACGTGGCTGGCATTTGAGCTCCAGCCATCGCGCGGGAGCCGCGCCGGGCCCACCCCTCCTGCCGCCTTATCTCGCCCATCGCTGCGTTATCACCACGGCCTGTGCCAGGTGCAACCCCGGCTGTTTTTTCCAGCTCCTTCCCCAGCCCCGCCCCCAACCCGCGCAGCCCCGGGCGAGCAGATCAGATAAGGGGCCCGGCTCCCCAGGAAAACCACCGGGTCAAAGTCCACCAGTAACCGGCACTTGCCCTTTGGCAGCTCCGGGCGCCCCCGGCGGCACCCAGCGCCGAACAGCAGCGATGACGGCGGGGGCCATCAGGGGGCCCCTCACGCGCTCCCGCAGCCTCGGCCTCCCAGACACAGATGCGGAAACTGAGGCTCAGGCAGGCGGGGGCACGGCCCCGGGGAAGGGCCCGGGGTCACGCGGGCTGTGCCACCAGCCACGAGGAGGTGGCGGCGGGCGGCAGAGATAATAGTCATGAACGGACGCGGCTCCCCGGACACTGTCCCTGGGCGAGCTGGCCATGAGCCTGCCACTGCAGAAAGGGACACCGGGGCCAGCAGGTCTCCGAGACGAGGCTCGCTGGGCTCCGGGCCTGCGGTCATCCCGGGGGTCGGGGCACGGACGCGCTGAGACTGGGGAAGGCTGGGGGTGGGTGGGGGCACTCGCCAGTCCCCTCGCGGCCTCTGCAGTGGCGGGACGCCCCTCTCTGTCACCCTTCCGGGCTCTGCTCGGGGCCGCCCCCCATCTCTCCTTCGCCCTGTCATGCCACCCACTCACTGTCTTCTGCAATGGTCCGCCCTGGGGCCACGGCTTCCCCATCAGACTATGGCCTGGGGGTCACTCGGCCCCGTGTGCCGGTGTGCCAAGAGCCTCACGGTCCTGAAGGGGGGTAAGACCCCCAGCCTCGGCCAGCAGGGGGGAGGCAGGGAGAGGTGTCAGGCTCAGAGCAGGCAGCCCACGTCCCCCACTAATCCCCCAAGCCAAGTTTCCTCCTCAGAAAAGCAAGGGCGAGGGTGCTGACCTCCCGCCATGCCTCCGGCTCTGGGAGGCCTCTCCTCCTGGGGGTGTCTGGTCTCTCCCCAACACCACTCCCACCCCAAAACCGCCACCAAGAGGGTCCAGGAAAGGTGCCTGGGATGGGCAGGCGGGGAGCAGGCTCCCTACGAAGGGCAATCAGCCTGAGTCCAGGTCGGGGATCAGATCGCTGCTCGGGTTAGTTTACATGCTGTGTGACCATGGGCAAGTCCCTTAACCTCTCTGGGCCTCACTCCCTCGTCTGTAAAACAGGTCAAGGGCCGTAGCAGGAGAACCTGCCGTGCTTTGAGACCACGTGTGCTGAGGCCTCCCTGCCCCCATCCCACAGAGGGTCAACGGAGGCTCTCTCGAGGTCACTCAGTGGCCAGGACGCCCTGTCCAAGCCTGGGCGAGACCTTTCCCAACGAGGCCCTCACCTCCCCATCTGTAACCAGAGGGGCTGGACTCCCGAGACCCTCCTGACACCGAGGGAGTGCCTGTCTCCTGCCCCCGCCCCTCCAGGCCCCCAGGGCTCAGGGCCCCGACCCCCCAGCCGCGGGCCCACAGACCCCAGCAAGCTCAGGGCGCGCTTCCCAGGGGAGGACGGGGGGCGGGGTGGGAGACTCCTGCCTCTCGCGCACCGTCCGCCGGACTCACCGGGACCGGGGGGGCTCAGGGGCTCGGGCTCTCCGGCGGCCTCGGGCTCGGGCTCGGGCTCCGGTGCTCCGGCCTCCCGCTCTGGGAGGCTGCTGTCGTCCATGGCCTGAGCCTCCTCTGTAGCGTCCACGTCTCCAAGGGAGCCTGTGGGGACAGCCCGAAGGGACGCGTGAGGCTCTGTGCGGCGGCCCCGGACACCCCCCGCACCCCCGGGCAGAGGGGCACAGGCTCCGCCACCCACAGGCCAGAGGCCATGAGCGGCGCCCCCGAGACTTACGCACGCCTCCCCCTTGCACCGACCCCAGGCCGGCAACGGTTCCAACGCCTGGGGTCACTGGGGCCGCCCCCCCGCCTCCCCGCTCCGCGAACTCTCAGCCCACGGACCCCCTCGGGCCAGGGCCTCCCCGGGTCTGCCCTCCACTCTGGTGCAGGCTGGGGGAGCAGACGCGGGGCCCCTCCTGGTTCAGGGGGCTCCTGGGGTTGTGCGGGCCACAGCCCTCACCTCACCCTCGCCAGGCCCCTCCGGGGGTTCACGGGGCCGCAGCGTGCGTGCGCAGCCCCTAGGACGTGAGGCTGAACCCCTCCTGCGCCCAGAACAGGCTTCCGAGGAGCCCCCACGCTCAGGTTCGGCAGCTCCGGGACGGTGGGCTCTGTGCGTGGCGCCCAGGGAGTGCTCGGAACACCTGGCTCTGGGAGCACGTGCCTGAGGGCGCACAGGTGGGCGGGCACAGGTGCGGGCAGTCAGGCCTCGGGGACTGGAGGGCCTCAGGCCCGTGGCCCCGGACTCCGACCCGCGCTCCCCGGGAGGCTCTCGCAGGGGTACTCCACGGAGCCCCGACGGCTGAGAAGGCGGGCGAGGGCCCGGGGCTTCCTGGGGGACGGGGAGGCCAGAGGCGCCGGCGTGTCCCTCGTGCCGGTCAGGGCAGCGCTCTCTGACCGAGGTCAGACCGGGGCGTCCGCGGGGGGCGGGCAGAGGGAACACTGGTGAGCAGGTGTCCCTCCTTAGTCTGCTCTCCAAATGTCCCCAGGCCCCTTCCAGCCGTCTCAGCCTGGGCCCTGAGACCCGGAGACAGGTGCTGGGGCTGGAACTGCCTACTGGCCTAGTTACCTTCCCAAATTGCTCCTCTAGCCACCGGTCCTGAGCCCTTCCACCCCCCATCCCCCAGTCATCAGGGCGCGGCCAGAGGGCGGGGTCCTGACTCAGGCCCCTCCCCCCACTCAGCCCACTCAGGAGTGGGTGGGGGCTCTTCCGGGCCCAGGCTGCCAACCCCACAGCAGCCAGGCCCTCCTCCTGCTGAGGAAACTGAGCAAGAAGGAACGTCTGGAAGTCATGACAACATCTGCAAATCCACATGTCAGGAGCACCTGATGGGGCAGAATGGGGCTTGCTCTCGCTGGCGTCAGGGACAGAGGCATGCGGAATGGAAGGGCCACCTTTCAGGGGCTGAGCTCCCCATCCCTGGAAGCAAGCAAGCAGCAGCCAATGGAGATTTGACTGGGATTCATCCTCTGTGACCTTTTGTACATCATGACCCCTGTGGGGATCTGGTGAAAGCCAGTGCCTTCTCCCTAGAAAACAGAGAGACCAAAATCTGCCCAGTTTCAGGGGCTCCTCCCCAAACCCTAGTCTTCCCGGTGCCCTCCCTCACACCCCTCCTTTGCTGTATTTCCGCAGGGGAACCTTGGTGCCCCGGCCAGTGTCCACCGTGAGCCACAGGGCTCCAGCCTGACTTTCCTAATCTAGCAGTTTCCGCGGGGCAGGGCGGTGGGCAAGCTGGTTTTCTGTTTGCCTTTCGGCTCAATCCCCTGGTCACTGGCAGACGGTGGCCGACTATGGTAAGGAAAACCGAGTGTTCCCGGGGGGCGGACGCCCTTCCTGCCTCCCGCGGACATCTGGGGCGGACACCGCTCCAGAAGGCAGAGGGGCCTGGGACATCTGGACTCTGCGGGGGACTCCCAGGCCCGCCGCGGAGGCCGTCAGAGAACGACAGATGGGCCCCAAACAGGAAACAACAGATTCTAAGAGCCATGAGCGAGGGGGACAAATGAGGGAGGAGAGAGCAGGGGAGATGCCACCAGCGGAAGTCAGAGGGGACAGACAGCTGGGAACACGGCTCCGGAAGGAGGGCCTGGGGACCGGACAGAGCTCAGCTTCGAGGCTGGAGAGAGGCCAGGGCGAGGAGCAGTCCCTCATCCCAGAGGCACTGGGGAGCCATAGAGAGTCCCAGGCAGAGGTGTTTGCCGGCTGCAGCTGTCTGGACTCCAGCTCCAGACCTGAGCTCCGGCCTCCCCGGGACGCCCCGGAGCCATAATTACAGGAGATGGGCACGTGCTCACCACCCCGAGGCCGAGCCAACACCGCGCAGAACCAGCCCCAGGCCAAGTCTTGTGCTCGCTTGTCAACGCACCCACACGGACAGGCGAGGCTCTGAGTGGACTGGGCACAGCCCAGACTGGTCCAACTTGTGCCCCCGGGCCGGGTGGGAGGCCCGGCCTGCCGTGACCTCCCTGGGCGCGCACCTGGGCAGAGGCTGCGGGGAGGCTGGCCTCGAGCTGCCCCGCCCGTGGGGCTGGCCCCGAGCAGGTGGCGCCGGTCCCCGTGGCCACAGCGTGGCTCCCCTTGCCGGGCAGCACAGAGGCCTCTGCGGTCAGCCCGAGACGTGCTTGGGCCTTCGGTGGCTCGTTAGAGCTCCAAGGGGACGGCCCGTAGCTGAACGGCCACAGGACCTCCGGGCCTCAGTCGCCTGCTCTGGAGACCGGGTACGAAGCCACCTGCCCTCGGGGCGACGCTGGGGCAGAGCCGCCGCAGCCCTCCCCACCCCCGCCTGACCCAGGGGCGCAGCTCCGACCGCCAGGGCCCCGCTCAGGCGGGCCTCAGCCACCCAGGGAGGCCCCGAGCTCGCGGAGGGTCCGTTTGCGGGAGAACAAAGGCCCCCGCGCGGCACAAAGGCGTGACGAGGAGCGTGAAGAAAGAGGCTGCCGGGCTGCCGCGGTTTATTCTAATGCCGCTAATTCAGTTCCAGCGCAATTAAAGCCGGTCTGATAATGCCGGAGACAGCCACCAGCCAGCGAGGCGCTCCGAGCCCACGAGCGGGCCGTGTTACGGCCACGGCTGCGCTGTGCCTGCCTCGGCGCCCCGAGAGCGGGCCGTCCCGTGCCCCGAGACACCCTGCAGTCCTGGGGGGACACCTGGGTCCCACTCCACCGGGGGCTTGGGGAGGAGGGTCCCTCCGCTGGCCACGAATCAGGGAGACCCTGCTGCGTCCCTGGCGGCCCTGTGCCAGGAATGAGCCCCCTGGCCCCTGGGGGATGCTCTCTGGCCAAACACCCCAACAGCTAAGCCAGGCCAATCCAAGCAAGGCAGGCGTCCGTGCTGTGTGACCTCAGGCAAGTCACTCTACCTCTCTGCTTGGAAACCACACGCTCTCCTCCGTCACAGGGTGAAACACAGTGCGGGCAGGGGCGGCTCGTGCCGTTATTAAACCTCACCGGCCAGACACCAGCCCTGCGCTCAGCATTTTACAATGCTCTCCCTTAACCACCCCTGCCCGGTGGCCCAGAGTGCAGGGGTGGTGGGGGAAGCGTGTGTGGACTGCAGAGCGGTGGGGTGGGGGCCAGCCAGGCCCTGAACCAGTCATGATGTGGGGGGGTCTCCTCCCAGTCTCTCAACACCACGCAGAGGTCACACCCACTTTGCAGACGAGTAAACTGAGGCTGGCAAGGTGAGATGAGCTGCCCACGGCCCCCAAGAGGAAGCAGTGGGGGAGCGGGCAGGGCAGGACCTTCCCCAGACATGCCAGCCTTGCAGACGCTGGCTCAGGCAAAGCCCCCCTCTGCGCCCCATGCCCCCCTCCACCCCTGGACGCCCGGGTCCGGGGTGACGCCGGCCGCACAGCTCGGCAGGGCGGACAGCCCCGTGCCCACGGCTGGAGCCTGTCTGGGGGCGTCCGTGGTGATGATGGCGGTCGCAGTGCTGCCCCCGCTGCCCGGAGCCCCTCGGTTATCACGGCGAGCAGACGCCCCGTGCCGATCCGTCTCCTGCTCATTAAGCCGGACGTGGAAATGGAAATGAAAACATAATAGCTATTTGATTGGGGGCGAGATAGTTTGCATATTGGCTGAGCGCTGATAGCAGAATTTCATCAACTCCCGTTCTTCATGCTCTAAGACTGAATTACGGAGACGGGCTCTGTGCAGCGGGATGACCCCCGCTCCCTTCCCAGGCGCCGCGCTGCAGGACTAAGGGCCCCTGCTGGCTTTGATGGCGGGGCAGCGGGGGGGGGGCCGCCCTGAATGACGGCCTCTAAGAGGGCTGGGGCTGGTCTCCGTGGAGGGACAAAATCCTCCGGACTCTGGCCCCCAGGCGGACTGGTCGGGCAGAGAGTCGGTGAGGGTGTCCCTGAGCACTGGACGGGGAGTCCCGCGGCCCTGGGCCTCCCGCTGGTCCCACCGCCTGTGCCCGTATGGAGTGAGGGGGCTGTGGCTGCACCCCAAGACCACTGGAAACGCTGTGTGAAAGAACCAGGGCAGAGCCCCTCACCCAGGTCTGGGCCTGACCACCGTGCGAGTCGCCACCCAAGGCCCCGTCCTGTGCCTGCCCATGACGTGGGGCCTCTCTGGGAAGCCCTTCTTCTTCTACCCCATTCACAGTGAAGAAGCCAGAGGACCCTCCTGCGTCTGGGCTGGATTTTGAAGGCAGGCCCCCTGGCCTGGGGGCGGGGCGGCCAGTGGGAGGACACGTGGCCCTGCCCCTCCTGCGGGAGTGCCCTCATCCTGGGCCTCATCCTCCCCCACTGTTCTCTCCTTCAGCCCTCCTTGACCCTGGCATTCATGAATCTATCCAACTTTCCTGGGTCCGCCGAGGGCAAGACTCTGCCCCAGGCCCCGGAAACCCCAGAGCAACCAGGACACACACCATGAGAAAGCAGAGTGAAAAACCAAGTGCGGCCATTGCCACGAAGGAGAGGTGCAGGTGCCAGTCAGGGAAGGCTTCCTGGAAGAGGCGACAGAGCTGGAGATCCGGAAGGGGACAGGAGATGGCCTGCAGCTGGGGCCAGGGAAAGGCATTCTGGGCGGAAGGCACAGCAGGAGGCCGAGGCAGGTGGCTGAGTGTAGGCCACACCTCCCTGAGCCTGGTTTCCTCGTGGAAAGCAGAGCTGGGGTCAGGGTTCAGCAAGGTGGTGCCCTGGTGCTGAGCACAGACAGGTTATTATTACAACTGTTGTTACTGTCTCAGCTCTCCAGGGGGTGCCACACCTGCCTTCTGGGGGCAGCGGGTGGCTGGACGGGGTTGAGGCCCGGCGGGGGACAGTGTGGGCAGAAGGCCTTGGCCTCCTGTCTCGCTGCCGCTGGGCAGCCGGTGGGCAGGCTGGCGGCACTGGGCCCGGGGCGGGTGGGGGGCGGTGCTGCCAGGAGAGGGACCCTGGCCTCTGGGCGGCACAAGGTGGCCAGATAAGGCCCTGATAACAGAGAAAATTGCAACAGATTCAGACTTTCCCATAGGGGGGCCGTGGGGCAGCTCAGGCCATGGTGGGGACAGCACTGCTCCCCATGGGGGCCTCGCTAGAGGGGCTCTGGGCCACTGGGGGCCGTGGCCAGCATCCCAGGGGCCCGGGTCCCCCAAGCACACAGGGCTGGGTCTCAAGCCCAGCCTGCCAGCAGCAGGCAGTGTGCCCTCTGGGGAAGCACTCCCTTCCCTGGGCCCCGGCGAGCAGGACCCCCGGGGATGAGGGTCCCCACCCCAGCTGGTGTTGGCTGCACAAGGACACCGACGCATAGGACGCTGGGGCAGCCGGCCGCTCTGGGCCCGCACTGGCCCGTTGGCTGCACCCCCAAGGCCCTCGGGGCCCAGTGACTCGTGCTTTACTCACGATCCTGACAGGCAGCTGAGCTGACTCCCAGGCCCAGGCGGCTGGAGAGAAGATGGAAGAAGGGGTTGCTGGGCAGGGCCGGGGGTGGGGCAAGCCCAGGAGTGCAGGGGAGCCCAGTGCAGGTGGGCCGCTGAGGGGCAACGGTGTCCCCACACCCCAGAGCCCCAGGGCCCAGTGCACAGCAGCCCCAGACAGTTCGGGCCCGTGAGGTCGGGCCCATGCCACCGATGGGGTGGCCGGGCACGACAGCAAAGGGGCGTGGAGGGCGACAGGTGGCAACAGGTGGCAGTGGGGGGCGGGGGGCAGCTTCTAGACCCCAGTGGAAGCTACAGAGGCCTGGGGGGAGGCGTCCGCTTAATGGAGAATTTACACAGCTTACTGAACGTTTCCAACAGAGGCAGGGTCCTGACCCACTGCCTCCCAGGAGCTTACAGCCCCAAAGGGGTGGGCTCCCGGGAGGGGCGCAGGCACTCATGGGAGGGAGCCGGAGCTCTGGGGAGGCCCCGTGCACACACCGCACGGAGCCCGGCTCTCCTGGGGGGTCCCCCGCACCCCCGATCCACACCCCACCGCGGCCTGAAGAAGCCCACGTCTGCCCGCCCCCGCCAGCCACCAGGCCTTCTCCACCCTCGGCCCTTGGCAGGATCTTCCCGCACAGAAGGGGCCTTCCCGGGGCCCTGCGCGGATCTGCAGGTGGTCTGTTCCCTCGCGGGGCGAGGGAAGCTGGCCCGAGGTGCTGCCCTCCTGCCCCAGGGGCCTCGAGGGGCTCGGGCCGGGAGGGGCCCATAGGCCTCTGCTGTGGCCCCGCCAGCGGCTTCTTCAACCCAGGGTCAGTCCCCGCTGATAGCTTGGGGCGACCACAAGAGGATGTTGGTGAGATAATCTTGGCTTACTTGCATGGGCACCCTGGCCTGGAAGGGAAAGCAGGCATCTGAACCTTTGCCTGTGCCCAGATGCCCTCCCACCCTGGCTCTGCTCCCCGACTGCCTGAGTGGGCCGCCCGCGGCAGGGGCCGGGGGCTGGGCAGCTGGGCTCTCCACTCCACCAACCGTCAGTCAACCGGTGCTTGCATGCCCCCTGCAGCGGGAAGCTCACTACTCTTCCAGAGTTCTGGATCCTAGAGCCTCTGCTTCTCAGGCTTGCCCCCGCACCGCTGCCCGGGGCGGGGGGGGGGTCCCCATCAGGGCTCTGCATAACGGACTGGCGATTCACCCGCTCTGCTGTCTGTCTGTGAGCCAGACCCTGACACCCGTGGCTTCGGGGAGGCCAGCAAGCAGTCAGGCCACGCTGGGGGAGGGGGGAAGGGTGCTGTCCAAGGTAAGCCCGGCTGCAGGAGCGCGACTAGCTGCTGTCACGGCACGCTCTGGGCCGGCCGAGGGCAAGGAGGAGCCCCCCGCGTCAAGAAACCACGTGGCGTGCTGACGGCGGTGCCAAGCAGGGCCCCAGACTCTTGGGAGCACGGACCGAGTCTAATGAACGAGCATGCTCTGACCTACTTCACTCTGAACACAGCGGAAGTACTTTACTGAGATGTAATTCCTACACAGTAAGAGTCTTCCTTCTAAGGTGGCTGCGATTTCCAAGCAGCGTTTGCTGAAACGTGGGCGGGGGGCCTGTGCCACCAGGGCCCGCGTGGGCCGCCCCAGGGCGGACCTTCACCTGCTCCCTCCCAAGCTTTCCGGGAGCCGCTCAGAATCCGGGGCTCTGTACGGGAGTGCCCCCCGACCCCCGACCCCAGACCCCTGCGGACCCAGCCGGGCGCGGCGCCTCCCAGCGCTCCTCCGACGCCCGCTCGGACAGGCTGGCAATGACCAGAACCCACTGTTCAGTGCCTCGGCCAAAATGAAACCTTCCCCTCGGGGGCCGGCGGCAGGCAGGTGAAGGGGGAAGGGCTGGTGAACGTGTCCCTGTGTCCCCATGTCGCCCGGGGGCCACGGTTGTAACCAGAGCGGGGGGAGGACCACCTCCCGGGGCCCTCACCCAGCGGCACCCCCTCTTCCAGGCCTCACCCTGCCCGCACCTGGCCGGCCAGCTTCCCCAGCCCCTTCCTCTGGGGCCTTGAGCATGGACTCTGACGACACGCCCATCTCCTGACCCACGCTCCCCCCACCGCCTCTGTTTGTTTGCCTCCCCGACTCCCCATCTCTCCCAGCGTGGAAGCCAAACCTTACTGGGGCCACCGAGCAGCCATCTCGTTCTTGGAGGGGCCGTCCCGGCCTGAGCTCCCACCCCTGCCTGGCTCTGCCGACCCCACGTCCGCCCAGATGCCCACCGGGTGTTCACTCAAGTAGCCTGCTCCCTGGCTGTGCCCCGGAGCAGCGCCTGGCATACAGCAGGTGCTCATGAGACCGGTGACGGCGCGCCGGGGGAGGCAGGGGAGGGCCCGGGCAGTGGGGAGCCTTGGGGTCTGAGCCCTCCTGCTGGGGCTGCGGGGCCAGGGGTATGCCCCCTCTCCCCGTGGGCAGCGCACTGGCCAGGCCAGCCCCGCCTGGGGTCTCTGGCGCCGGGGGGTGGGGGTGGGGATTCCAGGCTGGGAGATGAAAGAAGTTAGTGTGTTGATACCTGGTGGGGGGTCCTGTATCCAGATCCCAGCCCCAGCCACCACCACTTCCTCCTGTGGCCAGCCCCACAACCGGCAGGCGGAACTCGGGGGGCTTAACTGTCCGGCCCCGCGGCCACGCCCCCGGCGGCCCAGGCTGAGCCCGGCACCCCCTGCACACGCGCCTCGGAGGCCTCTCGGGGCAGGAGGGCCCACGGGCAGCCGGGCAGGACAGATGGGCCTGGTTCTGGGGACGGAGCCACGTGGATGGGGAGCAGGCACAGGGAAGTGAAGGCACGTGCCCGAGGTCTCCCAGCTGGGAGAGCGGACGGGGGCCTGCTTGCTCCCCTTCCTCAGCCCTGCACTCCCCTCACGGCCTCACCCACCATCCCTGTCTACGGAGGATATACCCCCCCAGGCCTGTGTGGCCCCCTCACCAGGACTCAGTTTCCCTTTCTGGCTCCGCAGCCCTGTGGCTCCAAGAAGCCCTCCCTGCCTTTCTCACTCCTTCCGCGTCAACTCCCTGCCTGTTCGTGGGGGGCCGCTCTGGGGCCCCCCTCTGTCTGTCCCGCGAGGCCGGGACTCAGGTTCTGCCAGCTCCGCACCGCGTGGCTCAGGCGGGCACACCCCTCCCTGCCATGTGGGCACAGCTATCGGGCTCTCCACTGGGGGGAGGGGCATCAGCAGGGGTGCGCAAGGGCTGGCACCCGGGGCCCGTTTATGCCCGTGGCACATGGGGAATGACCTGCCAGCCTCGCCAAGGAGACGGCTTTGTGGGAGGTAGAGAGCCCTCCCACCGTGGCTCATCGGCAGGTGCGCCGGGATTTCTGCCACCAGGCTCCTGCGTGCCCGCCACGGGCAGGGTCGGCTGTGCGCACAAGCCCACCGGGGCGGGACACCCTCCCCCCCAGACACCATGACGGCCGCGGACCGGGTGCGGGGTGCAGACCGGGGGAGGACTGGCCTGGGGGGCTTCTCACGGGAGGCGCTGCTTACACTGCGATGGCAAAGAACCCCCCGGCAGAGGGAAGTGCCAGGAGGAGGCAGAGGGCTCTCGTTGCCCAGAGCTGCTCAGGGTTTGATTCTCCCACGGTGGGAAGCAAGCTGGACGCTGGGATGTGGGACTCCTGGGCCAGCCGCCGCCTCCAGGCAGTCCCCAGCTGGGTGCCGCCTCGAAGGATCCTCTCATCTTCAGCCTGCCCCCTCTCTCTGCGCGGCGGGGCCAGGGCCAGTGGGCCGGACCCCGGGCGGGTCCCCAGGGGCAGGGGCCGGGCCAGGCGAGGCAGAGAAGGGGAGCGGGCCTGGGAAAGCCCGGCCTGCCTGATAGGGAGAGATTGGTTTCAGCCGGAGCTGCGGGCTGCCAAGTCCACATCCTATCCGCGGCCCGCACTCACTCAGCATTCATCACCGCTGAACTCGGAGACTTTATCACCGCTGGGGGTTGGCGCCATCTCTGGGCCTGGCCGCTCCGGGCCCTCCGATGGGCCCGATAGGCGCTGATAGATTACCCGCGATTGCCGCAGCCAGCGCCGATCGCCGACTCTCCTGGGCGGGGCGCGCACCACGTGGCCGGGCAGAGACCTCGGCGCGCCCGGGGAAGGTGGCGGGCGCGGCCGCCGGGGGCGGGGACAGGGAAGTAGTGCCCGCCGAAGGGCGCCGCGGGCCGCGCACTGATTCTGCAGATGGGCCGATAAAGGCTGATGGATGGGAGCGGGGGCCGCGCTAATGGAGCCGTCGTGGCCGGGCCCGCGTCAGCGTCAGCGGGATGCAGGCAGATCGCTTCCCGGAAGGGGCCGGGGCTCCAGGGTGACGGGACCCTCCCTGCCATCGGGGGTGGGGTGGGGGGCCCCAGACCACCCCCTCCCTGCCTGCGGCTCTGCCTGCCGCTGGGCCCCGCAGTATGCCCGCAGCCCGGGGAGCCGGTCTGGGCCCTGCCAGGCCCCGGGTTCTGAGCGCATTCCCGGCAGGGGTGCCACCGCCCCTCCAGCGGGCAAGGCTGTCCTGCCGCTCTCTGCGTCAGCAACGGGTGCACACCCAGGCCTCGCAGACCAGTACCGGGGCGGTGTCGTCAGCCCCTGGGGGATGCCGTGCAGGGAGGGAGGAGCTGGGTCCCCCTTATCCCTGTCGGGTGTGGCCAGGTCCCACGCAATAACTCTCTTCGGCTCCCACTGCACAGACAGGGAAACCGAGGCACCCACAGGGTGGATGGGGCTTCCTGGTCCCACAGGGAGTCAGAGACTCTGCAAGACTGAGCCCGCACCTCCTGGCCCACGCGGCACATTGTCCCCACAGGGGCCAGAGAGAGCCACAGGGTCCCGGAAGCTGGAGCGGGCCACTCCTGGGCTCAAACCCTGCCGGGCAAGCCCCGTGCC
Organism: Ailurus styani; assembly: GCA_002007465.1. Classification (NCBI taxonomy): domain Eukaryota; kingdom Metazoa; phylum Chordata; class Mammalia; order Carnivora; family Ailuridae; genus Ailurus; species Ailurus styani. The sequence continues at coordinate 1,219,985 of LNAC01000107.1, forward strand.
CACTGAAACCTGTTTCCTCAATTGAAAATTGGGGGCTTGAAAATCAGCCTCAAGTTTCTAGAGAGAGCAGAGGCAGCCAGGGGCCAAGGAAAGAAGGCGAGACGGGGGACAGAATGGGGAATGAGTGCTCAAGGGGGACAGTTGGGATCTTTCATCACAGCCAAAAGAAAAAGGCCTCCAGCTCAGTGTCATAGAGTACACAGCAGGCACTCTGTTAAGTGCCTGCTCCCGTCCTAGGGGATTCAGAGATGCACGTCACTACCCACATGCACAGCCCTCCACAACGACGTGGCCTTCCCCACCACCTGGGTGGGCTGCGGGGTGCTAGGGGCTGCGCTGAGGCTGGGGGGGAGGCCACAGGCACTGACCCGTCCCACGCGAGGTCCAGGGCAGACCTCTGGTGCCAGTTAGCACTTGGCCCCACTGATCTCTCAGGAGGGGGCTGAGGCTCGAGGGTCTTGGTAACCAGCCCGAGGGCTTTGCAGCCGTGCTGTGTGGCTCCAGAGCCCGTGGCCTTGACCCCTCTAGGGTGAATGAGAGCCATGGTCATCTTGGGGCCTGGACATTACAGCTTTGGAACCAGACCTTCTGGTGGGTCAAGGGCCCTGCTTGCATCTGGGGTCCTCAAGCCCCCCGGCCGGGACAGAGTACGTGGAGAGGAAAAGTCTGGTCCATAGGAGAAGAAGGGAGGGGAGGAGCCTCGCAGTTCCTCTGTCCTACCCCACATCCTGGGCCTGGCCCTGACGTGGCTTCTGAGGGCGCACAGGAAGGGAGTGCCTGTCCTGGGGGCGGCACTGGCATTTGAACTGAGCCCTGACCCAGCCGGTCAGCGAGTGGCGGGGCTGTCATTTCTAGACCTCCCCCCCCGGCCCCATGGTAGCTCATTCCCTGCTCCCAGCTTTTGCCTCTGCTGACCCCTCTGCCAGGAGTCCTCTTCCCCACCCCTCTGCCAGGAGTCCTCTTCCCCACCCCCCACAGCACCGTCTGTCTCTGCCTGATGTCGGCCGCCTCGCCCTCCACGACCCCAGTTCCCCAGCTCCAGGGGGCCCCTCCGTCCTCAGGGTTCATATCTGGTGTCCCCCTCTGTTCCCCAGCAGCCTGGGGTGCTATGAGGGCAGGGCCCACGCCTCGGCGAGGGTCACGGGGATCCTGGACGAAGCCCCGAGCACACCGGGGACTCAGGCAAGTTCGGAGGCCTGAACGCACAAGGACGCCCAGAAGTCAGCCTGCTGTCGCTCTTCCAGGCACCCAGCCCCCGAGGAAGGGAGCCTCAGCCCTGCTGCAGCGGACGGGTCCTCCTTGTCTGCTGGTAATGACCCCGACTCCCTGGGCACTGCAGCTCTGTCCATGACAGTGCTCACTGAAGGCACTGACTTTTCTTCCAGTTTCCTTTTTCCCTTGGGTTTGCTTTGCTTTCCTGGGACAGGGGCCAGGGTGGCAAGATTTTGAAATCAACTGACGGAGTATTTACTAAGCACCTACTATATGCCCTGAGCTGTCCTGGGGGAGACAGAGTTGCTCTAGAATGGACAGACTCTGAGGCCGGTGTGGCGGGAACCCTCCCGGGGGACAGGGCCCAGGCCTTGTCCTTTCACTCGTGAGCGCTGAGTCCCTCTCACTCCATGCCCTGGGAGGCACTGTTACCCTGTTTTGTGGGGGGTGAGGGCGCTCAGCTGAGGTCACATGGGAGCAGTCTGGTTCTGGTCCGACAGCCCCCTCCCTGTTTCCTCCCCTTAGATCTCAGCCCGAACCTGTCCCCTCCTTGGCCCTCTGCTATTTTCCACTTATGCATTTTTACAAAACGCCCACGCCCGTGGCTGGTTTTCGGGTCATGGAGCCCTGCAGGTGCTGTGGAACTGGGGGAGCCCCTGGCCAGGCTTTGGGCCAGCTGAGCCTACCCGGGCCCACATCTCACCAACAAGACAATCTGTGCAGTACAGAGTGACTCTGAACACAGTGAGAAGCCCCCGCAGTTTCTTGAGCACTTCGCACAGACACGGTCTCCGGTCTCCTGTTATATAAATTTCTGAAGACGGAAAATCTGAAAGACCCCAAGTTTCTAGAACACAGCACAGCCACAGATAGACTAAGGAACCCCTGGAGAAGCTCCTGTTTCAGCCCTCATGGTGTGGATGGGGAAACTGGGGCCCAGGAAGTAGATGGTGCTCGTCAGAGGGCAGAGAAGTGTCCTGGGAGGCAGACGGACCAGACCGTCCCCCTTTACTAACAGGAGAGCAGGCTTGGCAAATAGGTCGGGACTCTCACTCATTAAAATGGTACCATGGCCCCATCCCAGTGTGGGGCACAGCGAGCCTGGCAGTGTGAGGTCCTGGATAAACTCAGAGCCGGGGGAGGGCAGAGCCGGGGGAGGGCAGAGATGGGGGAGGGCAGAGATGGGGGAGGGCAGAGATGGGGCAGACAGCCTGCACGAGTCTGGAGGTGCCCCAGACACAGGGAGGGGAGGAGGCCGGCCTGGAGGGGCCCCGCCCCATTTCTGAACTCAGTGCTCCCATCGGGGAGTCAGAATGGGCGGGGCTGATCTCGGGCACGCCCAAGTCCTGGTCCCCTAATTCAGGCTGTGGGGGTCTGGGCTCTGAGGGTCAGCAAGAGGTCATTCAAAGGCCAACTGTCCGTCCCCATGCACCTGGGCAAACGGAGGGCCCCAGCAGCAAGGTCCTGGAAAGGGTGGCCCATCCAGAGCTGGGGGGGATTTCCATCACGGGGTCAAGGTCCGCGCAAGACAGTGGCCCCCACTCCATAAACTAAGGGCTCCTCCTAGGAGAGCCCCGCCCCCTCTGCAGAGGCCCCGCCTCACACACGGAGCTCAGCCAATCCCTAGGCCTCACTCCTGCTCATTTGCATGTCCGTTTCCATTGGCCGCAGGCCTAGAGATGAGGCCCTTTATTCCCAGGACGCGGGGGCGGGGCCTGCGGAGTTGAGGGGCTGGGCTGCGCTCTGGGGGAGCCGGGCTAGGGGCGCTGGGCTGGGTGCTGGGGGGTGTGGCCGGGGGGTACGCTGCGCTCTGGGGGGGTCGGGCTAGGGGCGCTGGAGGGGGCTGGGCGCTGGGGGGCCGGCCTGGGCGCTGGGACCGGGCTCTGGCCTCTAAGGGAGCACATTCTGGGGGTGCCAACCTCTGGATGACCTGCCCCAGACTCCAGTCTGGGAACAAAATGGCCACAGGCCACATGGGGAGGACTCTGGTTATAGTACATGCTCTTCCTTTTCCTCTAAAGTTCCGTTAAATCCTCCAACACCCCCCCACCCCGCCCATTAGGAGTGACTCAGAGGGGGAAAGATACTAACCCAAGGTCACATAGCCGGGAAGCAGTTGCACAGCTGGGACCTCGCCCCTCATCCCAAGGCTGGTTCCTTCCCTCTAGGGAGGGCCTCTTGGGGGCCACCTACTTAGGGCTGTGCCTTCCCAGGGAGGGCTAGTTTTTGGCTTCCTTTGCAAAACAGTGATGAAGATGGGGATGACTGTAAGAGGACCCGAACCCCCGAACCCCCGCCTCCCCGGCAGATCTAGTGGCATCACGTTCCCGGGGCTCCGTGAACTGTGGGGCGGTGGGCTGGCGGGTGTGAGTGTGAGTGTGCACGGGCTTTTGTTCCTGGCATTTTGGTGGGGCGAGATAAGGCCGGCGTGGAGAGTGCAGGCAGATAGATGGGGCGATAGGGGCTCCTTCACCACACAGGTCTATCGCCTTTTATCAGAGTTCCCTTTTCTGTCTGTCTTGTTTGGGGGGAGGGTGGAACACACCCCACCCCCAGCCCCCAAGCTGGGGACAGAGGGGTGGGGGCCTCCCTTGCTCAGACCCCTCCTGCTGTGTCCACACGCTGGGAGCCCTGGCGCCCCCCCCCAAGTTCCCCACCGACCGGAAGCGTGAGGTTCCTGAGGCCTGTGCTCACCACAGGGGGAACACAGCTGAACCTCTACCCTTGCAGCTCCAGGAAGGGCTCCGAGGGGGAATGATGAGGGCAGGGAGGCCCAGAGGCTAGTGGCCTGGAGACCGGGTGCTGAGCCCCTCTCTCCAGAAGGCCTGCGAGCCCCTGTGGGCATAGCTGGGCTGGGCAGGGCAGGGAGACCTCACTGCCCGAGGTCGCTCGGGCAGGCCTCGGCGTCTTCAGCCCCATTTTACAGATGCAGAAACTGAGTCTCAAAACAAGGCTGTGCCTGGGAGCCACAGCAGTGGGGGGCAGGCTGGACCCCCACATTCTCTCTGCATTCCCTCTGGCTCTGGCAGCCAGACTCCTAAGGCCACAGGGTAAATGTTCCAGAACCTTCCACAGCACCGTGTGACCGGGGCCCCACACCTCTGCACCCTGGAGCTATTTGCCAAAACCAGTACGGGAACCATGCTGGTGGGATTCACAAGACTGCGTGTGGCAGGCAGGGAGGGCCTGGGGAGGCAGCCCCAGCCCCAGGGTCCCCCAACCCCTGCCCACGCCCCTGGAGAACACGGCCCCCCCTATACACGGCTGGCCCACTGCACAGGCGAGGAAACTGGGGCCCAGGGGCATTAAGTCGCCTGCCTGGGCTACCCACCCATGGGGCAGAATTTGAACCCTGGTCACCCCAGACTACACTTGTCTTCCTCCCCACACATGCACACATTTTACTGGAAATAGCTGACTTCCTTTAGAATAATGAAACAAAACAAAACCCAAAAGACAGAAAGAAACCAATTTTATCACTAAAGGAACCTATTTTCTGGGGGCAGATGAAATGACCCCCGGAGATAAGCAGGAGTAGAGGCACCCCATCGTCTCCTGATTTCAGACAGGGCTGTGTGGTCCCAAGCACGCACTCACCCTCTCTGTGCCTGGGCCTCTCTCCCCTAAATGGAGGAAGGAGACCCCTCAGGGGAGGAGGGGGGCTACGGCTACAAACACCCCCAAAACCTCCAGCTACGACGGAGACCCAGACCTTGCTCCCTTCTGTGCTGTGTGACCTTGGATGAGTTGCTCAACCTCTCTGCGCCTCTTCTGAGAAGAAATGAGGTCAGAAGTGGCGCCTTTCCAGGGCTGCTGGGACTCTACAGGGTAACATAGGTCAAGCCCAGGCCTGGCACACAGAAAGTGCTCAGTAAAGGGAGCTACCAGCTGACGATGTCCAGCATCAGGACCGTGAGGACTGCGGCGTCCTGGAACGCGTCGGAAATGTTGCTGACGGCCCAGCCAGGCCTCCTGTCTCGGGGATCACAGAGACATCTCATGTCTTGAGAGTCGCTTAAAAATTAAATACAGAAAGGGAGGACAGTGACCTGCCAGGCTGCCCTGCGGGGAGCCCCAGGCACGCGCCGGGGGCGTCATGGCCCCCCAGGCCTCGGCGTCCCCTCCGGCACCGCTGCGGGTGCCTGGCCCCCACGTGGCTGCCGCGCCTGTCCCTCAGCGGGGGGATTAGCCACACGCGGGGCCCTAATCGCTGCTAATCGCACCAGCATCACCGCGGCATCTCGGATCAGCTGAAGGAGGCGGCTTTATCCAGACAGACGCGGAGATGGCACCGTCGTCCCATCTGGGCGCCGACCGTCACGAGTGGCAGCCGGGCTGGGGGACCGGGAAGGCAGGGGGCCGGGAGCCCCTCCCCCTGCGCCACGGGCGAGCGGGGCTCGGTGGGGTCCCTCGGCACCGACTGGGCACGCGCTGTGTGCTCCGGGTGCCCAGGGGCAGCAGAGACCTGCCCTGGGGCCCAGCGGACAGAGGACGGAACTGAGGCACGCGCACCCCGAGTTAGAGCCCGGGCGCGGGGGCAGACTCCCGGCTACAGTGAGGCGCTTGGATCCGCCCCCACGCCGCCCCCCGAGGTTCACCCCACGTCCGGCCGCACCAATCCTTGCCCGGTGCCTTCTGCTGCTGCTGCCGCCTTTGTGAGTGGAGGCCCGAGCCTTGCCCTCCCCGGCGGGGCCCGGACACTGCCTCGGTACAGAGGCCTGCGAGGCGCAGGCTGGACGGGCTGAGGTTCACGGCCGGCCCGGGGCGGGGGCCAGGAGAGGCTGGTAGAGACGGCCAAGGGCGCCCCTCCAGGGCCCCCGCCATCCCCACCCTCCTCCCTACCTTCTTTTTCAAAAACATAATTTATCTGTGTATTATCAAGAAATCCAGACACTTTAATCAGTGAGCTATGAAGTCAGAATTTCCATTCTTATCTGCGGGAGGAGTGGAAACGGAGGAGATAGGCGGCGGGAACCGATCGCTGGTAGGGAATGTTAATGGGTGGAGAGGCTGCGCTGTTGGCCACGGAGACGCCGTATCTCCCCCATTATCGAGGCCGTATCTCGCCAACCATCTCGGCGCAGTAATGGGGCCAGTTCAACTTTCCGAGTTATCACAGGAGCTGAAACCTGCGCCCGCCAGAGGCCCGGCCGGCAGACAGTTCCGGGAGGCCTGGGCTTCGGCCGGCAACGCCAGGAGGGAGGGGGGACGGCTGTCCTGGCTGGGGCCCCCGAGGGCCTGCGTGCCCCCCGACCACCAAGGCCACCACAGTGAACATTGGGAGCCCCTCTGTTCTCTGGGAGAATGTTTGGTTTGGGCAGAGCCGGGCACGGGCATGTTGCACTGGAGGGCAAACTGAGGCAGGAAACCGGCTCAGGGTCCCAGGGGTCCCGGGCCCTCCTGAGCTGGGCCGGGCCCACAAAGGGAGAGAGTGTGGTAAGAGGGCACGGCAGGTGCGGAGGGGATGGGAACACCACGCCCGCCGACCTGGGGGCCTCTTCTTGGGGCCTTTTCCAGGCTCTGAGCCCCACGAGCCAGAAACATGAGTAACAAAGACAGCAGGGTGAGGATGCCCTTGTGGGCTCTGCCCCTGCAGGTCCTGACCTCAGGCTTGGCTTCGTAGTCCCTTGGCAGCCTGGGGTACACTCAATGCACCCCTCAAATGTGAAAGGGCTCTCACCACCCTCAGCCCTCCTGCGTGGGGCACCCACAGGCCACAAGTGGAACCCTTCTGTTCATTCAAAGGGACCCCAAATCCACTCATTCTGCCCCTGTGAGGGTCGAGTGCTCCCCCGTTAGTGCTCAGAGGGGCATCTGAGATGTGGGGCAAGAGTGTCCCCCGAGGCCCGCCCCCTGCATGGAGCCCCCCATCCGACTGCGAGGGCCCCAGGAACTGCCCCGGGTATAGACGGGGTCGACTGGGGCCCTGGTCTCTCTCCTGCAGCTAGAGGACAGGGCAGCAGCCACCTGGGCCCAGGGAGGGGAAGGGACTCACCCAAGGTCATACGGCCAGTGAGGAACAGCCTGGTGACCACAGCCGGACACGGCCCGAACCGCAGGAAGGCCCCGGTTTCCTGGACTTGAGCATGGGTGTTGCCGGGCCGGCGGAGAGCCGGGAGAGTTCTACCCGTGCAAAGCACCGTGTAGCTTTCCCCCCCTCCCCCGCCCCCAGGGTGGGGAGCTCTGGCTGCAGCCCTCCATGTGAAAACCCACGAAGCCTCAGTTTCCTCTGTGCACGGGGCTAACCACTGAGCGTCCCTCAGAAGCGGCTGGAGGAAAGGCATGAGCAGGTGTCTGTAGGTTCTGGGCACACAGCAGGGGCTCAGTAAGTGCTCAGGGGGTGCCTGCCGTACTGACCAAGGCCTGGCGAGCCTGGGGTTGATGGCAGCATGAGCTGGGGGGCCTGGACAAGCTGGGTCTGCGCCGTGGGGGCGGGGCACCTGCGGCTGCCCGAGGCTCTGAGCCGAGGTCTTCTCTTGGGTCTCAAGTGTCCAAGCACCTGATGCCTGGGCAGCCCCCGAGCCCTCCCCGGGGGCTGAGAATCCAGCCTGCAAGGCCCTGTCCCCCGTGGAGGGCCCACTGCAGGACGGAGCCGTGAGCCCCTGGCCCTGGGCCCTCTTCCCCTCCTGTTCTCTGGGTCTGACTTGCAGCGTGGAGGCTTGACGGAGAAAAGGGACCCTGAGGCAGGAGGCCTGTGACAGGTGCCAGCACCCAGGGCAGACTGGGAAAGCTGGAGGGCTTGAGTCAGACACCAAGAGGAACTGGCAGGAAAGAGGCCCAGGGGGACCAAGGAGAGGACAGGGGACCCTCTGTGCTCTTCACATTAATTCTGTCACACAACCCTGATGGCACCCCAGCTCTGGACCTGGCTGCACCTCCTACACCAGGTCTTAGCCTCCCCACCCTGAGCCGTCAGCATCAATGCTCCACTTTATGGGGGAAACTGAGGCTCGGCGAGGGGGCCTCTGCACCCTCAGAGCCCAGCCGGGCATCCTCATGACGTCCCCGTCTTGCAAAGGTGAAGACTGAGCCTCGGGAAGGCAGAGTCTCATCCTTGACCCAGGACTCTGGTCTGCCTTGGCTGTGGCCGCCCACAGGGAGCCCCTGGAGGCGCCCACGATCACAGCCCACCCGGAGGCCATCCCTTCCTCCCCAGGAAGCAGCATGCCTACCCTTTCTAGGGGGCCTAGGACACAGGCCCCCAGCCTTCTGCACACTACCTCTTCAAACCCGTTTCTACACCGCTCCTGCGCCGTGTGACCCTGGTGTAGCCACCCACCCTCTCTGGTCCTCCACTTCTTTGTGTGTAAAATGGGTTGAGAACCCCAACCTTAGCAGGCATGCGGGAGAATCACTGGAGGGGATGCCTGCAAAGGGCCTAGCAGGCGGGAGCTTTCGGCGGCGGGCTGGCTGGGTCTCTGTCCCCACTGCAGCACCTGGGCTGAAGGAACCAGGAGCCCCAGGGCTGGTCTGAGCTCTGCCCGTGCTCGGGCTCCTGGAAGCGGTACCCCAGCACCCTCTTTCCTCTTTTATAGCTGGGGAAAGCCAGGCTCTGGGAGTCCACAGCCTCTGGTCCAGGGGAGGCAGACAGGAGGAGGGGCTGACTTATCTGCCTAACCCAGCTCTGGCCCAAGGTCAGCTGCCACATTCCTGACCCAGCGGGGACACTGCCTTTCCCCAAACCTGGGGCCTTGGGAGAGGGAGAAGGAGGAGGGGAGGAGTGGGCTAGAGAGGTCCTAGGACAGGTGGCCTGGGGGGCTGGGCCAGTGTGGCCCCGAGAAGCTCTGTCCACCCCTGGGGTCTGCAGACCCAGCCCCCGTCCTGTGGCCTCCAGCATGGCCCAGTCCCCCAGGGCCTCAATGTTCTCACCTGGAAGATGGGTGAGCCAACAGTGCTGATGGTCCTAAGGGCAGATAAGATCCCTGGGCGGGAAAAGGACTGCGGGGCTGTGGGCCTGGCCCAGCCCGGGGTGCAGTACCTCAGGCGCCCCGCCCACAAGCCCCTTCAGAAACGAACACCCGAAGGCGGGAAGAGGGGGAGGCCAGAGACAGGCCTCTGTGTGAAGTGTCCAGTCCTCCAGGCTTCTGGCAAAATCTCAGTGATGTGACCAGCAGCAACCAGGGCGGCCACATCCACCAAGGACGTGACCTTGGGACCACACTTCACAGTTGGCACTTGGGATCTCACAGGCCTCACATAAAGACCCCAGGAAGGAGGTGCTGTTTTTAAGCTCTTGCTTCGAAAGTGGGATCTGAGATCAGAGAAGTCATTTGTCCTCAGGGTCACAGAGAGGCTGGGACCCAAGGCCAAGTGGTGGCCCCCTCTGCAGTGGCCTCCCATTCTGGAGATGAGGGCAGCCCGGACCTGGGGCATAAAGCCTCTGCTGCCCGTGTGGGGAAAGGGAAGCCCTCGGGTCCCAGGGGGAGGGTCTCTGTCCTCAGTCTACCCACGGGTCCCCCGGGGGGACGTGGGAGCAACATGTGATCCAGTGACAAACAGCCCAGGCTCCCATCCCGAGCTGGGGCCCTGGGTGTGCTCCAGATGCTGCTGTTCATTCAGCACACACGGTGTCCCAGCCCTGCTTGGGCCCTCAGGACAGCGGCGGGAGCAGGCACTGTGTCATACCCATTCTACAGATGAGAAAACCGGCACTGGGAACGAAAGAGACACTCGCCAAGGCTACTCAGCTGGGAAGCTGAGCGGAGGGGAGGCAGGAGTGGCGTGGTCTCAGAGGATGTGACTTTCCCTTGGATTCTCAGAATTGTGCTCAGGGACCAGCAATGTCATCATCCCTATTCTGCAGATGGGTAAACCGAGGCTCACCCGGCAGAGCCTTGCCCATTAGTCGAATAGCCATTTCACACCATGTATCCTTTAGGTCATTTATGCAACAGAGTTCTAGAAACCCACTATGTGGGGACAGGACAGATCCAGTCCCCATTCCCAGGTAGCAGAAATCTGAGCTGCCTGTGCAAAGGCCCTGGGGCTGGGACTGAAACATGCCAGAGAGACATCCTCCCCTCTCAGCTAGAACACAGGCCCTGGTGAGGGGCTCTGCCTGACAGGGGCTGCCTTCCCCCAGCCGTCCTGAGCTCCTTTTCTCATAGGAGCACACAAAGTGCAACTTGAGGGTAGCCAAACCCTCACGTACAGGCATCTGCCGCCTCCTGCCACAGCTGAGGATGCCGAGGCCCACAGCGGGCCAGGAGGTATGTGTGGAGGCCAACTCCCTACAGGGGTTACTGTGCCCACTTCTGGAAGCCCCTGCACCCCAGGCCACTCCTGCTGAGTGGGGAGCAGTAGACAAGATCCAGCGAGTAAACACATGGCTGTGGCCTCAGTTTCCCCCTCTGTAAAATGGGAACAGGGGCCCTGGGGCAGCTCCACGGGTATGGTGGCTGGGTGGGCAGGAGCCCGAGTGCGGGCCCAGGCCTGGGGACCTGCACTGGGCGATACCAATCAGCGGGCAACAGCTGCCTCCAGGAGGAGGCCCGTCGATGGCAGATAGGCCGGCTGGGAGTATTATTCACGAGTCCGTCAAGCCCCAGGAACGTCTGGTTGGCATAGAAACAGGAGATAAGGGGTACAATTAATGGCATCACATTCCCTCCTCCTTTCTTCCCCAACTGACCCATTTCAGTCCTTGCCGGGGCTGGTGCCATGCTGGGCTCCCGGTGACCTCTGGGGAGGGGCGGGCTGGGCAGGCCGGCCTGGGCAGGCCGGGCTCGGCCATGGCTCAGGCCCCCAGGCAGGGCCGGCTTCCGTCGCCCCAGGGAGCACCCCTGCGCAGCAGCGTCTCGGGAAGGAGGCCCTGGGAGACGGGCCAGGGCTGGGCTGGAGAAGGACCCCAGAGAGTCTCCGCTCCCAAAGGCCCATTTCACAGATGTGGAGACTGAAGCCAGATAGGCCTGGGGGCAGACAGACGAGAGGAAGGCAGAGCGATGCTCACAGGCAGGCTGGTCCAGAGCTCGGGGCGGGCTGCCTGCGTTCCAACTCTGGCTCTGCCACTTCTGTGCTCGGTTTCCCCAGAAGGAAAGGTGATAAGAATAGGACCTATTAAGTTAACACGTAGCCTTAAGTATTAGCTATTGTTAATATTACTACTGTCTAGTGTATGAATGAGCTGTTTGTCTTTCCTGAGGCCCAGGAGTGCAGGAAAACCAAGAGCCTTCTAGAGCCAGGATGGAACTCAGTCTCAGGGGTGACAGCTGGGCCCCGTGGTCCACCCGGCCCATTCAAGTCCAGGTTCAGGGCTGGGGGCCCGTGAGCAAGGCCCTCCTGGCCTCTCAGCCCTTTGTCCCCTGGGCTCACCACAGATCAGTCCCCGTGTTCCCAGAGCTCTGAGGAGGGGGCCAAGGCCAGCGGAGGATGGGACTTAGGTCCCTGCTGAACCTGGGATGGCAGGCACTGTCACACCGGTCTTTCACAGAGGGGAAACTGAGGCCATGGAAGGCAAATGAAATGCCGCATGGGCTCCGCATTGGGACCAGCCAGAGGGCCAGATCCCCCTCTCTCTTCACCCCTCTGCCATCCCAGTGAGGGGGCCCTGGGGGGCCAGGCCGACTCCCACGTGCCTCCTGTACTTGGGAAGGGACTTTGCACGCACCCCCCCCCCGCCTCTCCGCTCTCGGCACCAGCCCTCACCAGAAGGCCCTGCCAGCCCTGCAGGAGGGCGCCAGGCTGCTGGAGAGGGCACGGGGTGAGTCTGAAGCACAGAGTGAATTAGTCATCCCGAGGCCACCAATAATTTGTTTAATCAAACTCCGGAGGACGTGTGAACAACACCCTCCCAGGAGAGGCAGTGGCTGTTGGAGGGGGATGGGCGGGGCAAGTCCCCAGCTTCTGCTGGAAGCCCCCCACTCGGCTGGCTGGGTTTCCGCCCGGTACCTAGGCCCATGGTCCCCGAGGGGCCTCCCCCTGCCAAGGGGCCCCTTGACATCACCAGTCGGACCTGTCAGCATCTTTCAGAGGGGGAAACTGAGGCCTGGCCCCACCCTCCTCACCTCCACGCCACGGCATCCCTTCCCTGGCATCCCTTGCCTCTGAGCCCTTCGCACCCCCGACGACAGCCAGGAATCATCATCCCATTTCTCAGAGTTGGAAACTGAGGCCGGCCCATTGTCCCTGGAGGTCCCTTCGTGGCGGGCCTCCTGCTGACCTCGCTGGAGGTCCCCACTTCTGGGACGTGTCCCTGACCGGACTTCCACCTATTACCCCCCACCTAAGGCAGGGCCCAGACGCAGGGCATGCATACAGCAAGTGCTCAATAAAAACTTCGCCGAGCGAATCAAGGCAGGTCTTCCATCCCGATCGATCGGGGACCGGCTGGGAAGGACCATCAGCACACTGGCTACCCCCTCCCCCAAACTCAGCCTGGGAAACGGAAACCACCTTGATTTTTTTCAGCAGAACTCCAGGCAGGCCACACTTAAAACTTGCTAGGAAAGCACACCAACCCCAGCGCCGCTTAAGGGGCACACATGCTCTCCCCAGGAGGTGACAAGCCCCACCTCGGGCTATCTCACACCATCTCCTAGGAATCGGCGGGTGTCCCCTCCCCTCCCCCAGCTCGGCCGGCGCCCAGTCACTTTCCTTTCATTTTGACGGACTGTACCACCCGCAGGGGAGGATCAACTTCTTGGCAATTAAGTATGTTTGGGAAGAAAACTCGCCGAGACGACACGGCGCAGACGCCCGCTCCCCCGGCCCCGCCCTGACCCGGGTCCGAGGCCCGCGCTCCCCCGCCGGACTCCCCCGCGCTGTTGTCGCCTCGAAGCCGGCCGGGCCTGGTGGCCACAGATAAGACCTCTTATCGCTCTTGGCGATCGCCATCCGGCCGACCGGCCCTGCGCTTATCGGAGCTCACATCGGCCGGGCGGGAGGAAAGCTTGGCGGGCCGGGGGTCCCGAGCAGGGCTCTGCCCGGCGCCGCGAGCCAGCGCGGCCCGGCCTATCGTGTCGGCCATCTGGCCGGCCAAGGCCGCGCTCCTGCCTCGCCCTCCCCCGCTCCCACGTTTGAAGTTAATAAATGGAAGCGCCTATCGCCTCCGCCATCGGTTGCGCGCCTTATCGGCACGGCACATCTATCTCCGCGCGGAACAAAAGGCGCACGGAGGCGCGGGCAGCTGCGCCCCAGCTCTGGTGAGGGCGCAGGGGGCGGTGGCCCCGAGCGCCCGGCCCCCTCCCCTCCACACCCGCGGCCCGGTCGCAGGTGAGGCTCGCGCGGCGGGCGCACAGCTGCGAGGGCCG
>LNAC01000107.1:1235912-1253605 GCA_002007465.1 Ailurus styani
CCCCACGCCTGACCCCGCCTGGCTCTGCTCCCCCTCCCGCCCCGCCCCAGGCTCCTCATGGCTCCGCCCCCGGGCCGTCGGCCCCGCCCAGGACCCCTGCGCTCCACGACAGTCCCCTCCGCCCGCGGGACGGGGACAGTAAGGGCCAGGTCAGGAAGCCCGAGGCCTTGACGCCCCACAGTGTCTTGGGCCAGATTTGGGGTGTGGAGTCGGCTGTGGCCGGGTGGGGACTTCCTCCGAGTCCGAGGTGGAAGCGGCATTCTGGGGTCCACGGCCTCCGGCGGCTGCGACCCCCAGATGGAGAGCAGGGACCTCAGGCCCCCTCCCTTGGACTCCCGTCTGGCTGGAAGTCGGGGAGGGTGCGGAAGCCCGCAGGCTGTCCCTGCCGCCCCTGCAGCGGCGTTCCCTCCACCCGGACCCCGGGCACTGCCCCTGCGCACGCCCTGACTCCCCAGGGCGCCCCTGCTGGAGGCCCGGGGAGGAGGCCCCTCCGCGGCCCGAGTGGACACCGGTGCCCGCTCCCGGCCTCGAACAGGGTCAGGACTGTCTGTTCTAGCCCTGGAAATGGACACTGTCTCTCCCGTCTTTGGGGTTATGTTCATAGGATCCCAGAGGCCCCCATTTTCCAGGGCAGCTCAAGTCACACAGCGTTAGGAGCTGAGCCCCCAAGTTGAATTGTTTTCTTTTATTTTAATATTCTTGGCCTGCATTTGGTTGGCACCTGCTCCCTCTGCCCCATATTCAGAAGAAATAGGGGGTGAGTGAGCCCCAGGAGCCAAGCAGAAGACCTTTGCAAAGACACCTGGGGGGCCCATCTAGATGGCTGGCCGACCCACCTGATGGCGGGTAGTCATCACTGCTGTCACCTGCAGAGCCTGGCTGCGTGCTCTGCACTTTGCCTGTGAGGCGTGCCCCCTCCGTTCGACCCCTGTTATCTCTGCCCCCGCCCCATGGAGGAGGAGAGGGATTACCCCTGCAGCCCGGGCATTCTCCCCCACACCACCCCTGCTCTCAAGGGGCCTCTGGGCAGGAGAGTGGCAGACAGGGCAGGAGGCTGAGGTCCACCCGAGGCCCACCCAGCCACCACCGGATGGATGGCGACCCTGAGGCCAGGAGGCCAAGACACTGGGCCGGTCTGGGGTGGGGGGGCAGCCTTCCTACAGCTGCCTGGTGCTGTACCCCTCTCTGGGGAGAGTGGGGGCCACGGGAGGCTGGTCCCCTCAGCCCAGGGCTCCCACAGTATTTGTCGACTGAATGAGCCCCCTGTCTGACCTTTCCGTTGGGCCTTGCTGTCACCCCCAAAGCGGGGCCTTGTTATAGACTGGGGACCTGGGAGGTGGGGAGGTCCTAGAGGAGGGGGCCGTGAGGGTCCACGCACAGCAGGTGGCATCTGGGCTGCTGGTGCGGGGATGGCCGGGGCCCCGTGCTGAGGTGGCTGCGGAGGGTCCGCAGGGGAGCAGGAGCCACACCCCATCAGGGCGGCCTGTCTGGGCTGCCGGAGATAGGGGTCACTCTGGCTCCTTGTTCCCCGCACACAGATTACAGACCTGAGGCCTCGAGAGGAAGGACACGTCCAGCTCTCCCAGCGCCTTCGAGGCAGGGGCGGGTCAGGAACAGAGCCCGCTGACCAGCACCGACGACCACTGGGGGGCTTAGTGCAAAACAAAAATGTCGGGCTTCTTGTTTAAAAATTAAGAATTTCAGGGCAGCCAAATAGCGCGTTTAAACCAAGTGCGGGGCCTTCCCGACAGCGGGGCCCCATGCACCTGCAGGGTCACACAGCTCTGAAGCCGTCCTGACCCAGGACAGAGCTGTTTCTGGGGCACTTTCCTCCTGAGCTTTGCCCCTCCCATCTGCCCTGGGGGTGACACCCCATGGCCCCAGAAGAGGAAACCACAGCCTTGCTTAGGACCGGCGGCAATGTCACAGGCGCTCGCTGGCTCAGGCTTCTACCCCTTGGGGGAGGTCTGCTGATAATGACCACCTACTCAGCAACGAGGAGCAAGGAACACCGTCTGAAGGAGGGCCCGTGTGAGCCCAGAGGAGGAGGAGTGACCGCCTCTGCCTGGGGAATTCAGGGTAGGCTGCCTGGAGAAGGTGACAGCGAGGGCAGCTTTGCAGGGGCCCCTGATCAGGCGGAAGAAGCAGGGTGTGGGGTGCTGAGAGTGTCCACCTCCATTCCCCACGGGCTGCACGCTGTGAGCCCGTTTCCACCTGCCCTGCAAGGAGCACCAGGGTTCCCATCCGAAAGCCCCTGGCAGAGAGAACGGAATTGCGTTCGGCCTGCGTGGAGGGCTGTCAGTGCCCGTCGGGGAGCCGGGCTGCCCAACCGCAGCCCGGCTGTTCCCCGCTCCCGCGGGGCAGCTTCCCGCTGGGGATGCGAGGCTCCCCGGAGGCCTCCTGGGCATGGCTTTGACCTGGGTGCCGGCTCTAGGGTGATGTCACCGTCACCTTTGTGTGAGCCCTTCCTTCGGGCTGGTTCCTATTTTCTCACGACGTCCTTGTGCTCTGCTCTGGTGGCTAGGACGTCAGAGTCAGCCCGGCAGACAGTGGCTGGGCTGGACCCGGGACACAGAAGGCTTGCCTTTAAGCACCCGGAGGGCTGTGGTGGAGCTGATGAAGACACTGAGGCTCAGAGCGGTCCTACAGCTCAGACGAGGTCAAGCTGGGATGTAACCCCAGGCAGCTGAACTCCAGCGCGGGTGAAGTGAAGCCCGGCCTGGGAGCAGGGAGAACTGGCTCCGAATCCTGGTTTTGCCATTTTGGAGGATGTGACCCTGACCAGGTCCTTAACCAATCCAGTCCCTTGTTTTCCTCATATCCAAGTGGGGGTGAGGGCGTGACCCCTCAGGGCTCCTCCGGCCTTGACATCTGGGTCTACCTCTGCCCTCTCCCCTGCGCTGTGCTGGCCCACCGCCCATGAGGGCTGCTGTGGGCTGGGCAGGGGCCGGGGATGGGGAAGGGGCTCCCACGCACCAGGCCCTGCACTGGTTTCCAGGCTATGACCAAGGGAGCCGTGGCATGTTCTAGAAACTTTAGGTGGTCCTTGAGGATGAAGACGATGCTCATGAAAGAGTGGGGAGCAAAGGGCATCCTCTCCTAAAGGAAGAGCAGGTGGAGGCTGGGGGACGCCTGGGGCCGGGCTGATGGGGCGTGCGTCCGGTGGCCACACCGGATGGGGGCCTTCTTTCTGAGACACACCCTCCCTGCGTCCAGAACTTCACCTCCTTAAGCTGTGGGATGTGCCCTGATACAGTGCCCCCCCCCCCCAGCCCCCTGCCGCTGCCCACCCTGCTGTGCCCCGCGGCCACTGCTGCCCTTTCTACAGGCCGAAACCAGTGGGACCTGCCCAGAAGCCATCTGTGATAACCTCGGGCTCAGCCCGCCCCATTCTACCTTCTCCTCAGCACATCCTCGCTTGTCCTGTCGCCACAGGGCCCTTGCACGAGCTGTTCCTGCTGCTGGGTGCACCCTTCCCCAGGGAAGGCCCTCACTGCTTCCCGACAAGATCGGGCTCTCGTCTCTGCTCCAGCCCGCAGGGCCGGTGTCCGTCCACCCCGAGCGCCGTCAGCCTGCACACGCCGCACGGCCAGGGCTTCACGGGCGCGGGGCCGTGATGAGCGCAAGCAGGACTGCCTGCTCCGAACGGCATTCTGAAGAAGGAACTGTTAGAATTCCTATTTGCCAGAAGAGTAAAGTGAGGCCCAGAGGAGTGAAGTAAGCCAGTTGCCCAAGGCCGCACAACAGGTATGTGGCCGAGCCACGTCCTCCCTTGGGAATCCGCGCTCTCCGTTCCAGCGCCGTGTTGGCCGCGTTGGCCGCGTTGGAGGAAGGGGGTCCCGGCTCCATCTGTGGCCCCAGGCCCGGCCTCGCTCCCCGCCCGCCGGTCTGCGGGAGGCCCTGGAGCTGCTGGCAGCCGCCGAGGCCCATCCTGACATTCATCAGCACTGACTCTGTGAAGGGTTTAATTAACTTCCTGTTGCAATGGGGGGATAATGAGTTTTAAGCACCACGTGACTCCGTAAGGAGGTCAAACGGCAGCGAGGATGTCAAAATAAATTAAGTTAGGAATCAGGAGGCCGCCTGCGGGAGGGGCAGGGGAGGGGCCCGGACAGCTCTGGCGACGATGAGGTGCTGCCCGGCCACCCTCGGCAGGCGGCGGGCATGGGGGTGGGGCGGGCTGCGGCCTCCGGGGCCCCGTCGCGGGGCAGGGGGCGGCTCCGGCAGGGCGCCCACACCTGGGGACCCCATCTGATCCCCGGGAGGCCTGAGGGACAGAGAGCCAGGCCGGGACCACACCGGACCAGCCCCTTCTCCCCCGCCTGGGGCCCCGGGGTCCTCAGCGAGGCCAGCATCTCAGACATCCCGGGACAGGACGGTTGTCGTCGGCAGACGGTCGTTGGGGCTTAGTGACAGCCCCCCTTTCACGCAACTATCCACGTGTGGCCATTTACCCCGCCAGGCAAGGCCGTGTTGGGCGCAGACAGGAAATATTATCTGGATATTTCCCAATCTCTGGGAGTTGGGGTCATGTGACATCACCAGATAGGAAATGTCCGCGTCCCACTGGCCTCCTGCCTTTCTTTCTCCTTCTCTCCCCACTGCTTCCTGCCTCCCCTCCGGCCCGACGCCCTTCCTCCCTTCCTCCCGCCCCAGACACGTAGGGAACCCCTGCTTGAGGCAGCACAGGGACAACTTCGGCCACACACACAGTGCGCCATGCGGGGCCTGGCGGGAGCGGGACTCTGGCCACGGCGGAGGGGTGGGCCGTGGGCACGTGGCAGGGTGAGCTGTGCTATGAAGAAGGCAGGGATGGGGTGAGGCACCGTGGTGTTCTGGGGCCACCAAGAGGAGGTGCTGGCCAGGCAAAGGCCTGAGGCCGGGAGGTGGCCGTGGGGAGGGGGTCCGGGCAGTGCCAGGGACACCCGGCTGGGTCCGGCGGGCCACGCTTCTTCGCCCTCGGATGCAGCCCCTGAATGTCAGGGCTGCAAAACTTGTTGGTGATTCTTGTGCCCGCGGCCGGCTGGGGAGCTGAGGTCTAGAGAGGGTGGACCCAGTTCTCCCCACGTGGCACAGCACGCCGCCCCAGAGCTGGGCCTGGGGGCTCTCGGCAGCAAACCGAGGTGCGGTTGGCCCAAGCCCACCAAACCCCGGGCCTCCGGAACGCCCCGGGCTGCCCCACTCCCCGCCTGGGGGCTCCGGGGTGCGGGACACTGCCCTGCGGGAAAGGGACTGTGGCCTTGGGTGCCCAGGCCCAGAGTGGCTGGAGAGACGGCCCCAAGGGGCTCAGCGTGTCATTCCGGGGCCTACGATCCTGCAGGGGGACGTGAGGCTTGAGGGCAAGTCCCCAGGAAGTGAGCTGCCCGCTGCCTACCCCGGACCGGCGGAGAAACGGGGCCGGGGGACGCGGCTTAGGTGCTGGAGCTCCAGAGCCCACGTGGGGCGCATTCGCAGGGGACACGGGCAGGACCCAGGGGCCAAGGGCTCGATCCTTCTCCAGAGGCTCTTCGCTCCCGAGACTGTCTCTGGGCGTCCGTTTGGTCCCGCGTCTTCCCGCTGTGAGTGTGGCTGTCTACACACTTTCCCCGGGAGGCAGGCTTCCGACCCACCGTGTTCTCCAGGGGGGCGCTGAGCGGCGATGCCGCGGGAAGCCTGGGGCTGGGCGGCGAGCCTCCCCCTGCTCTGGGGCCTGGGGAGGAGGCGGGCATGTCTGCTCCTACCCTCAGCTTCCCTGCCTCCGGGGCTGGGCCACACACGGCTGCCCCGACCCCCCACATCTAGGGGCTCACCTGTCCCGTCCCTCACCTGGTCCCAGACACCATCTCTCCTACCCTGTCTCTGGGCCGGTGGGGCCGAGGGGTCGTTGGGGTCAGGTGTCAGGCCTCGGATAGGATGCAACTGGACAATACATTGTGTGACCTTGTTGCTAAGACACAGTGTCCCCCTGCCCACTGGGCTGCCTCAGGGCAGCTCCCGGAGGGACCCGCAGAAGGGACAGGCCAGGCCCGCGGGGGCCCAGGCAGCTGTGGTCCGTATGGGGCCAGTGCCCAGGCTGCTCCTGACCCAACCCCTCCCGTCTTTGTCCAGCCCGGCCCCGTGGATCAAGCGGGTGCTCTGGGACCCGTGCACAGGGCCCTCTGGAGCCCAGGCCCCCCAGACCGGAGGCACTGGTGTCACTCACCTCGCAGTGAGTCGGGGCGAGGCGCTGTGTTTGCCCGCGTGTGGGTCGGTGCGGGTGAAGCTGTGCAGTAAGCGTGTGTCTCTGAGCCTGTCGAGGAGGTGGGGGTGCCCGCGTGCTGGTCACGTTGGCACGTGGGACCTGGCAGGCACCCTGCCCGCGGGCCCCAGGCGGCAGAGCGGCGGAATCACAGAGCCGGGCCAATGCTGCCACCTGCCGGCCAGGCGGGTGCCGGCCGCGTCGGATTTGCGGTCTGGGTTGGGGCCTGGAATTTCTCTCCTGTCCCCAGGGATGGGACGCCGCTGGTCCCCGGCTGCCCCAGTATGGCCATTTCAACAGAGGCGCCCCGCGCTGCGGACCCCGCCGGGCCCCGGGGGTCTGCATCCCCAAATCACCAGACAGCCATTGTCCAACCAGCTCAGACTCACTCCACCCCAACCCCAAGATCCAACCTTGTACCCCTTGGCGCCCCCGTCTGAGGCCTGCTACAGAGACCCCCAAGGAGACCAAAGCCCCTAGCTCACCACAGAACCTGTGTGGAAACCCCCAAGGGCAGCACACAGCAGGCGTGTCCACGTGAGAGGGGTGGTCCGCGCCCCGGGGGTTGGACTGAGCAGGAGAACCTGGGAGGGCTGGTCCTGGCCGAGGATGGTGAGCAGGAGTGCTGGGGCCCTCGAGGGCCTGGACCGAAGCGCCAGGGCCCCACGCGCGGCTTCACGTGTGGATCCCCCTCCCTGGGGCTCCCCCCGCCCCTGCACGTACTGTGGGGGTCTGCTCCGAGTGCCCCTCGTGCCCTGGGGTCAGGGGCAGGACAGACAGGGTGGGTGCTTGACTCTGGGCGGCCCTGCTCGCTCTCTCGGCCTGGTGGGCCCCGGGGTCTGCGCCTGCGCTGGGTGCTGTCTCCGGCTTGGACCCCTCCTATTGCCTCTGCACTGTCCCAGGACCCTAAACTGAGCTGTGCGGACGACTTCCCGACTGTCTGCCTCTCCTGCTTCCATCCCCTAGGTTCCCCGGCCGTGCCCACGAGCGGGAGCCGCTTGGGGGGGCTGCTGGCCGCTCGGGGGCGGCTTTGCAGGGACGGAGGCGTCCACGGAAGCCAAGGCTTTCTGGGCCAGGCCCTGGGCTCGCGTGGGGCAGGGGCGGCGGGAGCACAGACGCCACAGCCGGAGGCTCTCTGTGAAAATAGTGAGGCTATATTTGACAGGGTGAGTTCACCATGATTCGCACAGTATAACCTTAGAGTCCCGTGTTTTATTCATCAGCACTAAAGGCGTTCTGAGCGCACGCAGCACCTTCAAGAAAGGCAATTTGGGCCCAATTTGGTCTCTTTCAAAATATCAAAATAAAAACTTTGACACACACATTGCACCCAAGGTAAAAAAGCAAAAACAAAAACAAAAACAAAAACGGAACGACACAAACCAGGAACCTCAGAGATACCTAAGAAGGACACCTCTCCCACCGTCCTGCCCCCTTCACAGACACGATGCCATCGGCAGGCGCCACGACCCTGGGTCACGTCAGTGCACGAGACGCCTCCCGGACTGGGCGGCGGCGCCACGCCCCGGCCCGCAGCGTCCCCCTTGCTGCTCCGACCACCGCGGACCGCGACCCCGGGGCTGGAGCCTGCCCGCGGCCCGGGGAGCCAGTGAAGGACTTGCCAGGGCCGCGGGTGTCCGTGGGCCCTCGTGCCTCCCCAGCCGTCTCCTCGCCCAATCCCCCTGGTGAAGCGCACCAAGGAAGCCTGAATTCACATTACAACATGAAATAGCACCAGAAATTCAGAGTACAATTGCTGATACTTGCAGCGGAGAGCTCCTTGTGGGAGGAAGGCTCTAGAAAGGGCATCGGCAGAGGCCGGGGGATGGGGGCGGAGAGCTGGCGGCAGAAGCTGGCTGGTGAGCAGCTTTCTCCACGCTCCTGACGGGAACCCAGGCCTCGGGGGTCAAGGTGCCCTGGAGACCGGCGTTTCCGTGAGCAGCACAGACGACGCCCCCCGCCCCCCCCGGTCAGAGAAGCCTGGTGCGCCCTGGGGACCCGGGGGCCCCCAAACAGCTTTTCTAGGGGACAGCCCTGCCCCGCACGCGGCTCCTAAGCCATTCCGGCGACAGCAGCAACATGAGTGCAGGTGGCCTCAGCTCACTTCCCTGCCCGATGACGTTGGGGGAGCCCCCGCAAACCTTCGGGTGAATCGCCTGCGGAGTACTGTGCCTGGGCGATGGGGCGCACAGAGCGGGGGCGGGGCCGCTCTCTCTTCGCGTTCTTGGTACCGAGAAAAGAGCTGCGTGGTCTCCAAGCGGCTCACCCTCACCTTCCATCTAGAAAGGGGCTGCTGTGCACCCCCGGCTCTGCTCAAAGGATCACGGCCTCGGCCCTAACGCCGGACTCGGAGCGCTTGTGCAGTCAGGCGGGTCAGCACGTGGCCCCCATCCCACGCCCTCAGAGGACTGAGGCCCAGCAGCACAGACGGGAGCCCCCAGTGCTGGGCTGTTCCGAGCCCTGCTCCCAGGTACTCACTCGGCTGGGAATTACTCGGGAGGGTCCTTCTTTAATGGGATCTTGAAGCTGGTCAGTCTCTGCCCAAACAGCCGGCTGAGGAGGTCGTTCTGGGACGCGGCGGTCCGGCAGGTGCGGGGACTGGCTGGTTCAGCACCGTGGACAGCTCTGTCCCTCTTGGGGGGTCTGTGCAGGGGTCTCCCCTGGGGGCAGGCCTTGCCCTGCCCCTCCTTGCTGCGTCGGCAGTCCCCGTGGGCGTGTCCGGGGCCCGCCTGCCATTGCCCCGAGGGCTGGGGTGGCGGGGCGCCACTCTGGCTGCTGGGCCTGTCCTTGGTGGGGAGCACGCGGCTGGGCGCCGCCTGCTTTCGGGGGGCGCGGGGGGGCTTGTCAGGGACCACGTGGGCTCTCCCCAAGCTCCCCGCACTCTCACTCCCGCTGGGCCCCGGGGCCCGGCCCTTCCTCTTCTTCTCACGGACCTCCCCGTCCTCCCTGGTGCCCAGGCTCCCTCGGGAACCCCGGTCACCAGCTTCCCTTGGCCCCTTGGGAGAGCCCTTGGCTCGAGGAGGGTGCTTGTCCGGGGCGGGGCCCTGGCCTGGGCAGTCGGGCTTGGCTGGGGTGGTGGCCGTTTCGCTCTGGAGCTGCCCGCTGGCCGGCTGGGGCTGGCTGCCACCTGCCGTCTTGGTGCCGGGCCGCGGGCCTCCACCGCCCTGGGAGCTGGGGCTCGGCTTGGCTTTGAGGGTAGTGGGCTTTGGCCTGTCCTCAGTGCCATGGGCTAGCTCTCTGGGTGCCGGACTGGCCACGAGCTTCTTCGGCTGCACCGGGGACTTGGGAGCTTTGCTGGGGGTGGGCAAAGCCGACCTGTCCTTGGACGAACTCCGGCAGCCCCAAGGCTTGACGGCACTGCCCTTGTGGGAGGGTCCCCCTGGGCCCCCCTCAGGCACCGTGTGGCATGTGGACACCTGCTTCTCCTTCGGGGGCAGGGACGGGGCTTCCAGACAACGGTCAGGGGCACTCGGGGTCCTGCGTTTCCCTGAGAATGGGCCAGTAGCCCTCTTTTCCTCTCCATCTTGGCCTCTGGCCCCTGGCCGGGGCACAGACCCCCCCAGCGGGGGAGCCTGCTGGAGAAGAGGCCCAGGGCTGCGTGGAGAGGCCTCACCTTCGGACCTCCCTGGGGCTCTACCCGGCTTGCGGCCACCTTGGCCATCAGCAGAGGCCGCCGGGAAGGGAGACAGAGCTGGGGGCAGCGGCTCCTGGAGGTCAGAGGGCATGCTGCCCCCCATGCCCCGGTGGCCCACGGGATCTACAGGCCTCTCCGGGGTCCTGGGCTGCCCCTTGGTGGTGCCCGGAGCTGCGTCTGGGCAGGGCTGGAGCAGGGACCCTTCGCTATGGGGCGGGCTGCAGCCCCAAGACAGGGGCCCTTGGGTGCTGGACCTCGGAGGGCTGCCGGGCCCGGCCACCCTGCGCCGTTTGCTGGGCAGTGTGCCCTCGCGAGCTGGAACCTTCCGGCCGGGGACGCCAGGCCTCCGCACACCGCGGAACGTGAAGGGCTGCCGCCCCGCGCTCAGGTGTTTGTCCATGTGGCGGTCGAACTGCTCCTTCTTGGCGAAAGTGTAGTTGCAGGAGCTGCAGACAAAAGAGCGCCTGCTGATGTGCGTGACGTTGGCGCAGAGCTCGCAGGCGTACAGCGGGGTGTGCGGCAGGTCCAGCTCGCCCTGCACCCCGTGCACCCCAACTAGGTGTGCGCGCAGCTCCTGGGGCTCCGGGTACACGCGCGGGCACCGGGGGCACAGGTAGGCGCGCTGAGGGCTGTGCACTGCCAGGTGGCGCTGCAGCTTGAAGGGCTTGGGGAACCGCTTTCCGCAGTGGTGGCAGTCGCGCGAGGGGTCCCGGCAGCCCTCGTGCACGCGGACGGCTTGGAGGAGGGGCTCGCTGCCGGGGCAGGGCTCGGGGCACGGGCTGGGCGCCGTCTCGGAGGAGCCGCTGGGAAGAGTGGGGTTCCCGCTGGCCGTCGGGGTGCCGTCCGCCAAAGCCCCGTCTGCCGCCAGGATGCCGTCCTGGTCGGAGCCCCCGGAGGGAGCCTTGGGTTTCACCTTCCCCCTCTGGAATCCTCTCCCGGCCCCTGGCTTCTGCCCCGACGTCTCCGCGGGGCCCCCGTCCGCCGCGCCCGCCGGGCGTTTGCCCCCACCGGGTCTGGACCCCTGTCCCGTGATGTCGCCCAGGAAGTGTGTGACCCTCCGGCCCCCATCCCAGTCCTCGAGGGACCTCCGCGCCTGCCCCTTGCGGGCAAACCTCAGGGCGTGCTCCCGCAGGTGCTCATTGTACATCCAGACGTCGGCCACCTCCCGCAGGCACATGCCACAGGCCCAGCGGCCTGCCTTGCTCTGCACGTGCTTCTCCTGCAGGTGCTCCCGCAGCCGCTCGCGGGAGCTGAACCGGCGCTCCACGCACATGTAGCAGGTGGGCGGCGGCGAGGGGCTGTGGGCCAGCTTGTGCAGGTCCAGCTCGCCCAGGCCGCGGAAGTGCTGGAAGCACACCTTGCACTTGAAGGACGCCCTCCTGGCCTTGGCGTGCCGGTCCCGGCCCGGCGCCCCTGCTGCCCCAGTGGCCCCCGCGGTCCCTGGGCTCTGCGGCTCCTGGGGGTTCGCCGTGGCCCCAAAGTCTAAGAAGCTCGTGTTGAGGACACCCGCAGGGCCGTCGCAGGGCGTCAGGAAGCACAGGTCCTGCGCCTCCAGCTTGGCGCTGAGCATCTCCAGGTCCATGGCGTTCCTGGGGAGCCCGCTGTCGAAGCGTTCCTGCTCCAGGTTGGGGGGCTCCGGGCTCACGTCTCCCAGAGAAGAGGCCACCCCTTCGGCCGGGGCCTGCAGGTCCAGGTCTCGCCAAGAGGCCGGGACCATGTGCAGCTCGGGAATGTTCTCTGACCGGCGGTCCTCGCTGTGGCTGCGGGGCACGTCCTCTGCGCGGTCCACCTCCGGGTCGGCCTGCAGGGCCCACAGGCTGGGGCTGGGGGCCCAGGGGTCAATGCCGGGCACCTTGCTGCTCAGGAAGCCCTCCAGCAGGAAGGAGTCCGGCAGACCCGCGGCCTCGTCACCCCACGGGTCCTCGTGGGAGAGGCAGAGAGAGCCCGAGTCGCTGAGGTCTGTGGGCAGGTGGGCAGAGGCCAGCACCCCGCTGCCCCCCACCTCGCCGTGGGGCTCCGGCGGGGGCGGGGCCTTCGGCTTTTTACAGCGCTTTCCGTAGACACGGGGGTTCTTCTCCCGAGTCAAGCGGTCGCCCAGAGGGAAGAGCTGCGAAAAGGAGGCTTCATCATCAAACACACTCAGAGGGTCCCCGAGAGCCGGGCTCGGGGCTTCGGGAGCAGCGTCCTCCCGTGCCTGGACCCTGACCTGGACTTCTGGGTTGTGCGGGGGGCCCTGGGGGCAGCTACTGCTGCAGCCACCGGCAGACGCGCGTGTCTCCCGAGGGCCTGGGGGGCTCAAGGGGGGCCCGGGCCGCTCCCCAACTCCTTGCCCTGACCCGCTCTGCGCTACTCTGCGGTGTCCCGCAGGCCCGGCTGCCCACGCCGGCTGTTTGTGGGCGTCCGATGTTCTGGCCTCCCTGGGTCCCCAGCAGCCCCTGGCCAGGGCTGTGTTCTGTCCCGCCGGCCCGTCCCTGGGCGGCGCCCACTCCATCCCCTCCGCACGGGCCATCCAGTCCCGGAGTGACCTCTGTGTGGGCGTCTCCTCCGGGTCTGTGTCCGCCGTGCTCTCCAGCACTCTGGGCCAGCAGGCGTCGGTGTCCGGCTCGGCCCGCGCCGAGAGGCGGCCGCCCGGAGGCCCCAGGGGACGGGCAGTCGCAGGGGACGGACCCCAGCGGCTTCTGTTGGAAATCACACGCGGACAGACCGGAGGACCCCTCGCCTCCTGGAACCTTCTTGCTCTCGGCTTTCTCCCCTTTTCCCGCGACTTCCCCTCCGACTTGCCGGGGACGTCCGGGGGCTCCCCGCCCCGCTGCTGGCTGCAGCCTTTGTCTGCCTCTTTGGGACAGCGCTTGTCCCTCGCCAGCCGGGCCTGCTTCCGGGGCTCTGCCGGCCTCACGTCCACTCCCGGCTCACCGGGGCCTGGGGGGTGTGGTTCCCGGCCGGGGGAACAGCCCAGGGTGCCCCCCGCACTGGGTCCCCTGGCCGTCTGCGGGCCTGACGCGTCCTTGGGAGCCTCGGCGCCCTGGTCAGGACGCGGCCCAGTAGCACGGCCCGGGCTGCTCAGCGCCTGCCTCGGCGTCTCCTTCCCAGGGCGCTGGCTTGCGGGGGGCCGGCGGCCAGGCGGGGCGGGGGCGCCCCGGTGCAGCCCGTGCTTCCTGGCTCTGTGGCGGCTCAGGCCCGGCCCGGAGCGGAAGGAGGCCGCGCATACCTCACAGGTCACGGGGCGCCCGCTGGGGGCCTGGTCATCCTGGGGGGCCTTTTCTGCAGACACAGCCTTCTGCCTGGTGCCCTGCGGACTCCGGGGTGTGCGGTGAACAGTTCTGAGGCTCTGGGGAGAGCTGGGTCTGGAGTCCCGGGCAGTGCTGCCGGGAGCTGTGGTTCTGCCCCGGGGGCGCTCCGTGGGCGGGCAGGTGCCGGTGGGGCCTCTGCTGTTGGCTCCACGGGCCGTCATGGCTCCGGAGGGGCCGGCCACCGCCTCGCCTTCCTGGCAGGCACAGGAATCTGCACCCGTGGCCCCCCATGTGGAAGGGTCGGTGGGCACAGCGGTGACGCCCTGGCCTTGCCTGTTCCCGGGGGGGTCTGGGGAGGCCGGGCCCGGGGGCCTCCCGCTGGGGCTGGCGTGGGCTGGGGCTCCCCGGCCGTGCCGGTCTGGATGGTCGGCCCCGGGGCCTCTGTCCGCTCCCGTGCTGTCTGCGGCGGGAACGTCGGGCCCAGGAGGCGCGTTCACGGTCACTCTTGGGGAGATGGGCCTCCTGGGGGGAGAACTGGAGACAGAGGCAGGAGAGCTCCCCGGCTTCTCCTTTCTGGAACTCTCAGGAGGTCCTGACACGCTGCCTTCAGGGCGGTCCTCCCCCCAGGCCGGAGCGAAGACACGGATGCAGCCAGGCTGGCCCGAGGGAGGGTCCCCCAGGAGGGGGCTGTGAGCCAGGCCTTCCTTGAAGCCACGGGGGCTTGGCCTCGAAGAGGGGGGAGCTGTTGCCGGTGGCCCAGCCCCAGCATCTGCGGCGGCCGGGGTGCAGTCGGCCCTTTGCGGAGGGGGCCAGGCAGGAGGCAGGGCTGGGAGGAGCCGCGGGCGGGCAGGACCCCCGCAGGCTGGAGGTGCCGGGAGCAGTGCCCCCAGCCGACTGGAAGGTCCCGTGGGAGGGTCTTCCTGGGGCAGGTGCTCCGGGCCGCGGGGGACGGGGTTGGCTGCAGAAGCAGGCGGGGGGACACGGGTGGTCAGCTCCCTGATGGGGGAAGCGGGGCTGTCTCCAGCGAGCAGCGGCTGCTTCTCAAGGCCCGGGCTGGCCGCCGCCTCGGAGGTCTGGGCTTCAGGCCCATTTTGGACGTGGGCTGCTACCAAGGCTGGGACCAAAGATTCTGCATCGGGGGAGGCAGGGCTTGGGGTGGCCCGGGGCCCTTTCCGAAGGCCCAAGAGCAGGCCGTTTCCCTGGACGTGTCCCTCTAGCTGGTCTGCCTCCCTGGCCGGCCCGGCCAGGGCACTCTCAGCATCGGCACTGACCGCGAAGAGGCTGTGCAGCCCCACCGGGCCCCCCCAGGTATCTGGCCGTGGTCTGCTGGCTCTGCCGCGGTCCTCAGGCTCCCCCGTCTGGCCGAGGGAGTCCAGGTGTCCATCAGCCTCCGGCCCCAACTGACATGTGGCCGCTGCGGGGACGTCCTGGCGGGGGCTGCAGGCCGTGTCCCCACCTTCTGCGCCGTCTCCTTCCAGACCTGAGGGCTCACTGTGCCCAGGGCTCGGGGTGTCCGCAGACGGGGGCCCCTGGGAGCCCAGCCCATCCCCTTCCTTCCCAGCTGCTCTGGCCACCAGGAGCTGCAGCTGCCGGAGGGGGCTTGTGGCTGGGTCCTGGGGCCTCCTGGGGGGACTGGTGTTGGGCACGCAGGCGGGACTTGGGGCGGCCCCCACGGGTACAGACTCCTTGTCACCCCGACGGCCAAGGTGCTCTGCCCCAGAGCAGGCGAGGCCTGCTCCTCCTGGTCGGCCTGCTTTGCTCACGGAATAGTCTTTGGGTGCGTTGCTAGGACCGGTACCACAAGGAGGGGCGGCCCCCTGAGATGGCAAGTCAGGTGCCAGATGGGCGAGTGGGAGGCTAGAACCTTCCAGCTCAAGGGGCTCTCGGCAAGGCCCACCTGCCTGTGTGCAGGGAAGGGGCAGCAGGGCGTGGCTCGGGCGCGTTGTGGTGGCCCCGTTATTTTGGGGAAGTAAAGGCTCATGGCTCGGGCTGCCTCTTGCTAAGCTGCTCACGTCCCGTGGAGGCTTGAACAGCTCTCCAGAGCCAGGCAGAGAGACTTCCGCATGGACCCCGCCGTCCCCTTTGGCCTCAGGGGGGCCTGTCTCAGGGGCTCCGGCTCTCTGTGCTGCTTGGAAGCTGCGGTCGGCCCCAAGGGGGCTTCCGGGAGCCTCAGACACCCCGTCTGCATGCACGCGGGGGGCAAGGGCTGCTTCTGCTCGGTGGGGTGAGGGCCACTCCTCCCGGGGGGTCCCCAGGCCCTCTTCCGTGGTGGCCACCGCTGTTCCTGCCCCTTCCGGGCGTGGAGTCAGCTCCCCGAGGCCAGCGAGGTCGGCCTCAGAGAAGGCATCCCTGGGGGACGAGGCGGTCTGGCGGGTGGGCAGAGGGGCCCCCGTGCCCGCATGCGTCCTGCCTGCCTGCCCGGCCCCGCACGGCAGTTCTGGGGCCTCGGACACCCCTTTGCTCTGCAGCTGACTCTCTAACTCCGCGACCAGTCTTTTGATTTCTAACTCATCTTCGGACAGGCTGCCCATAAATGCGATACCACATTCGCTGGCCTTGCCGGGGAGAGGGGGAGGGCTGGCGGCCTCTGCCCCTTCCCCAGGGCACCTCCTACCGAATGCCTTCTCCCCCAAGAGGTCAGGAAGATGACCCCCATGGCTGGCCAGCGCTGGGGACCCCTCCAGCAGGGACCAGCCCTTGTCGGGCAGAAGCGGGCAGTACGGTGGCTCCAGCTGGGGTTTCCTGGGGGCCGGGTCGGTGCACACTGACGAGTGGGTGTCTCCACTTCCCGGGAGGCCGCTGTAGGCGGGCGGGTCGAATCTGTCCACAGGTAGCCCCGAGAAGAGTGGTGTGGACTCCAGAGTCAGCGGGGATTCGGCTTTGCCAGGGTCCCCGTGGATCACGTAGGGTGGATTCCTCGGCGGTTTTGGCTCCAGGGCACTGGTGTCCACACTGTCCTGGCGCAGGAGCGTGCTGCTGGCAGGAGGAACGTCCGGCGCCAAGGGCTTGGAGTAGAGGTCTTCTTGGAGACAGCCAGGCAGGCCTTTGGGTCCGAGGAACAATTTGCTCGGGGGGCTACTGTGGGGCTGGGGCCCCTTTCTGGCAAGTGGACCCCCCACGGGGTCTCCGTTAAGAAGAGCAGGGCCACAGCCAAGGTCAGGGGACTTCAAAAAGAGGGCACCAGATTCAAGGTTGACGGTGTTGGTGGCGTGAGCAAGAGGCACCAGGAGCTCTCCTGGTGGGTAGGGGTCCTCTCTGTCCTGGGAGGTGGGTGGCTCTGTGCAGCGAGCAGCGCCCAGCAGACCCTCGCGGGACATCTGGGGGTCCCCCCTGCCCGGCTCCGGCGGCTCCGGCAGCCCCGGAGCTGGGGGAAGGGGGCTTCCCTCCCCACGGGAGGCAGGAGAAGAGCTTGGAGCCTCCCTGGGGAGCTCTGTGGCGTCTGGGGGGCGCTCAGCAGCTGTTCCGGGGTTCTTGGTCTCCGGCGGGATGTCCAGGGCCGGACGGCTCTCCTCCGGCGGCTTGGCGCCGGCCAGAACCTGCAGGAGATGCTTGGGGCCTCTCTCCTCGGGGCCTGGGCAAGGCCTGCCTGGCTCCTCGGCGCTGGGGGAGCCCCTGCCCTTTGTGGCTTCCTGCCTCACCGTGCTGGGTTTCTGCGGCCCTCCGTCTTCCTTGGGACCCGGGGTCACAGCCACTTCCGTCTGCTTCACGCCTCGGCGCCACC
This sequence comes from Ailurus styani, assembly GCA_002007465.1. Classification (NCBI taxonomy): domain Eukaryota; kingdom Metazoa; phylum Chordata; class Mammalia; order Carnivora; family Ailuridae; genus Ailurus; species Ailurus styani. The sequence continues at coordinate 1,252,715 of LNAC01000107.1, forward strand.
GCCCGCAGCCCTGGCGGGGCCGGCCTCGGAGGCGGGAGCCGTGCGGCCGCGCGTCGTCCTCCTCCTCGGACTCGGAGGCGCAGGTGGGCTCTCGGAGCCCCTGCTCCGCGCTGCTGGGCGCTGGCCTCGCAGGGACCCGGGGGAGGCGCCCGCGCGGGCCCCGCTGCCCCGGCCGCCCGTGGTGCTGGTTCTTCTGCTGAACGATTTTGTGGATGAGCTCCTTGCTCCAGGGGCCGCCCCGCGGCTTCCTCCTCCTGGAGTCCTTCCCCGGGGACAGGCGCAGGCGCTGGGAGCTCCTGGGCCCCACCGGGAGGGCCCGGCGGGCAGGGTCCGCGGGGCTCCTGGGGGCCTGGGTCCTGAGGTCCCGGGGGCGGGACAGGGGCACCTCAGCCCCGTGGCCTTTCCTCCTCGGCCTCAGGCAAGTGGCTCTGGGGCCCTTCCGGCGCTCGCTGGAGTTGGACGTGTCCAGCTCTTTCTGGAACAACTTGAACCGCTTCCCTCTCCTCTGCTGGCTGGCCAGGCTGGCCCCATCTGCCTCTGCGGGCGCTGGGCCCAGGGAGCGGGTTTTGGGCCGGCTGCGGGCTGGGCAGCCCCCGTTCCCAGGGCGGGGGACCCGGGACTCCAAGGGGGCGGCCTCGCCCGGGAGTGGGGGCTCGACTTTGTTCTCTGGGATGGTCCCCACCTTGGCCTTGGGGGGCTGCCCGGCACCAGGCCCTCTGGGGCCAGAAGGCTCCTCGTCAGCGAAGACGTCGATGAAGCTGCTGTCGATCTCGGGGTTGTCCGACTGGTACCCCAGGCCGTTGAGCGCCTCGGTGATGAGGCTGTCCAGCTTGGCGTCGTCCTCTGGGTCCAGGTCCGCAGAGGGGAGGGGGAAGGGGGCGGCAGCCAGGC
>LNAC01000107.1:1288283-1323402 GCA_002007465.1 Ailurus styani
GCTATTTTTAGCACCGCTCTTCCTAGGTGTTTGTTTCATGGGATGCGCTCCAGTGATGGGGTCCCTGATGGGAAGGGTAGGGGCTCAGGCCCCCCGGCCCGCCCACCCCAACCCGGCAGCCCTCTGCTTCTGGATGCTGGGCTGGATGGAGGACTGTTTTCAGATCCGTGGGCCTAACTGTATCCATGCGGCTTCCGATCAGTCCTCCATCCCACCCCCTCCCGGCCTCCCTCTCCAGCCCCTCAGAGGTACCAACGCTGGAGGTCTTTTCCCCTTTGCGCTTCTGCAGGGAGGGTGGGGGAGGGGGTCATGCCACACCCATCACCGGGCACCTGCTTGGCTTGGGGCTGTCCCAGACTGGCCTGGCGAATCCTGGAACACAGATGGTGGCGAGCTGGGGCCACGCGCGCCCCGGAGTGGGGGACCCCGTGCTTGTCACCCGTCCCATGGCTTCCTTCACAGAGGGGGACACCAAGGTCCAGAGAAGGCAAGGGACCTTCCCAAGGCCACACAGCTCAGGGCACAGGACACTGGCTGGTCCCTTCAAGGTCAGGGGGCATCCACCGAGAACAGCAGGCCTCCCTCCTCCACTTCAGACGACCCCGGGGCAGGGACCCGAGCCTCTGAGACCTGAAATTGTGTGTTGGGGGGGCGGGGGTGTGTCTTCACTGGGGAGAAAGGCATCCCTTCAGAACTGGTCCTTTGAACAAGGTCCCCTGAGAGCCTGCAGGCATGCTTTAACTTACCCAAGTTCAAATTTCACACCCCCTTAGGAACACCTTTATCATGTAAAGCAAGGTATAGGTGACACACAGGGCCTTTGGCCCAGCGTCCTGCATACTGGCTTGGAAGGGAGTGAATGGCCTGCCCCCCACCCCCCAAGGCTGGAGGGGCTCTGAGCTCTCCAGGCACAATGTGGGAGAAGCGAAAATACACTGCACATCAAAGTCAAGTTTCCCCGTGGCCATTCATTACAGTATCGGAAGAAGGTTCCAGAAATCCCTGCCCGTGGACTTGAGAAGTGGAATTGAACAAGGGGTAAGGGACCCAGAGGCCTCTGCTGCCTGGTCCTGCTCGGCACTCAGAAAGCCCAAGCCTCAGCTCGCATTTCCGGGGCATCATTCTGGGCCTCTGGGTCCTGGGATCTCCTTCTCCATGGAAATCGGCACAGGAAGGGGCTAAGAGCCCCCCTCGAGTTCATCAGTGTTTCAATCAGGTTGGTTTCCTAAAGTTTCTAGCGTGGGGGTCCCCTGGCTCAGACCAAGTTCCCAGACCGTATTTGCTGCCCTAGCCTTCTCAGCCGGCCTTGTCTTGTTTCTAAGAGAGTCTGCGGTTTCAGAACCGTGTGTGTGTGTGTGTGTGTGTGTGTGTGTGTGTGTGTGTGTGTTCAGCCCCTGGTGTGCCTGGGAGCCCCTCGGTGTGAGGGTCGGCAGATTAATGCCCACGCCCACCCCGGGAAGAGCGGCTGGCACTGGCCACCTGGGCCAGGCACAGAGGGCGCGGACCTGACATCCCTCGGAGGTGGGCGGCTGCACTTGCTGTCTCCCGGGGAGGCTCCGAACAAGCCTCTCCTGCCCCAGGGCCACTGGCCGACAGCGCTGGGGGCTGAGCCATGCGGCTGGAGACTGGGACGGCCCCCGAGCCCCTGCTCCAAGCCTCTAGGCCCACCTGCTTCGCAGAACCCAGTGATTGTCAGTGGGAGGTGACTGTGCCCCTGCCCGGGGACATTTCCAGTGTCTGGAGACCACAGCCGTGGGGCTTCTAGACCTCCTGCAAGGCACAGGACGGCCTCGCAACAAAGAATGACCTGGCCCCGAGGGAGGGTCGGTAATGGTCTCCTGAGGGTGGAGCCCAGCACCTCGCACAGGGAGCACCCTCCCCTCCTCCCAGTCCCCAAAGCCTGACAGTGAGCTTCGTCCACTGCTCGCAGGAGGAGCTGCCCGCTGGGAGACACGGGCACGGGGTGCCGTGCAGGTGGTGCGGGCAGGCGGCGCCTTGCCTGGGGGGGGGGGTCCCTGCTCCTCTGCTCGGAGAAGTAACAGAGCTGGAAACGGGTGTTTGCTGAGTCCCGCTCTCTACCAGCACCCCACAGGGGTGCTGACTCAACTTGCCCAAAGTGACAGACGTCAAGCCCCGCGTTCCTCCCGGGCCAAGCCCCCTCGCCACCTGGGGCCCGCCACCCACCAGTGGCTGCTCTCAAGGGTGCGGAGGCTCCCCGGGCCCCTGCGTGTGCCGAGAAAGCCAGTCAGCTCCTGAGTCATCCCCTTGACTTCTGCCTGATGTCAAAATGAAACCACGTCCTCAAAGCCAGAGCAGGGGTGGGAGGAGTGAGAAGCGTCCGGCAAATTCCAGGGGCAGAGTGTCACGTGGCCGCACCAGCTTGACTGTGACAGCGCCTGGGCACTGGACGCCCATCCGTCCAGACGGGCTCACACCTTGAAGGCCACGTCCTGCCCCTGCCCTGTGTGCGGGTCCACAGCAGACCTGAGGCCCAGACCCTCGTCCCTGGGAGAGCGGACCTCTGACCTGCGATGTGGCACATGGATGTTGACTCTCTCCTGGGAGCTGTTGTGGCAAGTTGGACCTGAGATCTTGTGGGCTCCCTCAGCCCCCTTAGACCCATTTGCCAGATGGGGAAACTGAGGCTGGAGGGGGCAGGGAACCACCCTAAGGACCCAGGAGTTAGTGGCACAGCCCCTTCCGGGCCCTGGATGGCCTGCTCTTTTGCCTGCTGGCTCCTCGCCGAGCCCAGGTCGAGGGCACGGCCCTGAGAGGCTGGGGGCCACTGACCCCGGCCCCTGACCCCGGGGCCATGCTTCAGCCTCACAGAGGCTGCTGCCCGGGTGTCTTGGCTGGTGGGTGGGGGGGTGTGGGCCTTGGCACACTGAGCTGCCCTTCAGCACAGCTGCCAGCAAACAGGGGGGCACACGGGTCCTGAGACCTTCCCGGGAACAAGAGACCCGGCCGCTCCAGACCTCGTTATCTGCGCCGGGATCCCCGGTGGCTGGAGACTGGGCTCCAAGAACCCACATCGGGAACACAGGCGGCATTGGCAGAACTCGCCAAGGAGCCCGACGACTCGGAGGGCCTGGCCTCTGCACCCCGCTCCTTGCTGGCGGCGTGTCCTTGGGTAAGTCAGCAACCTCTCTGGATTCCTGTCCGCCAGCCGCGGCTCAGGGAGGATGCAGAGGCCCGGAGGGCAGTGCCGGGCCCCCCGAGGCGTGATGAGACGGCCCCTGCTCCTCCTGACAGTGGCCGGGGGTCTCGGGGGTCTTGGGGAAGCTGGGCGCAAGGGCAGGGTCCGAGGGAGGAGGGAGACACCCGCGGTGTGTCTCACGGCAGATGCTGCCGGGCCCTGACACCCCGCTGTGCCCTCAGCCTCCCCCGGCCTGGGTCTCCGGCCCCCGAAAACACACCACAGGCTCCAGAGCACAGGAAGGAACAGACGATGTGGAAAGGAATCAATCTTTACCTAAGAAAGGCGAACATCAGCTCCTATGCGGCCACACGCAAGACCCTGCGCACTTGCGGAGGTCTGCGGCCTCGGGGCTGGCAGATGGGAGGGGAGGGAGGGAGGAGGCAGGAGGGAGGGAGAGAGGCTGAGTGAGTGGTGGCGGGTGGGGCCAGAGCCCTGAGAACCCTTCCAAGGGGACATTCCAGACTGACGGTGGCGCATGACTCAGACCCGGCCGATGCTTTCTGTCCCCGTCTTCCTGTCTTCCCAATGGCCCCATTCGTGAGCAGAGACGGGGGGCACCCTTTCCGAGGAGGGCCTCGCACACAGACACAGGCGTGCCCCCTCGCCACGTGCCACCAACACCTGCATGCTTTCCACGTGTGGGCCAGCCCAGGCCACGGGACCCAAGGGCTGGCCGAGGGTGTGGGCGTGCAGAACTTCCCAGAGCCCACAGCCCGCCCCGTCCCCCTTCTCGGGATCAGCTCCCCCACCTCCAGGAAGGCCTCCCTGACCTACACGCTGGCCCAGGACACCCGTTTCCTGAGCTCCTCCTGGCAGGGCCATGGGGCAGCTGGCGGCTCAGGTCCAGTCCCCAACTCTGCTGTCTGCCAGCCATGGGACCTGAGCCTCAGTGACCCCTCTGGGCCGGTAAGTCGGACTCGTTCGTGAAAGGGCTGGGACCCACGGGCAGCCGTGTGCCTCCCGGCACTCAGCGGAGCACCCTGGACTCGGCCTCCTGTGGGCCTTCAATATGGGAATCCTTCTAATGAAAGGAAAACAGAGGCGGTGGGGGCCGGCCCGGCCGCGGGAACCCGAGCCAGCGGCCTGCTGCATGAATGGGCCCTTTCATGGGGCGGCTGCCGAGCGAGGGCCCGGGGTGGAGAGATCCGTGCGCGGCCCGAGCAACGGCGGTGCCCGGGGCAGGCCCCGGGCGGAGAGGAGGACAGCGGCCTGCGGCCCTGGCCTCGGGGCCCAGCCTCCTCCCACTCGGCGTCCCGGACACCACGGCGCCGAGCCCAGCAGCAGGAAAGGAGCCCGCTGTCCGGGCCCAAATGCCACGGTCCTTGTTTCTTTCCTACAATTATGTCTCCGAGGGATCACTACAAATTTACATTTTGCTCAGCTTGGTCGTTGATTCGGAGCCCGTGAGGAAGGCCCCGCTGTCAAAGGCGCATTGATGTGTGTTTTCGTGTTGCTCGGGGTGACGGGCCGAGGCGGGCGGACACAACCGGCCCTTGTCGCAGGCCCGGCTCGGTGAACGGCGTGCCCTCCCCACCTGGGCCTGTGTCAACGCCCCCACTCCACCCGCCGTGAATGACTTCAGTGTGCAGAGGTTTCTTTTTCCATACCTGGCCACCAAAACTTCCAACATTCTTCTAGAAAAAATGTGGCAAGCTTCCCTGGGATCATTTTCTCTCCAAATGGCTTATCCATCCTGCTCGGGCCCCAAACTCAAGCCAGCTCTTCCTCCATTGAGCGACATTAAAGAGACACGGTGCCTCCTTCTCTGCCACCTGCTGCGGTGTCCCCACGGATGGCATCGTGGGGTCACGGGCAAGTGGTCACACGTCTCTGAGTCTCTGACGGGACGTCAATAGGCTGACGGCCCCGGGGTGTCCCGCCCGCAGAGGCGAGTGGGGGCCCCTGCCTGGGCACAGAGCGGGCCGGTCTAGGTCTGGAACCGGCCCACTGAGTCCAGGCCCGCTGCGGACATCGGCAGACGTTCGGGCCGCCCTGGGTGAGAACACAGGCTGCCCCCGCTGCCCCCAGCCACCCCTGCCAGACGCCCCAGGCGGTGCCGGAAAGGACGCCTCCTCCAGGAGGACACCTCCTCCAGGGCAGGAAGGGACACCCACGGGTAAGTGGGCTGACCTCAAGTTCACGTGTGTGTGTGCCAGTGTGTTTACCGGTGAGGGGGTGTGTGTGTCAACGTGGGTGTACATCTATGCACACACGCATGTGAGAGCATATGTGAGACTGTACGTGTGCACATACATGAGCATATGTCAGTGCACGCACGTGTGTGAGTGTGTCAGTGCACACACATGTATGTATGTCCACGCACAGGAGCGCATGCATTGGCACATGTATATGTGCGAGTGTGCACAAATGTGAGTGTATGTGTCAGTACGTGCACATGTATGTGTGAGTGTGTACAGATGTGAGCGTGTTAGTGCATGTGCATATGTGAGCGTGCACACACATAAGCATGTGTCAGTGCATGCAGGTGTATGTGTGTGAGTGTGCACACAAGGGAGTGTGCCAGCCACGCATGTGTATGTGTGTGAGTGTGCACACATGTGGGCGTATGTGTCAGTGCGTACATGTGTATGTGTGCGAGCGTGCACACATGTGGGCGTATGCACCAGCGCGTGCATGTGTGAGTGGGCACACACATGAACATATGTGTCAGCGGGTGCACATGTATGTGTGTGAGCATGTGTGCACACCTACTCCTTCTGGGGCTCAGGATACCTGAGCCAGAGGCAGGAGCTCGGTCCCACTCACCCTGTGCCCTCGGCGTCCCCCTTGCCCAGGCCCGACGCGGGCAGAGAACTCCCGTCTGTGGAGGAAATGAGTGGACCAGAGCTTGGGTCGGCTGCGGAGCCTCCTGCAGGTGCAGACGAGCGTGAGGCCGGGGTGTCACCGCTGTCTCTCTGGGGCGCAGCCTCCGGCAGCTGAGGCCCCACGGCCCCCGGTGGCTTCGGCAGGTGAAGGCTTCCATGCGGGTCGGGGGCTCGTTCGAGATGCAGAGCTCTGGGCTCAGCCCCGCAGGCCTTGGCGAGGGGCCTTCTCACCCTGTGCCTCGGTTTCCTAGTCCCTGTCCATGGAGGCCCGTTGGGCACCGACGGCCGGCAGCAAGCACTCAGAACCGCAAGGATGCTAGCTCTTAGAACCACTACCGGTATGTGTCCCGGGGCCCATTTTCTCCTTCCCATGCCCCCAGCCTCCCCAGTGGTTGTGACCTACTCACCATCAGAACAGTCCTGCGGCAGACGGCCTCTCCCGCCTCCAGCACGTGGGCCGCCCTTCCCAGGACCTGCGCCACCTGCGTCTCCTGGCGGGGGCCCCACCGCCTCTGCCCCCGGCAGGCGCTCAGCACCCTGGCCCGTGCGAGCACAGGGTCCCCACCGCACGGACCCCCCATCACAACAGCCGGAGAAGAACACTCGGTCTCCTGCACCGTCCCTAGCCCTTGCTGTGTGTCCAGCCCTCGGTCAGCCAGGGTGCTGGGTGGCCGCCTGGGGGACGCACACCCCCGCGTAGGGCTAGACCATCTCTCGGGTGCTTGCTTTATTTTGTGAAGTCGGCGAGAACACATACGCACCTACGAAATCTCCATACTTGACCAAAGGAAACCGTGCTCGTCCCACTACACCCCACCCCCTCCACGGGCGGCGGCGGGTAGAGCGTCGAAAGACGGGTTCTCCCTCAGACCCCGCTCCATCCCAGCCCTCGGGGCGGACGGTCCCCAACAGGCAGGAGCTCAGCCCTCCCAGCGCCCAGGCGGCCCTTCCGCCGATGGGCGTGGGCACCCGGGCCGCGGCCGCCCCCTGGCCAGGGCGCTGGGGAGGACGGTGACCAGACCCTGCGGCTCTGGGCTATCTAGGTGTCTCGCTGCCAGCGGCTTCCTGACAACAGACACAGTATTCCTGCCTCGCGGACACGGGCTCTGGAGCCCTGAGTCACCACGCCATGGCCAGGCCCGGGCGCAAGAGCTCACCTCCAGGCCGCGGAAGAAGCTGCTCAGAACCGGCAGGCAGAGGTCACACAGGGTCATTTGTTCCCGAAGTCCCAGCCGCGTGGGAACCACAAACGTGGGTTAGAGTCAGTAACAGCACTGTGTCCTTCCTGCTGCAGGAATGTCCACGAGCACCCTGGGCGGTCTTTCTAGAACAGGGACTTTGTCAGGTCGTGCTCTGCTCTCTGCCCTTGTGGCTTCGTAGCGTCCACGGGATGGATGACCCACTCACTCAGGTGTAGACGCAAGGCCTTTCCCCACCACGCCCCGACTACCTTCCCGGTCCAGGGCCTGTCCCTCCTCCTTCGCCTCCGTGCCTTCCCCGTCTCGACTCCGGCCTCGCTGAGCTGCTCCACGTCACCCCGAGGGCCCGCAGGCTCCCAGGCCTCACTAGCCCTGCACTTGTTTCTCCCCCCGCTCACCTTGCCGGTCCAGCGCCCTCGTGTTCAATCACCCAGATGCACTCAGAAGCCACCCCCTGGACGCAGCTGTCTCGTAGACGCCAAGGGGCGGCGCCTTACATCCCACTGTCTCCTGCATCTGTCTCCTGTCTGCTTGGCCATCGCCGCTGATGGACCTGGGACGCCGGGTCTTCCTCATTTTCATACGCTACACACCTCTGATGGTTCCCGAGCCCACGCGGTGCTCCAGGCACCACTGACGGCCGAAATCTGTCCTTCCACCCCTTGCCACGTGCGCATCTCCTCTTGGACACTTGAGGCCCTTTCTCTCTTTAAAGCCTGCTCCAGATGCCCCCGCCTCCAGGGAGTATTCTGGGCTTGATACTGGTGTGACCACATGACACAGGCGGTTCTTAGTGCCTGAGGATGTTGGGGCTGGAAAGACTCTTGGGGGAGTCTGGTCCAGACCTTTCATTCTACAGATGAAGAAACTGAGGCCCCGGGAGGGAGAGAGAGCTCAGCACACAGCTAGAGTCGGACCAGCTCCGGGGGGATTTGCATTTTGCGTGGATGCCAAGGAGCCAGGAAGGCCCTGTGTGTGGGCTCCCCACCTGCCCCCCGCAGGAGAAGTCCCACCGGCTCGTCCTGCAGGGGGTTTGGCCATTGCCCCTGCCCAGCTTGCTCTGCTCCCTTGTGAGGTGTCTTTGCCTCATGTTACTCCCCCCATCCTGTGACACATTCCCACTGTCACAGGGAGACACCCCACACGCTGTAGGCCAGTGAGCCCCTGCATCTCTGGCAACGTGGGACTGTGGGCAGCGGGCGAGGCCGCCCTGTGCTCGCCAGCTGCACAACTTTGGGCAAATCGCAGTTCTTGTCTGAGTTCCAGTTCATTCCTGTGAAAACTGGAAGTAATATATGGAAACTAACACACGCAGTTGTCATAATGATTCAATAAAAGGATGTGTACAAAGTGCTGAAGTGACACAGAGCCAGCGGACTGCCACCATGTTATGTGACGAGAGTTATGGTAGTGAGGATGGTGAGGGTGATGTGGTGGTGATGATGATGGTGGTGATGGTGGTGGTGATGGTGGTGGTGATGGTGGTGATGATGGTGGTGATGGTGATGGTGATGAAGATGATGGTGATGATGATGATGGTGATGTTGGTGATGGTGGTGGTGATGGTGGTGATGATGGTGATGGTGATGATGGTGGTTGTGATGATGATGATGGTGTTGATGGTGATGATGACGATGGTGATGTTGGTGATGGTGGTGGTGGTGGTGATGATGGTGACGGTGATGGTAATGGTGATGATGACGATGGTGGTGGTGATGGTTAGGATGGGGGTAATGGTGGTGCTGATGTTTACAGTACTCCCAAATTCTCTCCTTCAAAGCCTGCTCCTATCTCCTGCCTTCCTTGCTTATGACCGAACGTCACAGAGGTGCTGAGTTCTGGCTGGCGGCAGGTATGGGTGTGTGCACGCGGGCAGAGAGCTCAACAGCAGGAACAGAGTGGGCATCCATGTTCAGAGTGTCACTGGCTCTACTGCCTCCTCCCCTCCTGGGATCTGGCTTCCCCATCTGTGAAATCACGGGATTGAACTAGGTAATACCTACAGGGTTCTGGCATTAATGTTTTCTGACTATAAGCTTTTTTATAACAAGTGATTTTGCAGGAGTCCTCATCCTGCCTTCAGATATTTGCATTCTCTGCCTTTGTTTCAACAGAGCCTGTCCTGCTCACATCTTCACCCAGATATCTAGCAACGAATCAGCATTCGACAGGCATAGAGACATATATACGAGGCCACTTCTCTGTGTGTGTGCACACGTTCCCGGCTGACTTCTGACACCCACTGTACGTATACTGATGCCTCCAAGAACCTCAAATCAGGCATAGCAAATGCACCCACTTGACCCAGAGTGAGCAGCCCAGCTCCAGTGTGGGTGTTGGGCAGCTGGCTGGATATACTCATAGTTAAACAACCTAGAAGAGCAGGAACTAGGAGCGCCAAATCCCACAAGCCAGGCCTGCTCTGAGGGTGATGGTGAATCCATGCGGCCGCGGCCCAGCTTCCCACCATGGAATGAGATGTGGATTTGCATTCTGCCTCCAGCAGCACAACCAGAGACCGAGCCAGCCACCGCCCCCGGCGGAGCTTAGGTTCCCCCCTCCGGCAAGTGGGGATGCTCAGTCCTGCCTGGCTTCTCTCCCAAGGTTATTAAGAGGGGCATACTCCCCGATGTGTGCCAAGCCCTTTGAACAGTCAAGTCCCGTGTGTGAGGCTGATTGCACGTGTGTGTGTCTGCGTGTGGATTTCAGGATAAATTAGCATCTCTAATCCTGGACCTTCTGCCTCCGGGGTGTGAGGGTTGAATGAGACACAATGTTGCGCCCTTGGGGGTGTGAGGGCTGAATGAGACACAATGTTGCGCCCTTGGGGGTGTGAGGGCTGAATGAGACACAATGTTGCGCCCTTGGGGGTGTGAGGGCTGAATGAGACACAATGTTGCGCCCTTGGGGGTGTGAGGGCTGAATGAGACACAATGTTGCGCCCTTGGGGGTGTGAGGGCTGAATGAGACACAATGTTGCGCCCTTGGGGGTGTGAGGGCTGAATGAGACACAATGTTGCGCCCTTGGGGGTGTGAGGGCTGAATGAGACACAATGTTGCGCCCTTGGGGGTGTGAGGGCTGAATGAGACACAATGTTGCGCCCTTGGGGGTGTGAGGGCTGAATGAGACACAATGTTGCGCCCTTGGGGGTGTGAGGGCTGAATGAGACACAATGTTGCGCCCTTGGGGGTGTGAGGGCTGAATGAGACACAATGTTGCGCCCTTGGGGGTGTGAGGGCTGAATGAGACACAATGTTGCGCCCTTGGGGGTGTGAGGGCTGAATGAGACACAATGTTGCGCCCTTGGGGGTGTGAGGGCTGAATGAGACACAATGTTGCGCCCTTGGGGGTGTGAGGGCTGAATGAGACACAATGTTGCGCCCGTGGGGGTGTGAGGGTTGAATGAGACACAATGTTGCGCCCTTGGGGTGTGAGGGCTGAATGAGATACAATGTTGCCCAGTGCGCACACACAGCAAGAGCTCCACAATCCTCCTTCCTCTTCTTCTTCCTCTTCTCCTCCTTCTCATTCTCATTATTGTTATTCTACACAGAGCAAAGAACATAGTTTTCTTAAAAGGTAGAAGGGAGGGCAGCGACGTCTTCAAACGGACATAAGCAGCTTCTTATTCACTCTGGAGCAGAGGCTCTAGAACATTCTCTAGGCGGTGGGGACAGAAGCCCCAGTGCTGCTCTCCATGCGGTGCTGGGGGTGAGGGCCGGGAGCCCGGTGTGGCTTCCCCCAAGGGAAGTTTGTCTCGTCCTGGCCCATCTCCCCACGGCTGATGTCCCCAGTACGCTGGCCCCCCCGAAGGACTGTGTGGCCGAGGGTCTGGGTGCCTGAGAACATGCAGAGTCACGGGGCCTCCCGGGCAGGACACAGGGGGCATTATGTTGACTGGGCTCCAGCCCCAAGCGGTGTTTTATTTTTGTTTTTGTTTTTTGGTTTTTGTTTTCTGGGTTTTTTTGGGCAGGGACTAGATATTTGGGTGGCACAGACACACACGATTGTAGAGGCCCCAGGAGCTGGGGGTCAGCTTCCTGACCGGGCTGCTCTGCACCCAGGAGGCCGCACAGACAGGCCTCGGCTGCTGAGTGCCCCGCAGACCAGCTCGCAGGGTGGACGTGTCTCCAGCCGTGGTCACAGGTGATCGGATTTGGAGGGACGTGCACTCCCAGGGGTGAGGTCAGGGGAGGGGCTGGATCGGCAGCACCTTGAGCTGGGCTTTGAGGCTGCTTGGCTGGGTGACGCATTCCACCTCCAGAGAGAAAGGAACCAGCAGGGCACAGGAGGCACGGGGGTCCTGCGGAAACACCAATCTAGCCTCGGGGACCCGGGGCACACTGTGACCTTCCTCCTCAGGGTGACCTTAGGGCGACTGTTCCCACCTCGCAAGCAGGGCTGAGGACATGTGGGCAAGGCAGAGCCTGTGGCTCTGCAGACACCTGGGGACACTGTTCCCGGTGCTGGGACATAGCCAAGATGGGGCAGAGGCCATCTCTGTCCTCACATGCTCTTCTCCCCGTGTCCACTCCCTTCTCTCCTGGAGGGGGCGCGGACCTGGGAGGGGGTCCCGGGGGGGACTCTTGAGGTCAGGGGACGTGTGTGGGATGCACGTCCCCGGCTGTGTGTGCCCCTGGATCCTCGCCACCAGCCTGGAGCCAGCCAGGATGGGGTCCTCGTGGTGGGAGGGGCACCGAGGCTCGGAAGGCTGGGTGACTTGTCTGCGGGCGCCCAGCAGGCGGAGGCCCCCGGTGCAGGAGAGACGCCTGTGCTGGCTGTCCGGCCTGCCTGGGGGAAGGGCTCGCTCCTAGGGGAGGGCGGGAGGTCAGCCTGGAGCTGGGCCACCCCCACAGCCCCCCGACGAGGAGAATGGGCGTGACCAGCCCTCAGGTTCCAGAAGGAGACAAGGGCCGTGCTCTCCCCGGTCACCCTCTCCGGGCCACATGCTCCCCTGGCTGCCCCCGCTGATGACAGCTCCACCCTCAGAGAAGGGGAGCCCAGTGGGCGTCAGAAGGCCTGCAGAGAGAAACGACAGAGCTGCCTGCCTTCTGTCCGAGGCGGGGGGGTGGGGCAGGGGCCGCCTCCAGGCCCCAGAAGAGCCCTGTGCCACCTCCCACGCAGGGTCGCTGGTATGCTCCGCACACCCCTCTCCTCGGGTCCATCCAGGCTGCCACCGGCTCTGTCCAGAAAGGCCCCAGACCTCGATGCCAAATCCCCTTCCTGGGGCAGAGGCCGGGCGAGCAGAGCAGGCTTGTTTGTGTTTGATATAAGTGTTGGATTGTTCTCTCTGCCCTCCTCGGCTATTATGCGGAGGCAAGTCCTAAAATAATATTGCATTTCCTCTCCCATAATTTGGAGGGAGGATGCTTATCCGGAATTGAGCGGGATGGGGGTGCTTTCATGTGCGGGCACCGGGGACCTGCGCTCACCACGCTCCCCGAGCCCGCTGGTGTGGGGCCTGCTCCGGGAGAGGGCTGCTTTTGTTCCTAATAAGTAAGTCTTTGGGAAAGCTGGTTTCTTCATCGGATTGATCAGCATTCTGGATGGAGCCCGGAGCTTTGGACCCCAGAGACCAGGGCCAGGGGCTGGCTGGCGACCAAGTGTGAGTCTGGCTCATGAAGGCGCCCCTGGGAGGTGGCGGTGCCTGGCGCAGAGTGGGTGGTCAGCACGCACTCAGGATCGGTTCCAGCACAAAGAGCTCTCACACAGTGCTCTCTTCTCCGGCCACAGGTCACCTGCTTTGATTTCTGAATGCCTGTTTTGCTTTATCAGAGCGGCTGGGGTGCACGCTTCCTCTGAAGTCCTCAAAGCCCTTCTGTACTTGCTGTCCTGGCAGGTGTTCCAGTGCCTGAGTGGGGAGGGGGGCAGAGGCCACTCTTCACGGGCTTCCTGGCGGAGATGAAGCACAAGCTTCCACGCCACTCGGACCCTGTTCAAATCCCAGCTCCTCCTCTACTTCTGGGCCTGTCTTCTCCTGTGCCTTGATTTCCTCACCTATAATACGGACTCAGTGCTGACTGTCATGAGGAGTGAGATAAGATGGCACAGGTCTCAACATCTAACTCGCTACATGAAGCTACCAGTATTCAAATGAAGAACATGGAATGTAGCTGGAGTGTAATATGCTAATTTCTTTCATTTACCCCATAGACATTGCTGAGCACTCACTGTACGTCAGGCCCGATGGCAGGCACCAAGGGCACACAAAGAAGAAATGGATCTTGTCCTCTAGTGAAACAATAGGATGGTGGTGATTGTGGTGGTGATGATGATGGTGATAGTGATGATAGTGATGATGGTGATGATGGTGATGGTGATGGTGATAGTGATGATAGTGATGATGGTGATGATGGTGATGATGATGGTGATGATGGTGGTGATGGTGATGATGGTGGTGGTAGTGATGATAGTGATGATGGTGATGATGATGGGGATGATGGTGATGATGGTGATTGTGGTGGTGATGATGGTGGTGATGGTGATGATGATGATGATGGTGAATTGTACCTCTCCACACCAAGACACATCTATCTGGAACTTGTAAATGTGACCTTATTTTGAAAAGGGTCTTTGCAGATATAATCAAGTTAGGATCTCCAGCTGTAATACCTCTGGTTTTTTATTAGAGTATCCACAGGACATTCATACACTGCAAAGCATGTGCCAGGCTGTTGGGCTGTGTATGTTGTCGAATTCTACTCCCTACAAGAATTCTAAGGGAGGCAGAACTATCCCTATCCCACAGATACAGCAGGCCAGGAAGAGTGAGGAGAAACCAGCTGCCCACAGTGACCATATGGATATGGAGGAACTGAGATCTGAACCCAGCAGCCCAGTGCCACTCTCCTTGTGATGGTTTGTGTGGTGGTGCCCATCTGCTGTGAAAGTTAAATGGGACCCTCACTTGCCCTCACTTGCCGCGATCATAGCTCTTACTTGTCAAGAATTAGAAGGGTGGTGGAGGGACATAAACAACCAAGCTCAGGCCTGAAGTCGAACCAGAACCTTGGAGTTGACTGCTCATGGCCAGGACCTTCTGGGGCCAAGCAACACAAAACCCAGCCCAGATGGACCAAAGCTAGAAAGGGAATGTTTGGCTCATGTCATTGGAAAGCCCACTGGCAGTCCTGGCCTCTTGCTGGCTGCTTCCTCCCCTGGTCGTGGCGAGATGGGCACCACAATCAAGGCCTCCTGGTTCTAGCCCGGCCGCAATGGGTGTCTGATTCCCCTCCAGTCGTCCTGGAGTATATAGTCACTGCCTGCAAGTGGGTCATATGCCAATCATGGCGGCCAGGGGGACTGATGCTCTGAGTAGATGGGCCGGACTGTAGGCCCACCCCTGGAGGTCAGGAGCATCCTGACCTCTGGAAGATCAGTAGAGCAACATAAGCCAAAAAAGAAGGGAGGCTGGATGCTGAGGGTTAAAAACTCGACAAATATCCAATACACAGGCATGGCTTCCACTCTGCAGATAAGAAACGAGAAGTCTGGGGATCTGCCCAAGATTACTCAGCTAACACTCAGCAGGGTGGGGGCCTGAGTCAGAGATCCCCAAACAGTGCTGTTTCAATGTCTCCAAAAACAATTAGAACATGAAATTTAAGAATCAATGTCACTTGGGGGGCACCTGGGGGGCTCAGTCAGTTCAGCATCTGCCTTCAGCTCAGGTCATGATCCCAGGGTCCTGGGATCGAGGCGTGTGGTGGGCTCCCTGCTTTGTGGCGAGCCTACTTCTCCCTCTCCCTCTGCCTGCCTCTCTGCCTCATTGTGCTCTCTCTCTCTTTCTCTCTGTCAAATAAATAAATAAAATCTTAAAAAAAGAATCAATACCATTTGAAACATCAAAAACATCAAATATTTAGGAATAAACTCATGAAAGGTGTGGAAAACCTTTACATAGAAAACTACATAATAGCACTGAGAGAACTTAAATAAGAACCAAATCAATGTTGGGATATACCACGTCCATGGTTTGGGAGACTCACTTGGATAAAGGTGTCAATTCTTCCCAAACTGATCTGTGGGTTAAATGCAATTCCAATCAAAATCTTAGCAGGTTTTTTGAAATCAACAAGCTGATCCTAAGATTTATATGAAAATGTAAAGGAACAAATATAATGGAGTGTAGAGTTTCTAAAACAGGTCACTCACAATGTCCAGGGTACAATCCAAAATTATCTGACACATGAAAAACATGACACTTTCTCAACAGAGAAGACAACCAACAGAGGCCAACCCAGAAGTGGCCTAGGTGTTGCAATCAGAAGACAGAGATTTCCATGGAACTACTTCACTGTGCTCAAGAACATTAAAGGCATTATGTTTGTAATAAGTGAAAGGACAGACGATCTCAACAGAGAAATAAAAAGTATAAAGAGGCAGCAAATGAAACTTCTAGAACTAAAAAAAAAAAACAATGTGTGAAACAAAAAAATTCACTAGATTTTCACAGTGAATTCACAGAAGAGTGGAGATGACAGAGAGAAAAATCAGTGAACTTGAACACCAACCAATAGAAACAATTTAATCTGGAAGCAGAGAGGCAAAGATTGAAATTAAAATTAACAGAGCCTCAGGGATCTACAAGACAATATCAAAAGGTCTATCATGTGTGCAATCGGAGTCATAGAGGAGAGGAAGGTAAGAATGACACAAGGAAAGTATTTAGGCCAACAATAGCTGAAACTTTCCCCTTTGGCCAAGGATATAGGTTTATAGATGTAAGAAACTCACTGGACCCCAAACAAGAGGAATACAATGAAATGTACACTCAGGTACATCATAGTCAAACTTCTGAAAACCAAAGACACAGGCAAAATCTTGAAAGCAACCAAAAGCAAATGGCACCCCAAATCTAGGGAATAATGATCCCAAATGACCACTGAATTCTCATTAAATGCAGTAAAATCTAGAAGATAGTAGAGTATCTTCAAAGTGCTAGAGTGAAAATAACCCCAAAGCTTACATCCAGCAAAAATAGATTTCAAGAACGAAGATGAAATAAAGACACGTCACTATGGAATTCATCAGCAGCTGACCTGCGCTTGCATAAACACCAATAAGATTCTTGAGAGGGGAGGGAAATAGGTGGAAATTCAGATTTCTGGAAGGGAGGGAGGGAGGGCATCGGGAGCCGTGGACGTGTGGTTGGACTCTTGTAAGGGTGGGAGCACAGATCCTCCCAGAGTTCTGTGATCCTATGTGGGTCCTTAAGTTTACACGATTCCATTAGTGATGTTGTTGGGAGTTTTGTTTTTGTTAGAAATTGGCAAACTGATTCTAAAATTGAACTGAGAATGCAAAGAACCAGAATATCCAAAGCAACATTGAAAAATAAGAGCAAAGTTGAGGAACCAATCCTAGGTGAATTCAAGACTTTGCATCCTAAAGCTCTAGAAGCCAGGCGGCAGGGTCCCCACGTAGCCGTCGGTACTCAGAACAGAACACACACTCCAGAGACAGACCCACGCTGATGTGGTTATTTCATTTTTAACGAACGGTGCCGCACAACTGGATGTCTACACCCCCAAATCGATCCGAGATGGACTGCAGGCCCGAAGGTGAAGACTAAAACTGTAATTCTTTTAAAATACAACTCGGATGAAGGTCTTCCCAACTTGGGGGACCGACGGAAGTTTCCTAGGACATAAAAAGCAATACAGTAAATGAAAAATATTTATAAATTAGGTTTCCACAAAATTAAAAACAAAGGCCATCATTAGGAAAATGAAGAGGCAAGGCGCAGACTGAGAGAGAATATTTGCAACACGTGTATCTGACGAAGGACTGGTGTCCAGGCGACATAAAGAGCTTGAACAAAAGTTTTTAAAAATGGGCCAACAGTTGGAACAGATCTTCACGGAGGAAGATATACTCGCGGCCAGGACGCGCGTGGGAAGGGGCACACAGCAGTCGCCAACAGGTAAATGAAAACCACTTTGATTCACTTCTCCGATCTTTCCCATCAGAGAGGAGTTTGGCTTGTTAGGTCTTTGTGTAAACGGGACCCTGTAGGACTTGGTCTCTGTGGATGCCCCCCGGGCATGAGGGCACTGTGGGGGGCTCTGCGCCTGGACAGGTTTTCGCTTATGTTCATTGGAACGCATTAAATGGCAGCATAGTATTGCGTTGTGGGTAAATTTGGCCGGAAGAGGGAACAAAGAGGCAGGAACAAATGCTGCCAGGAGCTTGGGCAGTGCACACCCAGCTCTGCACCTTATCTCAATATGCGTCAAAAAATAAGACGAGTCGATGGGTTTACAGACACAGAGAGGCAGAAAGAACAAGTGTACTCGGTGTTAACTGTAGGGGCAGGCGGAGTCCAGAGATGATCGTGGAGAATTCTTGGAAGCCTTCATCAGGCTTGAACACTTCCATCATCAAAGGATGGGGGAAGAAAAGAAGAAACAATGCAAGCCACAGAGTTAGACAACATATTTGCCAAGTTTTTTCCAACAAAGAGCTGGTATTCGGAGTGTATTTTTAAATACCTCTAAAATCAGTAAGAGGAAGGCAAGAGCATCTGCGAGGACGAGACGACGGGAGCAGATGCTCGGGGAGAGGAAATCTCCGTGGCCAACAAGGTCCAAGGACCCTCGGCACCCTTAGTCAACAGTGAGGTGTCGGCGACCGCACACTATGTCCCTTCGCACACAAATCCGAATGACTAAGAGAAAAGGCCACGCAGCAAAGCCTCAGGAGGGATGTACCGAATGCTGCTGGGGACAGAGCCACGGGGAAGCGTGGGCTTGGTGGGTGCACGTGTGGCTCGCTGCAGGTGTGCCCAGCGTGTGCTCGGCGGCACATAAGTAGGCTGAGCGTGAGCCCGCCTGACGCCCTGCGGTCCTACCTCTCGGGCAGTCCTGCCCACGCGGACGTGCCGCGAGCACCACAGACGCGCTCGAGAATGTTCACGGCAGGGGCAGTCCTAAGAGCTCGAAACAGGGAACGACCCAAATCCCCACCAACGGCAGAGTGGGTAATAGGACGTGGTACCTTCACACAACAGGGTCCAATACACCCCAAGATGCGCCGGGTCTCAGACACGCCCTGTTGGTTAAAAAAAGCCAGACACAAAGGCCTACATTCTGAATGATCTCACGCACATACAATTCGGAATCATGAGCCTGAGCCCCGGTGGTGGAGGGCAGATGGTGGTACTGGTGGTAGCTCTGGGGAGTGTCCTGGCTGGAGGGTTCGGGGCGCTGGGATGTCTGGGTCTTGGCCACTGACACATGGATGGGTGGGTTCACTTTGCACACAGTCGGGTCGTGCAGTTTTCTATATATATGTGATTCTGTGATATTCGTAATGTGCTCCCTTCAGGAGCGCTGCCTGGGATGGCCCCGGGAGGCCGGTGGGAAGGCCTGCCGGCTGGTGGGGGCCTGCGGGTCAGCGGTCTGAGCCCCCAGGCGCTGGGGAGTCCAGGCCGGCGCCTCCTCACAACCCGCTTCTGCTCTTCCTGGGCTGACGTCAGGCACCGCAGGGCAGACACCGCACGGGCCACACCGGGGCTGGACGCAGCACGGAGCCCCGCCAGCCGAGAGCCCGCCCTGGGTGTCCGAGTGGGCACGTGCGCTCTCCTCTTTCCCTCCCTCCTTCCGGGAGGCAGTCTGCTGCCCCGGTGGGTGACGAGGGCTACGGGGTGGGGGGCGGCTCCTTGTTTCCACCCATCCGCTCCCCCAGGCTCTGGGTCTCCACCACCCGCTCCCTCCTGTCTTCCTGTCTACACCTCTCGGACTGAGTCGCTCACTTAATAACTAACACAGTTGGGGAGACATTTAAAGCACGTCGCACGTTGTTTTCATGGCACAGGCAACAAAAGGGTTAATTGGATCATGCTCGCCCGTAAATGTGGATGGGAAACAAAATAACTCCGCACGGCCTCAAAATAGACTTGGCGTGCTTGAAGGCTGAGTTGTAGCTAACTCAAACCAAACACGCCTGCATCCTTACCTTCTCGGCTACTGCCCCGGAGCCCGGAGCCCGGAGCCGCCCAGCACGCACCTCGGAGCCCGGGGCTGGGAGAGTCCTCGGGTCGACCTCTACTTCCCTGCCACTGCCACCGAGGCCCTGGGACAGCCTGGGGCCCTGAGCGCAGGGCTGGGCTGAGACTGACCAGGGCTCGGGGGCTGTCCCCTGCAGCCGCGGGAGGGGCTGTGTTCCCACCTGTGCAGGGTGCAGTGACTGGTAAGTCCTGCCTCTGGTCACTGCGAAAGCTCTTGATGCCATCTGAGAGAGGACCCCACAGTCCCATCTCTCACACCCCAGAAAGAGCACAGGGCTGTCCCCCAGAACCCCCGCACGGCCCTGGGGACACACCCGGCCTTCCCCACCCCCTGCCTGCTGGGACAGGACAGATGGGGGGCGCTCATCCACCCAGGAAGAGCCCAGCCCGAGGCTTCCGGGGGCTCTGCAGGGAAGGCTGGGTGCCCGCCACGTGCAGGAGATGCCAAGAACCAGCCCAACTCCACCCCCATTTCACAGCCATGCAAACTGAGCTTCCAGAAGGCCGTCTGGTACCTACCCAAGCTTGCACAGCTATTAGCAAGACAGTGGGATTCAGCAAAATTCCCAGCCCCTGGCCTGGTGTTTCTCTCACCATCTCTACCAAACTGGACATGGATCCTGCTTGGAGGAGTCCCAGGCAGCCAGCAGAGAGGGGGAGTCTGCCTGGCTGTCACCCCAGATGGGCTGCTCGGGGCCCCAGGGCTACGGAGGAGGGGGAAGCTCCCTTCCTCCAAGTCTCTTTCTTCATTCACCTGGCCACCCCTTGACTTGGCCCTCCCCCAAATTCTGATCTGAATCCAAGGACAGCTGGCGGAAAATGATGAGGACGGTGATGACAAGAATAATTCTGTGTATATATGCACACATCCACACACACACATGCACACGGACACAAACAACACGCACACATGCACACCGACACAGGTACATACACACACATGCACGCTGACACCGGCACACATGTGCACACATATGCACACTGACAGGCACACACACATGTGCACACACATGCACACTGATAGGTACACACGTGCACACATGCACACAGACACAGCTACACACGCACACATGCACACGGACACAGCTACACACGCACACACATGCACACGGACACAGGTACACACGCACACATGCACACGGACACAGGCACACACACATGCACGCGGACACAGGCACACACGCACACATGCACGCGGACACAGGTACACACACATGCACACGGACACGGGTACACACATGCGCACACATGCACACGGACACGGGTACACACGCACACACATGCACACTGACACGGGTACACACGCACACACATGCACACGGACACAGGTACACACACGCGCACACATGTACACGGACACAGGTACACACACACGCACANGCGCACTCACATGCACACGGACACAGGTACACACACGCGCACTCACATGCACACGGACATAGTACACAGGCACACACATGCACACGGACACAGGTACACACACATGCACACACATGCACACTGATAGGTACATGCATGCACACACATGCACACGGACACAGGTACACACACGCGCACACATATGCACACGGACACAGGTACACACGCGCACACACATGCACACGGACATAGTACACAGACACACACATGCACACGGACACAGGTACACACATGTGCACACACATGCACACTGATAGGTACATGCATGCACACACATGCACACGGACACAGGTACACACACGCGCACACATGCACACGGACACAGGTACACGTGCACACATGCACACGGACACGGGTACACACATGCGCACACATGCACACGGACACGGGTACACACGCACACACATGCACACTGACACGGGTACACACGCACACACATGCACACGGACACAGGTACACACACGCGCACACATGTACACGGACACAGGTACACACACACGCACACACATGCACACGGACACAGGTACACACACGCACACACACATGCACACGGACATAGTACACAGGCGCACACATGCACACGGACACAGGTACACACACGTGCACACACATGCACACTGATAGGTACATGCATGCACACACATGCACACGGACACAGGTACACACACGCGCACACATGCACACGGACACAGGTACACGTGCACACATGCACACGGACACGGGTACACACACACACATACTCAAGAGCAGCCCTTTCATGGCTGATTGAATCCTGACACTGCCCTACAAGTGGGGGCCATGTTATTCCCTTTCCTGGGAAGCCCCCCGAGGCTCGGAGAGCATAAATGTACAGGGTCACACAGGACTGAGGGGTCTGACCCCAGAGCCTCTGAGCCCAAGCACTCCGCTCCAACTCCCACCTGCAGCTCCCACACTGGAGGCCCCGCAGATGGGCAGGCAGGGGAGGGGCCTCAGGGCTTGGCAGGCCCTGAGACTCAGGGAGAAGTCCCTGTTCGGGGAGCTCAGACATAAGCCCGTGTGTGCGAAGGAATCAAGCACACGTGGAATTGGGTTTTCATGCACACACACAGGTCTACAACTGGAGCAGAGAAGGCTTCCTGGTCATTTGGCTGACACGTGAGAGCCTGTGAAGACCATCCATCGCAGCTTGCGGGGTGCTGTCTGTCTCTCTGGGAGAGGCATGGGCCACAGTCATGCCTGGAAGGAAACCAGAGACCTCACAAGGCCAAAGCCTTTTCCTGAGCCCTGATTTTGCTGGCCTCTTGGAGGACCCACCCGGCACAGGGCGACCCTCCAGGAAGCAGCTGGTGAGAGCGTGCCTCCGGGCCAGAGCCTTGCTCGCATCCTCTGCGGGGAACTCCTGCTCAGCCTGTGGGTCCAGCCTGACACCTGCTCGGGCCTCCCCTCCTGCTGGCCCTCCGCACCTGCTCGCGGTGCCGGGGAGAGAGCATCGCACTGCAGAGGGTGTGGCCCCGCGTCTCTCTCCTCGGCACGGCCCCACGCCCCCGGGGGGCAGGCCTGTCCTGGTCCCACTCATGGGACACGCTCCTGCCCGTACTTGCAGCCGGGGTGACCTGAGGTGACCCACTGCTCAAGTGAGTTTTGCACCAGGCCCACCTTGCAGGCTGGGCAGGCTGCGCGCTTGGGCTCAGGGGCAGCTATCCTGTGGGTGCAGGAGCCCAAGGTGCCGACTGCTTTCTCCTGTTCGGAGTGGAGGGGACGTAGGGCCCTCCCACATTACAGCTTCTGTGTGGTGCGGCAGGGGAAACCGAGGCCATTAAGGTCGGGGGTTGCTCAGGGTCACACTGCCGGAGCTGGAGGAGCTACGGGCCACGGGTCTGTGCAGGGTGCACCATGGATACCATGGTGGTGGCAGGATGCTCCCGCTGTGCAGCTGAGAAGCAGGCTTGGTGGGACCGGGGTCCCGGTGGCTCACCGGGTGGGTGCAGGTGGATTCGGCATCCCACTCTGTCCAGCGTCCCCTGCGCCCCCCTCCCCCCACCGCGGCTCAAGCTCACACACCTGAGATCTTTGGGAAACAGGGCTGTGTGTCCACACTCCCTGCATATCACAGGGGGAGATCAGGGCCTGGGGGAGATAAGCCAGGCTGGAACCTGGACGGGAAAGTCTTTCCAGCCCCCAGGTGCCCTCGCTCGGTCCCCGGACTTGACTCCCCTCCAGCTCCCCCTGCCCCAAGGCACTTTGCTCTGGTCTCAGCTGCCCATCAAATGCAGGAACAGCAGTGGTAAGAGGCCCCTCGGAAGATGGCAGAGGAGGTCCGGGACACAGAAGAGGAAGCTTGCGGAGCCCCGTCCCCGTGGGAGGCTGGAAATAGAAATCAGATTCACAGGGGCTTTAGATAAATTAGTGCATGTTAATAGCAGCGGCTACTCCATCTGTGCCAATGAGCCCAGCACAGCTTCGAGCCCTTCACACGCATCCTCTTAGTTAATCCATGAAACTGTTCTCAAAGAGATTCCTCATCCCACACTGCGAGGGACACTGGCTGTGGATGGCCCATGTGGCTCATCTGAGGCTACAGGGCTGGTAAGGAACAAACAAGGACTCAATCTGGCTCCATCTGGTTGCAGAGATGAGCTCATAACCACCATGTGGACTGCCGGGGCCCCAGTCTGTGTTCACACCAGCCTCTCCACTTTAGACTCTCGTCCTGGGCTCCTGAGGATCTCAGAGAGCTACTGGGAAGCCAGGACCTGAAGTACTATCCCTCCTGTCTCTCTTTCTGTCCCGGTAGGGGAGCTATGGATGAGAATTTAGACACCAGCAGGCTCTGCTGTCCTCATGCGGGGCTCCAAATTTCCACCCGCCCTCGTCCCAGGGCTGCGCTTCTCTCCAGAGAGGAGAGCTCTCTGGGGCGGGTGCATCTCAGGGAGCTGCTCCGGTTTCTCAGTTATCCCTTCACTTGTTCAACAACTGAATCCCCAAGCATCCATGGAGTGCCTACTGTGTGCTGAGCACTGTCCTAGAAGATGCTCAGAAGACTTCAAAAGGCAGGATAGTGAAGATCAGAGCAGACACAAATGAACCAAGAAGGACAACAGAGGAACCCAGTTGAACTTGTAGCCATGCTGTTGAGAAGTTGAAGTAACCTCCTCTTGCTAGACCAAGGAAAAAAGAGAAAACACCCGAATAAGCAAAAGCAGAAATTAGCCAACTCCACAGGTGTCCCAAGATCAGGTTGGAAGAAGTGGGTACATTCCTCAAAACACAGAAACTCCTGAGACTGAAGCATGAAGAAAAAGAAAATCTGAACAGACCAGTAATGAGTGTGAAGATGAAAGAGCCATCAAAAACCTCGCAACACCGAAGAGCCCGGGGCCAGACAGACAGCTCCACTGGTGGATTCCATCAAACATTTAAAGTAAAATTTGAGACCAATCCTTTTCAACTCCTACAAAAAAATTGAAAAGAAGGGAACACCTCCAAGTTGGTTTCATAAGCCAGCATTCTATCAGGCTCATACCCAAGTTAGGCAAGGACATCACGGGAAGACTATAGACCAATATCTCTGAAGAAGACACATGCAGAAATCCCCAGCCGAATACCAGCACCCTGAATTCAACAGCACACTGGAAGGATCATACACTATAAGCAAGTGGGATCAATCTGTGGGATGCAAGGATGGTTGAATCTGTGCAAATCTACCAACTGAATGCAGTGCACTAATGGAATGAAGTATAGAAACGACAGGGTCGTCTCAATAAATACAGGATAAATACTTGACAAAATTCAGTGCTCTTTCGGCATAAAAACACTCAACAAACTAAGTAAAGGATTGTACCTCAATACAACAAAGCCCATGTATGGTGAGGTCACAGCTAGCATCACCCCTGAGTGAGGAGAACTCTGAGATCAGGAATAAGATGATGGGGCCCATGGTCACCATGGGTATGTGACAGAGTGCTGGAAATCCTGGCCTGAGTAATTGGGCATGAAAAATAAATAAAAATCATTAATATTGGAAAGGAAGAAGTGAAATTCTCTTTGTGTACAGATGACACGATTTTAATATGGAAAATCCTAAAGACTCTTCCAAACCACTGTTAGAACTAATAAATAGATTCAGTAAGGCTGCAGGATACAAATTCAACATACAAATGTCAATTGTGTTTCTTTTTTTTAAATATATTTTTTAAAGATTTTCATTTATTTATTTGACACAGAGAGAGATCACAAGTAGGCAGAGAGGCAGGCAGAGAGAGGAGGAAGCAGGCTCCCCGCCGAGCAGAGAGCCCGATGCGGGCCTCGATCCCAGGACCCTGGGATCATGACCTGAGCTGAAGGCAGAGGCTTTAACCCACTGAGCCACCCAGGCGCCCTCAATTGTGTTTCTATATGCTAAAAATAAACTGTCTGAAAAAGATATTGGGGAAATAATCCCATTTACAATAGCTTCGAAAAGAATGAAATACTGAGGGGTATTATCTGTACGCTGATGAGAGAAACTGAAGACACAAATAAGTGGAAAGATACCCTGTGGACACGGACTGGAAGAATTAAAATGTCCCTTTTAACATGTTAAAATGTCTATGCTACAGGAAGCAATCTACAGATATGCAATCCCTAGAAAAATTCCAATGGCATTTTTCACAGAAATAGAAAAAAATCCTAAAATTCATGCGGAACCACAGAAGACCCCAGATCCACAGCAATCTTGAGAAAGAAGAACAAAGTGGGTAGCATCCCATTTCCTGCTTTCAAACTCTATTACGAAGCTTTACTCATCAAAACAGTATGGTTCTGGCGTACAAACAGGCACACAGACCGCGGAACAGAATAGAGAACCGAGAAAGAAAGCCACGTAGACGCTGTCATCTCATCTTCAACAAGGGAGGCAGGAACACAGCGGAGGACAGACAGTCTCGTCAGTGGGTGGTGCGGGGAGGTGGGATAGCAGCGGAGGACAGACTCGTCAGTGGGTGGTGCGGGGAGGTGGGATAGCAGCGGAGGACAGACAGTCTCGTCAGTGGGTGGTGCGGGGACGTGGGTTAGCAGCGGAGGACAGAGTCTCGTCAGTGGGTGGTGCGGGGAGGTGGGATAGCAGCGGAGGACAGACAGTCTCGTCAGTGGGTGGTGCGGGGACGTGGGATAGCAGCGGAGGACAGACAGTCTCGTCAGTGGGTGGTGCGGGGAGGTGGGATAGCAGCGGAGGACAGACAGTCTCGTCAGTGGGTGGTGCGGGGAGGTGGGATAGCAGCGGAGGACAGACAGTCTCGTCAGTGGGTGGTGCGGGGAGGTGGGATAGCAGCGGAGGACAGACAGTCTCGTCAGTGGGTGGTGCGGGGAGGTGGGATAGCAGCGGAGGACAGACAGTCTCGTCAGTGGGTGGTGCGGGGAGGTGGGATAGCAGCGGAGGACAGACAGTCTCGTCAGTGGGTGGTGCGGGGAGGTGGGATAGCAGCGGAGGACAGACAGTCTCGTCAGTGGGTGGTGCGGGGAGGTGGGATAGCAGCGGAGGACAGACAGTCTCGTCAGTGGGTGGTGCGGGGAGGTGGGATAGCAGCGGAGGACAGACAGTCTCGTCAGTGGGTGGTGCGGGGAGGTGGGATAGCAGCGGAGGACAGACAGTCTCGTCAGTGGGTGGTGCGGGGAGGTGGGATAGCAGCGGAGGACAGACAGTCTCGTCAGTGGGTGGTGCGGGGAGGTGGGATAGCAGCGGAGGACAGACAGTCTCGTCAGTGGGTGGTGCGGGGAGGTGGGATAGCAGCGGAGGACAGACAGTCTCGTCAGTGGGTGGTGCGGGGAGGTGGGATAGCAGCGGAGGACAGACAGTCTCGTCAGTGGGTGGTGCGGGGAGGTGGGATAGCAGCGGAGGACAGACAGTCTCGTCAGTGGGTGGTGCGGGGAGGTGGGATAGCAGCGGAGGACAGACAGTCTCGTCAGTGGGTGGTGCGGGGAGGTGGGATAGCAGCGGAGGACAGACAGTCTCGTCAGTGGGTGGTGCGGGGAGGTGGGATAGCAGCGGAGGACAGACAGTCTCGTCAGTGGGTGGTGCGGGGAGGTGGGATAGCAGCGGAGGACAGACAGTCTCGTCAGTGGGTGGTGCGGGGAGGTGGGATAGCAGCGGAGGACAGACAGTCTCGTCAGTGGGTGGTGCGGGGAGGTGGGATAGCAGCGGAGGACAGACAGTCTCGTCAGTGGGTGGTGCGGGGAGGTGGGATAGCAGCGGAGGACAGACAGTCTCGTCAGTGGGTGGTGCGGGGAGGTGGGATAGCAGCGGAGGACAGACAGTCTCGTCAGTGGGTGGTGCGGGGAGGTGGGATAGCAGCGGAGGACAGACAGTCTCGTCAGTGGGTGGTGCGGGGAGGTGGGATAGCAGCGGAGGACAGACAGTCTCGTCAGTGGGTGGTGCGGGGAGGTGGGATAGCAGCGGAGGACAGACAGTCTCGTCAGTGGGTGGTGCGGGGAGGTGGGATAGCAGCGGAGGACAGACAGTCTCGTCAGTGGGTGGTGCGGGGAGGTGGGATAGCAGCGGAGGACAGACAGTCTCGTCAGTGGGTGGTGCGGGGAGGTGGGATAGCAGCGGAGGACAGACAGTCTCGTCAGTGGGTGGTGCGGGGAGGTGGGATAGCAGCGGAGGACAGACAGTCTCGTCAGTGGGTGGTGCGGGGAGGTGGGATAGCAGCGGAGGACAGACAGTCTCGTCAGTGGGTGGTGCGGGGAGGTGGGATAGCAGCGGAGGACAGACAGTCTCGTCAGTGGGTGGTGCGGGGAGGTGGGATAGCAGCGGAGGACAGACAGTCTCGTCAGTGGGTGGTGCGGGGAGGTGGGATAGCAGCGGAGGACAGACAGTCTCGTCAGTGGGTGGTGCGGGGAGGTGGGATAGCAGCGGAGGACAGACAGTCTCGTCAGTGGGTGGTGCGGGGAGGTGGGATAGCAGCGGAGGACAGACAGTCTCGTCAGTGGGTGGTGCGGGGAGGTGGGATAGCAGCGGAGGACAGACAGTCTCGTCAGTGGGTGGTGCGGGGAGGTGGGATAGCAGCGGAGGACAGACAGTCTCGTCAGTGGGTGGTGCGGGGAGGTGGGATAGCAGCGGAGGACAGTCTCGTCAGTGGGTGTGGGGAGGTGGGATAGCAGCGGAGGACAGACAGTCTCGTCAGTGGGTGGTGCGGGGAGGTGGGATAGCAGCGGAGGACAGACAGTCTCGTCAGTGGGTGGTGCGGGGAGGTGGGATAGCAGCGGAGGACAGACAGTCTCGTCAGTGGGTGGTGCGGGGAGGTGGGATAGCAGCGGAGGACAGACAGTCTCGTCAGTGGGTGGTGCGGGGAGGTGGGATAGCAGCGGAGGACAGACAGTCTCGTCAGTGGGTGGTGCGGGGAGGTGGGATAGCAGCGGAGGACAGACAGTCTCGTCAGTGGGTGGTGCGGGGAGGTGGGATAGCAGCGGAGGACAGACAGTCTCGTCAGTGGGTGGTGCGGGGAAGTGGGATAGCAGCGGAGGACAGACAGTCTCGTCAGTGGGTGGTGTGGGGAAGTGGAATCGCTGCACACAAAAAAATGAAATTGGGCCGTCATCTGATGCCATCCACAAAAATCAACCCAAAACAGATGAAAGACTTCAGTATAAGATATGAAACGTAAACATTCTAGAAGGAAACGGGGGAAAATCTCCTTGACATCCGTTTTGGCAATGACCTTTTTTGGATCTGACATCAAAAGTCCAGGGAACAAGAGCAAAAATAAACGACCAGCACCACCTCCAGCTAAGACGCTTTGCGCGGCAAAGGAAAGAATCAAGGACATGAAGACAGCCTGCAGAGGGGGAGAAAATATTTGCAAGCTGTCCATCGATTAAGGGGTTAGTATAGGGGGTTATGCAAAAAACACAATGGACTCATACAACTCAATAACCCAAAAACCAAAACCCAGAACAATCCAATTCAGAAGTGAGCCAAGCACGCGAGAGACGTCTTCCCGACGACATACGCGTGACCAACAGGTGTGCAGAAAGGTGCATGACGTCGCTCATCATCAGGAAAGCACAAATCAAGACCAGGAGGAGCTCACTCCTGGCACCGGCTGGGATGGTTGTTACCCACGAGACAAGGGGTAACAGGTGTCGGCGCGGCGTGGACCCCGAGTCCCGTGGGTGGGACTGTGCTGTGGGAACGGTCCAACACAGCAATGCTGTCTTGCGTCCTCGGACTGGGTCGTACGTGGTCTCAGCCCAAAAGGAGGTAAACATGTGAGGCGATGGAGAGGTCCCTGGGCTTGGCCAGGGCGCGGTCTCGTAGTGCACCTGTGGACCGGAGCACCATGGGATACCCCTGAAATACCAGACACGGCCACGGGTCAGTCCTCCCTGAGGACATAGCCACCGTCCAGGGACGCTGTTCCCGGTGGGTCCTGATCGAGCAGACGGCACGGAGCCTGGGGCGGCCTGGTAGCTCTCTGGGGCTCTCCTAACAAATTACAACAAACTTTGTGGCTGGAAACGGCAGAAATGGATTCCCTCACAGCTCTAGCAACCCGAAGTCTGAAATCCAGCTGTGGGCAGGTCCCCGCCCCTGGGGCCCATCTATCGCCATCTCTCCTGGGCGCCTCTGTGTCCTCTCCTCGACGTACAGAAAATACCAGCCGTTGAATGTAGGGCTCACTCTACTCCAGTATGACCTCCTTTAGATCCTTAACTAATTCTGCAAAAAACCCATTTCCAGTAGGCAGGGAAGGCCTCTCTGAGGGGGCCAGAAGGCCATGTTGTTAAGGCCTGAGTGAAAGGTAGGGTGCCCTCTGGAGGGCACAGCCCGTGCAAAGGTCCTGGGGCAGGAACCTACTGGTGGCTTTGGGCGATGAGCAGGAGACTGCTGGGGGCTCAGGGGGAGGTCAGTGGGGCTGACTTACTGACTTCTTGGTCATGGGTCTCCTTGGTCACAGTCACAGGAGGGATGACGTCGGTGTGTTTTCTGAGTGAGGTGGTAAGAAGCCATCTGTGGTTTCTGACCAGAGGAGGATCCAGTCAGCACAGGCTTTAAGAGGTCAGGATCCCTGTGGCTGCTTGTGGAGCTACTGGGAGGGTGACACCCTGAGTGAGGAGGCCAAGCCCTGGGAAGACCCCTCTGCCGTCGGATTTGGGGCCTCGAGCATGCACACCGTCGGCCTGATCGCTGGTTCGGTGACCCGGCACTTCCCGGCCGTCCCCTCCTAGAGCGCTCTGGACCTGCAGCCTGCTCGGCAGAACTCCCTGCTGCTCTGCACGGTGTCAGGTTGCCTGGCCCGAAGCCTGGCTTCCCTCTGGCCGGCTCCTTTGGCCCTCCAGTTTGCCAAGCCCTCGGATCACGGGGCCTAAACACCAGCACCGGTCTAACTCCCCAGGCTGGGCGGCCCCTCACCCCCCCAGGAAGCCATAGCGGGCGAGAGCGGAGAGCCTGACTCTCTAGGAAGTGCCCCGGGTCAGCTCCACACGGAGGGGCCAGGCGGTCATCAGAGCTGGGACGCCGGGGGAGGCCAGCGGCGGACGTGTGCCTGTGACAGCAAGCCGCCGGGGAGGGAGGAAGCGGGGTGAAGCGGGGCGGGGAGGGGCTCATTCCCACTGTGCGATGCGCGGAGCACACAACCCTCCCAGCGACGCCGGGATGTGGTCCCTGGGCTCCACGTGTCGAGACTGAGGTCGGGGGCCCAGAGACCCCACGGCCGTCCTGGCGCGCTCAGCCCCGCCGCGCACGCTCCTGTCCGGAGCCTCGCCGGACCCTCGGGAGATGCTCAGGACATTCTCCGCTTCTGCGGCAGGATCCAAGTGCCCGGGACCATAGCCTGCGTAGACGGCTGCTGGAGCTACCGAGTTTTAATTCGCCATTTCCCGATGTTTGCGCGAGCTGTGTTAGTGTCGGGAAACGCACGGGGTAAACTCCCCACGGTCACCGACTGTTCAGCTGCACGACCCTCGGCATGAGAGTCACCCGCAGGCCGCGCGACCGCCGCCTGTCCCTGGTTCCAGAACCCCGTCTTGTCACCACGCATGTGAGCCCCACACCCGTCAGCAGTCACTCCTCCTCTCTGCACCGCCCGCCCCGGCCCTTGGCAGCCCTGCACCTGCCCGTTCTGGACGTTTCATGTACACGGCATCACACAGCGCTGGCCTTTGGCGGCTGGCCTCCCGCCCTTTGGGTCAGGTTTCTGAGGCTCAGGGCACATGTCGGAGCTCAGTAACATTCCATCGTGTGGATTGGCCACAATGCATTTGTCCATCCCCTGGACGCCATCCCCTGGACGGCCCAGGTCGGAAACCCTGCTGCGGACACCCACACAGGAAGTCAGAGCAAGGGTGGCCTCCTCCGTGCACGCGGACCCCAGCCCCGGGCCTCCCAGCCCCGAGCTGCGTGCGGTGGACTGGCCGGCCGGCCTCCGTGAACGCTGACCCGCCGGCAGCACGTGGCCGCCCCACGCGGAAACCAGGATGTCAGTCCCCATCTGCACGCATGCACCCACAAGGTCAGGGCCTTCCTGAGGCCTCGTCCTTTGATGAAAGGTTTTTTGACAACAATCCCCCAGACTCCAGGGAGGAAGCCAAGTAGAGGCTGGGGACAGAGAGGAATCTGGAAAAACCACCATATCCGCGGAGCCGGGGCAGCGCGGTCCCGTGCTAAGGGGGGCCCAGGACCTGCGGTGGGGAGGGATGGCGGTGTGGCCTTGGGCTCCCCTGTTTCCGGTGCGCTGTGCTATCTGGGCCCCACGGGGGCCTGGGTGTGTGTGAGGTCAGGGAAGCTGGTGACAAGTGCCTGCCACTCTCTGGTCTGAGTGGCCAGAGTGGTGGCCTTACTGAACACACACCACGAGGGTCTGCTGCTGCTGCCCATGGATGACAAGGGGCCCAGCAAGGTGGGGACACTTGTCCAAGGTCACACAGCCCTGGCGGGGGTGCCTGGGCATCCGGTGGAAAATGACACAGGCAGATAAAGCAACATGCTCGGGTTCTTGGGCTGTTCTGGAAGTCCGAAGTCCAAAGTCAGGCTCACGGATCGGCCTGACGTGAAGGTGCGGGCGGGGCTGGTTCCTTCTGGACCTGGTGGGGGGGCATTCCTCTGCCTTCTCCGGCTGCCAGGGGCGCCGCGTCCTTGGCTTGTGGCCCTGTGCCCTCCGACCCCTGCCTCCATCCTCATGTGTCCTTGACCCCGACCCTCCCGCCTCCCCCGGGGGACCCTGTGACCCTGGGGCGACACCGCGCCCGCCCGGTCCTGCAGGGCTGTCTCAGCGTCTTCACTCCGGTCCCTACGCCACGACAGCACACGCGTCCACGGGCTCCTGAGCGGCCATCCCGCAGGAGGGAAGCTGGGGCCCAGAGAGGCCAGGCGAGCTGCCCGGCACAGCTGGTGGGTGGCTGGGCTGAGGTCCGAGAGGGGGTGGGCGGCCGGGGGCGGCGGGCAGGGAGGCGGGCCTCGGGGGGGAGAGCGGGCATGGGCCGCGCGGTGGTGGAGTCACCTTTAGAGGGGCTGCGCCCGGCCGCCTTCTCTCCCAATGTGGAAAGTATTTTTCCTTCAGTAACTAAAGCAGCTCTGTGTTTACACCGCCAGCCCTACGGTGGGGGCGACGGGACGGAACCATCGGGAACACGGGGTTCGCTGGGGAGAGGCTGGCCCTGGGGAGGGGCCCCGCTGGCTCCTGGGATGGGGGTCCCCGGAGCAGGGGGAGTGGGGGTGCGGGCGCACGGGCGGCGTGTGCCGCGGTGCGGGAAGGCCCACGGCGCAGCCCCTGTGCCGCTCCTTCTCGGTGAGACCCGGGCCCCGTCCCTCAGCCTCAGTCTCCCCATCTGTCCGGTGGGGGCGTGCACAGCTGACAGGCTGTGTGTCTGGGATGGAGCTGCTGGCAAGCCCTGCTCCTTTTCCCAGATCGCTGGAAGCTTCCTCTGCCTTCTGGCCGCAGCCAGGCCGGCCCTCCCGCATCTGGGGGCCTTCGGGTCTTTCCAAGTGAAGTGATGGAAACCGGGCTCGGAGCTGACCGTCTGCCCGGGGCCCAGAGCTGGGAGGCAGGGGCTGGCGGGCTCACAGCCCGGCCTCCTCGGGGCTAGCCCGGCCCCGCCGCGAGAGGCCCGTGCGGACACGCCTGTACGCGTGCCCACGCCCACCTGGGAGGCTGGTCTCCGTGTGCCCGCTCCCACAGACCCGGGGGTCTGCTGAAAGGTCCCAGGTCAGGGAGCACAGCTTACGAGGCCCCTACAGCCACCCCAGGTCCTGAACCCCAAACTGTGTCATCGGGAAGCCCCCCTGGACCCCGCTCACCTGGGGGGGCTGGGTGCTCGAAAGGGCCCCTGGCCGGGGTCGGCACGCCGGCTCCTGCATTCAGCTCGGGGCTGTCCCTCCCCCGTCAGACCTGGTGCACTGGGACGGGGTTTTCCCCGCAGTCATGGCCCCAAGCCAGGGCTGCTGGTCCCTGCCTTCGTGGGCCACGGCCTGGCCCAGGTGTGAGGCGAGTAGCGAGTCTTGGCAGGACGGCGGAGCGGGGAGGTGCTGCCCCCACAGATGTGTCCGCGTCCTACCTCCGGGCCTGCGATGTGCCTATACCTGGAAATCGGGTCTCTGCAGACGTGATCAGGTGAAGAAGATGAGTGGGCCCTGAATCCAGTGATGGGTGTGCTTGCAGAAGCGGAGGGAAGGACACAGACACGGAGGAGAGGCCACGTGAAGACGGGGTGAGGCTGGAGGGAGGCCTGGCGCCCCCAGGAGCCGGACGAGGTGGGAAGGATGCTCCCGCGGGGCCCCCGGGAGGGAGTGAGGTCCAGCCCGGCCTGGATCTCAGACTCGGGCCTCCGCACCAGGAAGGAAGAGATTCTCACTGTCCCAGCCCCGTCTGTCTGCTCTGTTACCGAAGCCTCAGGACACTCCTGCAGGTGTGTGTGTGTGGTGGTGGGGGGTGGCCGGCTCTCCTGGGGGCTGAGCTGTTCACACCTACTGCCCTCCGGGACCAAATCCAGGTCCCACTCCAGCAAGCCAGGCTGCCCCAGTAGTGACCAGGCCCGGCGGGGGCAGGGGAGACGGCAGGTCCGTTTGGGACCCCGGGATCTGCAGTGATGCTGGTCGGTCTCTCTGGGAAGCACGGGGGGCTCGGAGGCCCTCTACCTGCTGCTCCTTCCCTTCCTCCTTCCAGCCTCTTCGGGGGGACTGGAATGAACCCACCGGTCCCCTCAGCCCCGGGGCGGGAGCTGCGCCCTGGGTTTCTGCAGAGGGCCCTCGGCACGGAGGGTGCAAGAGCCGAGACTGGAGTCAGGCCAGGGAGGAGCGGGGTGTGCGGAGTCCCGGCGGCGAGACGGGGTGGGGGTGTGAGGCGGCCCTCCTTGCTTCTTGGAAGTGCAGACCCTGTCCCTGCCTTGGGGTTCGTCCTGGCTGGGAGGTGACCCTGCGGGGGTCCCTGGTCGGGTCAGGCCAGGGAGGTCCTGGCAGGCTGGCGCAGAGTCTCAGGGCGCCCTGCCAGGGCCGGAAGCCTGTGATCTGGGGGCCAGCAGACCGGGCAGGGGATCCCCGCTCGCTGCCCGGTTCCTCGGGGCGGGGCCCAGGGTCGGGCATCATCTGGAGAAGTTCAGCTGAGGTGGAGCCAAGCATCCCTGTCCCCAGAGGCCTGAGCTGGGTAGCAGTGAGGGAAGAGGAGAAATGGAATAAAATCCCTGCTTGATGCTCTCGGCTGCTAATTTCAGCACTTCAGCCAGAAACCTGAGCAGACGGCTCGCACTGGCTCCTTCCAAAACCCCACCTTTCGTGCGCCCCAGAAGCCCCGGGAGGGGAGACACCATCTTCCTCCTGTCCTTCCAGGGTGGCCGGGCCTGGTCTTGGGGGAATGCTGGACTGGGGGGCACAGCAAGGCCACGGGGGCTCGGGAAGAAGAGGCCAGGTGAGCAGAGGTGAGGTCAGGCCTGCAGGCTGGGGGGCGGGTGCGTGACACCGCAGCGGGGGCGGGCAGGCGGGCAGCGTCCGGCCAGAAATCTCTCTCGCAGAATCAGCCTTCCTTCCAGGCCCTGGGAGCTTCATCAGCACGCGAGGAACGCGAGCCAATGTTCCAGGGAGGCTCTTGGAAAATGACCCTTGAGTGCATCACAATCCGGAGGTTCTTCGTGATTTGCATGAAACAGGCTGCGCGGGGGTCCCCGTGGGGGCTGAGGGAGGCGACGGTGGTGACTGAGCCTGAGCTATGAAGTGTCGGCCCTGGAGGGGTCCTGGCACCTCTGTGCCTGCCGCCCCTCATCACAAGGGGGGCCCTGGGGCCACCAGGGGAGTCACGTGGCCTGTCGCTGAGACGTGACCACCGGGGAGCCTGACTCGGCTCCTCATTCCTCCGCAGCACACGCTGCCCCGGAAGGTTAGGTTCTTTAGCAGATGCACGCCTTTCCCCCCAGATGCACGCCTACCCCCTGATGCACACCTTCCCCCCCGATGCACATGCCCCCCCGATGCACGCCTTTCCCCCCCAGATGCACGCCTTCCCCCCCGATGCACGCCTTCCC
>LNAC01000107.1:1327814-1372376 GCA_002007465.1 Ailurus styani
GGAGGGTCTGGTCTGCGCTAAGAGAAGCGAGGAGGGAGGAAGGCATTGCTCAGAGGGTCAGAGAGGGTTGGGAAGGTGCAGAGGCAGCAGGGCCCGACCACCTTCTAGAAGCCGGCCTTCCACTGGGGCTGAGTGGGCTACTGGCGGCTGTCAGCGGAACAGCCAGTGGACTGTCGAAGGTTGGACGCTGTCGGCCGCGACCATCATGCTCTGGGAGCGAGTGTGGGACCTCGCAGGTTTACGTCTGTTCTCCCCACTGTGATCTGGAACACGCTGTCGGTTTCGGTCCGCTCTGTCCCCGGAGTGCCATCCTAGGGCCCCCCGTGAAGCCTCCGGTGGTGTCATAGCCTCTCCCTGCTGACGGGGACAGGAAGTCCGACCCCCGAGCCTGCGGTGCTGCAGGCCCCGGCCCCGGCCCCGGCCCCAGTGGCTGCCTGTCCTGCGTGCGAAGCGTCTTGGACCCTCCAGACCGGCGCGTCGGCCCTGACCCCCACGGAGTGGCCTGCGTCACCAGCGGCCGTAAAGCCCCGTCCCTCCGGCCGGGCCGGTCACAGAGCTGAGTCCTGCAGCGGCTGTTACGCAGCAGCCTCTGCCCACCGGGCGCCCTCCTCGCCTGCACGTGGAGGCAGGGGCTGTGCCGCACGGAGTGGGCCGGTCCCAGCACTGACCCGAAACCCCACCGCAGGCAATAGCTAACGTCGTGGCTCTTCCGGAAAAGGCTCCAGGTGCTGACTTCCAGCAGGCGGGAACGTGCTGGCTGCAGCACAGAACGTCCCTGTGATCCCACGCGGCGGCTCTCCTTCTGGGTCTGCCTAGGGGACTGCAGCGGTGTCCGCCCCTCGCCCCGGCCCCAGAGGGGGCACCGCCTGGGGGCCGTGACGATGGTCCCCTGGAGCAGCGGCCGGGCACTGGCCAGGAGGCGGGAGGGGCCCCGGGGAGGGGCTGAGGGCTGAGCAGACAGGCCTGGGAGAGCGCTTTGTAAAGTGACCGGCCCACACCAGGCATCATCATTAGCAGAGGCGGCAGGGCCCGAGCTGATGACTTTGCCAGGACGGTGCTGAGCGAAGCCACAGACGACCGGGGAGGCCCCGAGGGCAGGGAGGCTGCGGGCCAGCCAGCCACTGCAGGCCGCACCGCCCCACGAGCCGCACGGAGGGCGGGGTGTCCCTGCACCTGGCCGCCGCCGGCCTGGCTGAGTGGGAGGCCGGAGAGCTCCCGGGCTGGAGGGCCGGAGTCCTAGGTTCCAGGGAGCTCAGGCCCTGGCCTCCGGGCGGGTCCTGCTCCCTGACACACCCGTGGCGTCCCCCTACGATGCACGTCCGCCCCGAACCTGTGAGTAAGGCGTTCTTGACGAATCGGGTCTTTGCAGGTGGAAGTCTGTTAAGACCAGGTCACCCTGGAGGTCGGTGGCTCTGAGCCCATGACAGGCAGCCTCACGGGAAGGCACACACAGGGGAGGGGCGTAGGAGCCGGGCACGGAGACTGGCCGCATGCCAAGGCCCCCCAAGGACCACACGTCCCGCGGGCTCCGGGCCCAGCGGCCTCCACACGCTCGGCTGGCTTTCCGGCCCTGGGACTTCTTGGAGCTGGTGCACCCCAGGTCCCTCTGCACCTCGGAGCCTTCCAGGACTGGACATGGCCAGTCCCCCTCCCAGCCGAGTGAGCCGACCCCCTCGAGGGTCCTGAGGCCGCTGTGGGAAAGTGCCACGAGCAGCTCCAAGCAGTGGAAGCTTAGCTGCTCGCGGTTCTGCGGGCCACAGTCTAAACCAGGTGTCCCCCGGCCGTGCTCCCTCCAGGGGCCGGGGAGGGTCCCTCCTGCCCCCCCTCCCCCGCTGCTGGGGTGCCAGGCGTCCCTGGGTTTGCGGCCACGTCACTCCACCTCTGCCTCCTTCATGCCTGTGTCTCAGGGTCCCCTCCACCTGCCTCTCAGGACAGCGGCCACTGGAGTTCGGGCCACCTCGATTCAGATCTGCAAGGACGCTGTTCCCAGCCCAAGGCACAGGCAGAGCCTCCACCTGGACAGGCATTCGGACTCTGCGCATTCCCCTTGCAGGTCAGGGTCGCCTGGGAAGGGGCGTCTCTGCCATCACCTCCCCAGAACTGATCTCGGGGCCGGGCGCAGGGGGCTCCGAGGTCAGGTGTGTTGAGCTGAGCGGACTCCGGCACGGCTCCCAGCGAAGGCCACACTGCACCAGCCCAACAGTGTAGCCAGCCTCATCCAGCGTCAGGCCTCCCCCGGGCGGCCTGGCCTCTGACCCTTCTTCCTCCCAGTGCGTCCCCAAACGTGCTGGCAGAATGGGGGCTCAGGCCCCCCGTGGCCAGGCGGAGCTGCAGTTGGTATAAAACCGGGAACAAGGGGGGCGGCCCCTCGGGTATCTGAGCTGGGATCCCACCTGGAGAAGCGGGCCGCGCGTGGAAAATCCCAGGACCGTCTCCAGCTCCTGGGAGTGACCGTGGCTTCTTCACAAGAGCAAACCCGACAGCATCTGGGGGATCGACGCCTCGAAGGCCTTTCACGACCGGGCCGGGCCGCGGCCTGAGACGTGTGTGCGACGGGCACGGCGGCCGGGCGTGCGGCGAGGGCGAGAACAAGCACCGTGGGGCGTCCCGGGGACCAGCACCGCGTCAGTGGTACTGAGTGATGTCTTCCATCTCCCAGGGAGCAGGGACGGTGTTGTGACCCGGCAAAGCTGCTGTGACGTGCGGCCTGCCTCCCCTTCCCACATGCACTGACATGGTCCGAAGCACGCGCTGACACCCCCCCCGCCGTGCTCCCTCCCGCTCGCCACGGTCCCCCCACCGGCGGCACGACGGGGAGCCTCCCGGGCCTGCGGCGTCAGAGGAACAGAAGCTCCTTCCCCCCGGGAGGCGGGCAGCGCGCCGAGAGGGTCCTGCGGAAGCACCCTTTTCCTGGCACATCTCTATCCCTGCGTCCATCGGCCTGGAAGTGTCCCAAGTTCCTAACCGTCGCCCCGAGTCACCTGGGGACCCCTCTTTCGGGACCAGCAAACCGAGAGCCCTCTCTGAGCTGGCTGTGCCCCCTGGCCCCCGGCACTGGGCGACGAGGACTCTCCTGGGTGGACGGGGGGCATGAGGACGCCGCTTTGCCGTGAAGGCCAGACTGTGGCCGGGCCGTGACGTAAGCCCCACCGGCTCCTCCCACCGAGCCTCATGGCCAAGTTGCCAAAGGGCGGCTGCAGAAGGGGTGACGGTGGCACCACCTGCTGGGAACGTGCCGCAGGGGCTCTGAAGACAGGGGAGGGAAGGCGGGCTGCGAGGCAGGACCCCCGGGGCTCAGAGGCCCAGACTGCAGGGACAACCTGAGCCCTTCGCCTGCTCGTCTGGGGGTAACAGCACCCACAGCGAAGGTGGTCTGTGCACGTCTTCCATGGAGAACCTCAGAGACTGCGGTGAGATGGTCCTGGGCACCTGGTAGCGGAGCGGACCCCGCCGTCCCTCCTCCAGCCTGCCTCTTCTCAGCACACACTCCGCGGGCTTCAGCAGGGAGGTCTGGCCTCCTTCTCTTAAGAGGTGCCTTCCCGCTGCCACCCCTACAGCTTGCCCCTGGAGGCCGCCTACGGTCGGTGCACACGGGGTCTGTCCTGCCAGACAGCACCTGTGGACAGCCTGGCTTCAGACCCAGAGCAGGACCCCCCATGCCAGCCCCAGGCGAGGCTCGTGAGGACTATAAGGCGGCCCAGCGTGGAGGTGCCCATGCAGCCACGAGAGCCACTGGGGCAGGGCACGGTGTGCGCCAAAAGCTGTGTCAGGGGTTCGCACGGGTGTTTCTGGGCCCCAGGCGCTCCGGCCAGCCCCCTACATGGACGGCGTCACCCTCCTGCAATGAGCCGCAGCATTCTTGGACACTACACTGAAACCCAACCCCGTAATACCTCCTGGGACGGCGCATTTGGAATGCTGCTCCCTATGACTCATTTTCCATCCTTCATCTGTCAGAAAATGCAGTTTTGTTTGTTTCTGAAATACTCTTTCAGTGGCTTTGCTGATGACAGTCAAACACCAAGGAAGGGATGGCAAGAGCCCCCTCCGTCCCCTGTGCCTGTTCCTGAGGCCAGGAGGACAGTCATCTCGGCCGAAAGGGACTCTGGAGCTCCAAAGGCCCAGAGAGGGAGGGCCCATGGTCAAGGGCCAGTGCTGGAGACAGCTCCAGGGGACAAGGTGCTGCCACTCTGGACCTCTGTCTTTCTGTGGACAAAGAGGGGACTGTCCCCAAAGCCTGGGACCTGAGGTTCCAGGACTCGTGTCTCCACAGAGGGGAATGTGAATGATGGTGGTGGTGGTGATGGTGATGGTGCTGATGGTGCTGATGGTGATGGTAGTGATGATGATGGTGACGATGGTGATGATGATGGTGAGGATGATGATGATAGTGATGATGATGGTGATGATGATGGTGATGATGATGGTGGTGATGATGGTGATGAGGATGATAGTGATGATGGTGGTGATGATGATGGTGATGGTGGTGATGGTGGTGTTGGTAGTGATGATGATGGTGAGGATGATGATGAGGATGATGGTGTTGATGGTGGTGATGGTGACGATGATGGTGAGGATGATGATGATGATAGTGATGATGATGGTGGTGATGATGGTGATGATGATGGTGATGGTGGTGATGGTGGTGATGGTAGTGATGGTGATGGTAGTGATGATGATGGTGATGATGGTGGTGTTGATGGTGGTGATGATGGTGGTGATGATGGTGTTGGTGTTGGTGATAATGGTAATGGTGATGGTGATGCATTGGCCTGACCTCAGGGGGTCCTGGGAGGAGGACCCTCAGCCCCCAGCCCACATGTCGCCACTCTCTGGACGCAGAACCAGGAGCTGCTACCCCTACAATTAGGTGGCTGCCAAGGTACCATCTGGTTCTCCATACTTTCCTCAGGAAAACTCGAAGTGCCCATTGACTGATGGTGTGGTTTTGCAGGAGGCTCACGAGGCCTCCCTGGAACCTCCTGTGCCCCCAGGCACCGCAATGGGATGGTGCCCCTGGTACCTCCGAAGGTCCGGTGGGCACTCAGCTCTGGTCCGCCCCTCAGCTGGGCTGCCAGCCCAGGGTTCCCACCCTGACAGCTGTCGCTTGGGCATTTCTCCACTGCCTGCCTGGCTGCGTGGGGCAGGGGGACACCCGGAGATCTCATTCCCATCACCGCCCTGGGGGCCGGCTTCCTGTCGACCTCGCACGTGTGTCTCTGCACCCTGGTTGCCACGGGGCCGGCAGGGAGGCCCGTCCGCCTGCATCGGCCCATCTCCCGCCTCTCGGGTTGTCCTTGTCAGCTTAGAAGCAGCCATGGTCCCTTTCAAACGGAAATGACGGCCCGTCGTCCAAAACACCAGCTCCTCCAGGGACGAGGGCACAAGGCCGGAGTCTTCTCAGAGACGTCCCCACTGGTGGAGCAGGACCCGGGTTTTTTAGCAGCAGGGCGGGTTGTCCATGAAGCAGCTGACAGAGCCCCCTGAGGGCTGCCTGGAGGCGGTGCCCTGGGTGAGGGGAAGGGAACCCGGGTGGCCTGCAAAGGCCGTCTGCCTTCCAACAGCCAACCACCACTCTGTCGCCTGCTCTGGGGAAGCCGCGGCCAGACGGGAGGGTGCTGACGGGGGAGAGGCCTGGGATCGGGGTGAGGGGGGTCAGTGCTCCCCACTCGGCTGGTGCTCAGGACCCGCTCCCGTGCCCGGGGCTCCGCCACAGGCCACCAGGCCACCTACCCAGCAAAGCGAGAGGCTGATGCAGCTAGAAATGCCTAAATTCCTTGAATTCCCTCCTCCTAGCAGAATTCCTAGCTATTCTGCCAAAACAAAGAGTGGAAGGAGGGTGTGACCTCCGACATCACCTGGCCTGGACGTGTCCCCGGCCCGGGGAGCGGCAGCGTGCTGGGCCCGTCTGACCCTCGCCAGAGACCCGTTCCTCTGGGTGGACTTCGACACTTCCGTTTGTGACTTCGAGACAAGCACGGTAGCACGCAGTGCGGGCAGAGGCTTCTCGGCCACCAACTGTAACTCCGTCCACAGTTTCGGGCTTATCATCACTGCTATCTCGGTTTGTGTAACTTTTGAAACCTCGAATGCCTGCTGACGGCGTAAGAAAGCCACGTGAGCGCATTCAGAAGGCGGGCGCTGCCGGGGACCTCACCGCCGGGCCGGGGCTGTGGCCGTGGGCCTTCCGGGAGGGGCGCGGGGAGGAGGCCCAGGGGGCTGCACCTGCCGTCGCCCCGGGGATCCCAGGGAACCCAGGGAAGGGCCCGCCAGG
Organism: Ailurus styani; assembly: GCA_002007465.1. Taxonomy (NCBI): domain Eukaryota; kingdom Metazoa; phylum Chordata; class Mammalia; order Carnivora; family Ailuridae; genus Ailurus; species Ailurus styani. The sequence continues at coordinate 1,334,089 of LNAC01000107.1, forward strand.
GAAACAGCCCTACAACCTGCTGGAAATGAGCAATCGTGCAGTTTTAACTTACTAATTTTTTCAGCTTATTTGTTTAGGATTGAGATATAATTCAGACTGTCAAACTCCCCCTTTCCCAGTGCACAGTTCAGTGGTTTTCAGCACACTCATGTGCAACCATCACCGCTAGGGAATTCCAGAACTTTCCCGTCACCCAGATGCCTTCCCTTCCCATTAGCACTTGGGCCCGTCCCCTCCCCTGGCCCCCGGCGACCACCGATCTGCTTAGTGTCTCTGCGGGTTTGCCTTTCTGACCCCCTGTGGGAATGGGATCCCACTGCGTGGGGTGTTGCGGGTCTGACCCTGACCCCGTGCAGGAACGGGACCCCATCGTGTGGTCCCTTGTGACTGGCTTCTGCTCGTGGTGCGGTTTTCGAGGCTCATTGTGCTGTGGCCCGTGTCAGGCTTCCTTCCTTTTTACGGCAGAATAGTGTTTGCAACGTGGACATGCTGGATTTTATTTGCCGTCAGTTTCATGGACCTCAGGGTCATTCTTGGTTTTCGGCCTGTAATGTGATTTGAAAGCATGCTGGGTAAGCTCTGAACCCCCTCTGGACTTGGGTGGGCTCTCCCCAGGGGACCCCACGACATTTCGTACAAACGTTGTCTAAGAATTTTTTGCTCGATTCCGTGGAACGGCTGAGAGAGCGCTATTTTCAATGAGAACCAAAGTCCAGCCAGAGCGACCAACCTTCCACCTCGTCGGGGACAGAGGGTTCCTGGGACGCAGGTGCCGTTGGGGGCCCCATCACGGGGCACGTGAGTGCTCCCCTCTGAGGACCACGGGGACAGGCCCCTGGCACCCCCTCTCCGAGTGCCCAAGTTCGCTCTTCTGACCTGCCTCCCACAGGCCCCAGCTGCCTCCACCCACCGCCGCCATGCCGGGGCGCCCGCAGGACGACCCCCCTGGGTCTGGACGAGCGATCAGTGTCCGGACTGAATCACATCGCGCGATCCTCCCTCCTCGGCCGGCGGTTTCCACACGGGCACCGCTGCTCACCAGGCCTGCCCTCCGGTGGTGCTTCCTGAGCTCTGCAAAGCTGAGGGGGCAGAGCCCAGGGGACAGTCCAGGCATCTGGAGCCCCGGCACTGTCCTGCCACCATCCTGCCCTACTCAGGTAATGGACAGCGGTAGCTGTGCCATGGTCCGGCTCCCGTGGCTTCAGTGGCTCCCTGTGACTGGCAGGACTGGTTCCCATGCAGACGCGGGCCCCATTGCCAGGGTTTCGGGTCAGAGGGCAGGGGCAGGGGCAGGGCCCAGACACTTGCATTTGAGCAAAACATAGGAAGTTTGGAGGCCGGAGGGCTCTGAGCTTCCTGGAAGGCCGTCCTGCTCCAGGCGGTGGCCAGAGGGGTGGTGCGAGGAGGGTCCAGCCGCGGCGGAGCCCTCCCTTCTCCTCCCTTCCCTGCTGGCTGAGCGGCACAGCCTCCACACCCATCACCTTATCTGCGAAGTTCTCTCTTTCTGGAAGCCTTGCCTCTCCTCCGCGTGTCCGAGTTCCAGCGGAAACGCACCAGTGCTCTCTCTGGCCAGAAGGGAGCCCTCGCTGGTCGTGGGCCAGCGCCCCCACCGGCCCCAGCTCCCCAGAGCTTCTTTCCCTCATCCTGTGCCCACCACCTGGTGGTCGACACAGGAGTAAGTGCAGCTGTCACTGAGAGAGTGTGGTGTGACGGCTGCCCATGCTCTTCTCCCAGAACTTTCCTTGGGCCCTGGCCCAAAGGAGGAGTCCATCTCCCAGTTTTCCCAGCAGCCTGATGTGCCGTGTGCCTGGTTCTGGTCGGTGGGTAGAAGTGATATGTGTGACACCAGGTGCTGTCCTCTGCCTGCGTCTGGATTTTGGGGGGTGGAGAAGAGCTGTGATGGCAGGAGCTGATGCAGCTATCTTGCACCAGGAGGTAAAGCCAGGGGCTGCAGAAACGAGAGCATCAAGGAGGACCAGGGTCCAGGATACCTTGGAGATGTTGTGCTGGGCCTGGGCTATTCAGCAGAACAAGCCGACGGCTGCTCTCGTGCTGGGGCTGGAGATGTTCGTTTCAGCAGCAAGACCTTCACGTTAACTGACCTGGCCAGGCCCTGGGCAGGGGTGCCTGTGACATTTTCTCAGGGGCTGTGAAGAAGGCACTGCCATCATCCCCATGTCTTCCCAGGTAAGGAGATGATGTTCACAGAGGTTACATGCTTTAGCCAAGGTCAGGGTTGATGGCAGGATGAGTTTTTCCTTTTAAAAACACTTCAAGTAATCTTTAAAATCAGAACCCAATATGCACACAGAAAGAGGCACATGTCCTTTGGTGTCCCTCGGCTCCTTGTACCAAGTGAGAAGTGGGAGGTACCGAGCCCCGGGGTGCCCGGGCCGCCCTGCAGCGCCCGTCCCTGCCCTGGGACCCCCGTGCTGGCTTCTCTCACTGCAGGTTCCCGACGTGCAATCGACACGGGGACCCTGGAGTCACACCGTGTGCAGGTGCTCCTGGGGCGGCATGTCTCAGTGGATGCGTTGCACCCCAGAGGGAACCCCCTGGGCGGACAGTTGGGGTTTGGGGCCATGACGGATCGTCAGGGACACCCGATGCTGAGCCCAGGGTCCACGCCCGGTCTAAACAGCTATTCTGACCCCGTTCCTGGGGCTGTGTGGGCAAGCACCGGCTGTCTCCGGAAGGAAAACCCTGAACCCACACCTGACTGGTGCTGAGTCCTCCCTGTGCGTCTTCCGAAGGTGTGCGAGGAAGGCGGGAGGGAGCAGGGTGAGAACAGAGGGGCGGACAGGAGGGCACAGCTGGTGCCATGACTCAGCCCTGAGTCATGGAGGATGCGTCTCTCTCCGCCCGGACAGTCCCCTCCCCCACCAGCCATCCCGTTTCGATGACAGCGCACAGCGTGGCCCTGGCTGGCCCCAGGACGTCAGATGTGGACGCTCAGCTCCCACAGAGGCCTGCCCCCTCCCAAAGATGGCACTCGGGTGACCAAGAACCACGGCCAGTTGTCCCCCACACGGCAGACGGGCCGCCCCTGCTGAGTGGCCTGGGGGAGCCTGACCCAGCCCCGTGGGAGGAAGGGTCCCAGCGGGGACCCGCCAATGGCTACGGTGTGTGCAGCTCAGGCACTCTCTGCTGAGGGTCACACTCCATGCAGCCCACGCGCAGTGGACAGGGGCGGGCCTGTCAGGGGCCCCATCAACCCCTGCAGAGGGGACCGCCAGTCTGAGCCATCCTGTCTCCAAGAACCAACCCTGGGAGGCTTGAACTGTCTCCTCGGAACGCCCTGTTCACAGACAGATTTCTCTCACGGGCCAGGCCCCCTGCGATGGGGCTGCCCCTGTCCCCCGACCCACCGCCCAGGCCCCCGTGGTGGGAGGGACACAGCACCAGGGAGGACTGTGGGCCCTGGAGACGCCGGGGACACATGTGGTCGTCCTCATGGGGCCGGGGCATGGGCCGCGGCGTCACACCAGTGGGCGTGGGGACGGGCAGACAAGCGGAGGGGTGGGGATTAGAGTTTCCCGGGTGCAGCTCCAATTGGCGAGGTGAGAAAGTTCTGAAAGTGGAGGGCATGGTGTTTACACAACAGCGTGAACGTCCCTCACGCCCCTGACCCCTGACCAACACCTGACCCGACCCCGAGAATTCGCTAAGATGGTTCATTTTCTGCCATGTGGACTTTATCGAAGGAAACCGAACCCCGAACACTTGGCGACGGGCTCCCTCGAGTCCTCTCCGTGAGCCACAGTGCCAGCTGGGACGGCGGGGCCCTGGGTGTCAGGGGAGAGGGGGGTCGTGAGCAGGGAGGCCCTGTCCCCTGGGGCCCCGGCACGTGGCAGGTGGCCCCGTGGTCCGGGATGCGTGGTCCCGGCAGCCCCGGGCCAGCCCCGGGAGCTGTGTGCACGGGAACCAGGGAAGCCCTTGCCGCTAGCACGGAGACACGGATGCAGACCCTGGTTCCACGGCGGCTGCGGCTGCTGGACCACCTGAAGGGCGGGGGCTGACGGGACAAGGGGGCCGTGCGAGCCAAGTCACCATCCAGCATCAGCTCTGCCGCCCTCCGCTCCTGTCTGTGGCGTCAGGGCGGTCCCGGCCCGGCTGGGTGGGGTGCGCGTGGGGGATGGAGACATGGGCTTGTCGGCAGGGTGGTGTCGGCCGGGGAGGGCAGCCAGGCGGGGTCTGGGCAGCAGAGCCACCAGCCCTCTGGGTGGTGGCAGGAGGGCACGAGGGACGGCCTTCCCGCCGGCCAGGGAGAGCCTCGCAGGAGTGTGAGCCCCGCCGGGGAGGCTCACCCGCACCCTGAGGCCGGGACCCCTAGGCAGCAGCCGGACCCCGTCGCCCACTGTCCTTAGTGCCTGCACTGCAGCCCTACCCGGGTCACTCATCTCCATTCCCGTGACCCCGGACGCTCTGGCCCTGATGCCTGTAGGAAGGGCGACGCGATGGCAGGAGCAGCAGCCACTGCAGGACACACGAGGGCTCCCAGCTGCCACAGCGGCAGGCAGGACTACTGTGCGACTTAAAGCCGAGGGGAACGGGAGGCCTCAGTGTAGGAGAAGAGGGCTCTGTCTTCTTTTCTGGCGGCTGCCTGGCGGGGAAGGTGGGAGACAAGGGTAGGGCTGCAGCAGGGAAGGGTGTGCATGGAGCTCCTGGGACGGGGTGACCTGGCTCCCTGCAGATTTGCGGGGGGGCCTTGTGGGGAGGCCTCTGGGCCGCAGCTGTCTCAGGACCAGCAGCCCCGGAGGCCCCTCCTGGCTCTGGCGGCAGGGACCCAGGCCCCCCTGGCAAGGCCGCCCGTTGTGCCCCCTGGTGGCTGGCGGTGGGGTCGCGCCTTCTCCTGAACCACAGGGCTCCCCAGCCCTCGGGTCAAACTGGGAAGTGTGTCCCTTTCATTTGGGCGCAAAAGAGATGTTTTAAGAGCAGCCCTGAGTCTCCCGCTGTGGCCCCAACAGCCACCTCCACGTGGACACTGACCCATGTGGCCTGGCGGGACGTCCCGGGACGACCCAGTGCACCTGGTTCCCAGAGGTGTGAGCTGGGCCTCAGCCTCGCCCTGGGCAGGGGCACTGGTGGCGTCTGACGCCTTCTTGTAAAGACTCTGGTCGCGGATGGAAGTCAGCGGTGGGAGCTGGAGGACACAGAGCTGTGAGAGGGCCCCTCTGTGGTGGAGACACAGTGCTTGCTGCGAGGATGGAACATTCTAGATCAGCACCAGCCACGTGCGGCTGCATGGGACGTGGCTGGTGTGCTGCCACAGTTTTATCAAGTTCTGGTGAACTGAGGCATGGGAGGCCCGTGGGGCCGCTGGTCGGAGTGTGAGCAGAGGGCGTGAAGGCCACGTGCACGATGTTCAGGGCCGGTGCCTGGCGGGGTCTCCTACTGCCGTAGATGGTGGTTCCGGGTGGGGGCTCTGAGACCCGGTCTCGGATCTGCGCAGCGGGGCTGGCCAGCCCAGCCTGGACCGACGCCCAGGGTCCGGGGCGGACGCACAAGGTTGCAGACGTCGGCGGTCAGGCAGCCAGGGGCTGAGCGTCCGCGGGCAGTGCTGCCCGGGCCTGGGGAGCCGCTCCCGGGGAGGCCGTGGCCACACTGTGGCCGGCTGCTGTGGCACCCTGCTTTCCACGCGTGCCGTCTCCTGTTCGCACTGTGACAAGGGACTCGACTGCGCCTGGAGCCGACGCTCATCCCAGGCGATCACTGGCAGGCCCAGGCCTGCTGGGGGGAGGGGCTGCTTTGGGCGGGTGCCCGGGCAGGGGGGGCTGGGGTCCGAGCCGAGGACGACCCCCGGGGTGCCTCCATGCCCCTGCTCTCATCCCCACCGGCCCCCTCAGAGGCCGCCAGCTGGTCCTGCGGTGGAGTCAAGCGCTGAAAACTCCCCCACAGAACAAAGCACCAGGCCCACGTCCCCTCCCTGCTTCTTATCCCGAGAGGCCCAGTAGTGGACACGGGGCTGGGAATCTGACCACGAGGGAGCCCTGCCCACACCCGGTGGCCGTGCCGTCCCTCCCCGTGGGCTCCGAGCCCCCCACTCAGGCAGGCTTCAGGGCTCCCCGCGCGTGGTGTCGGGAGGCCGCCTGGGATGGACTGTGGGGAGCAGACCCAGGAGGCGGTCCGTGGCTGCCTGACCCTCCGGCACATGACCCTCTCCTGGCCGGTTCTGACGTGCACGTGGCCAGACACTCAGCTGGGACCCCAGGTCTCCCGGCGGCGGGGGAGACACGCATGAAGCCACGTTTCCTGGGCGGGGTTAGCAGCTCGCAGACAATACCATGGGGCACCAGGTCCAGTCCTGTCCCTGTCACTGTGCAGGCGAGGAGGCTGGAGCTTGGGGCGGGAGAAGGGCCGGGCGCCCCCCTGCCACATGCCGAGCTCTGGACAGGCCGGCGGCCAGGCGGATGCAGCCCGTGTTCTCTCCCGTTCTCCCACGGAGGGGCGCGTGCGTCCTCTGTCCCCTCCCACCGGCCTGCCGGACTTGACCGAAACAGAGGGGCAGAGGGACCCACGTGTCCAGGCCCAGACTTGAGGAACTGGCGACTCCCCGTCCCGCCTCCTGGGGTCCTGGCCCCATCCCGGGGCAAGGCCTGGTCAGAGGCCTGGCAGCCGGCACTGTGTGCCCGCCCAGCTACGGGGGCACCGTCTTGCAGGTGGATCCTGCGACCCCCATCCCAGTGCGGATTGGTGAGAAGGGAAGAACTCTTGCTGTTGTCAGCCAGTCCATCTCAGATCACGGGGCCCATCGAGGCTGCACAGTGCTGTGTGACCAGGGCGATCTGCTGCCCTCTCTGTGCTTCACTGTCCTCATGGGTCGGGTGGAAACAAGAGGTCGTTTTGCAGGCAGGAGAATGAGTGGGGGAGTGTGGACAGGGGTCTGGCGTGGGCCAGGGACAGAGCAGGCCCGTCCTTGTGCGTGACCATGACCGCCATGGGCAGGGGCTGGCCCCGGAGGTCCTCCCCTCGGCCGTGTCCTCAGGGGGTGAGCGGGCGGGAGACTCTCGGTGGGGGCAGGCGTCTGCTGAGCCGCACCGCTCTCCCGTGCTCTCCGGGCTGTGTGGACGGCGGGCCTCCTGCTGCTGCGGGACACCGGCAGCTCCCAAACACGGCGTGGAGTGGGTCCGAGGGCAGCGGCCGCCAGCCTGCCGGGCTCACAGGTTAAGCAGCTACCATTCCAGGTCGTGACAGGGTTCAGGTGTAGGCGCGCTCTGCATGGCCGTGACAGCGGAGCGGAAGGAGGAGGCCTCACCCCCCAGTCGCCTGGCACTTTACAGTCCACGGGGACGTGGGGGACCCGGCGCTTCACGGCCCACGGGGACGCGGGGGACCTGGCGCTTTACAGTCTATGAGGACTCAGGGGACCTGGCACTTCACGGTCTATGAGGACTCAGGGAACCTTACGCTTTACAGTCTACAGGGACGTGGTGAGCCAGTGCTTTACAGTCTACAAGAATGAGCGGACCCGGTGCTTCACAGTCTATGAGGACACAGGGCCATCCCTGCTGAGCCCGCAGAGAGCCCGGGGGCTGGCTGCGTGGAGTCCGAGATGACAGGTGGTCACTTAGCCCAGCATCTGCTTGCACAGCATGAACTACTGTCCCCACACTGCAGACGGGGCACACTGAAGCCCCACTCGGACCCAAAGACAATGGCGGCCACCCGCTGCCTGGCTGTGGCCAGGTGGCCTGTCCTGTGGTCCCATCCTCACAGGGACACTGGCCCTAGGAGCTGAGCTCCTTCTCCTGGGCACGGCCTGGAGTCGCTTGGTTCTGGGCCTCCCGCTCCTGGGCCCGCATGCACCTGCGCCCCGTCTGTCACATGCACTGTCCCAGGGTGGGGGCCGTGGGCGCTTGGCTCACCTCCCTGCCGTGGAGCTGGGGCAGCAGAGGGGCAGTAGCCAGGTCCGCGGGAGTGGTGGTCTCTGCCCACCCCGCACAAACCCTCCCCGTAAACACACCCCTCAGTGTACGTGGACCGGCCACGGCTGCTCCTGCATGTGGGGCCAGAGCCGCGAGTCCTGCCTGATGCCGAGAAAGCCGTGACTCTGGCTTTCTCCATTAGCAAGGGCACTGCGGGCAGCTCCTGCCAGGGGCTGTGAGGACTCATGAGCCCAGAACACGGTGTGAAAGAGGGCAGGGCAGCGGATGACCATGGCTCCCTGTGGTTGGTCTCACGTGCCACCTCTAGTGGGACGTGGACAGTTGCAGCAGATGATGACCCAGGTCTGCCTGAGACTGACCGTGGCAACCGGGGCAACTCGCTTCTTCTTGGGCCTTGGTTTTCTGGGGGCAACGTGGGTGAGGGGACTCTAGGACCCAGCTCTGAAGTCCTGGGGCCCCATCTATGCAGGACATGCCACCAGGAAGCTGGGAAGGAGAGGTAGGGTGTGGGAGAGGCAGAGGGCCTGTGGCTCCTGTGGTCTGCCCGCCTGACCAGGCTGTCATTCCCACTCATCTGGGTGTTGCTGTGAAGTATCTGGGATATGGGCAACCTCTAGCATCAGGCAACCGTGACAGGTGACAGGTCACAGTGTGGGTGGGCCTCGTCCAATCAGGCGAAGGATTTAAGAACAAACACCGAGATTTCCCAGAGATGAAGAAACCCTGCCTCCAGCCTGCAGGGGCAGCTCCTGTCAGAGGGTCCTGCCTGATCTGCGGATCCGAGACCTGCTGGGACACAAGCTCGGTCCCCATGACTTCCTGTGGTGGCAGCTGCAGGTGCCAGCGTCCTGTGGGGGCTCCTGTCCTCGTCCGCTAGAGATAGTAGTGCCCGGGACATCCTTTAGCATGTTCCTTTTCCTCTCCTGTGCAGTTAGGACTTTTCAGCAGTCAAGATTAGCAATGGTGGTGCCATCTGTCTCTAGAGAATTTCTTGTTTGTCTACCAAGCAAAAGCCTTGAGAGAGACAATCTCAGAGCAGCCTTCCAGCCCTGACCCCGGACGTCCGGCACACACCCTGGGCTGCAGATCCTCAGTGCTCCCGCCTGCTGGGCGGGAATGGTCCAGCGGCGTCCACACAGACCGGGGTGCTGATGCTTATGAGGGGCAGTGCTCATAGAAGCACCAAAATCATGCCCAGGAAAGGGGGACGGGGTGTGCGGCAGGCAGGAGGGACTGAGCGAGCACGTCTGGACAGGGTGACCGCACCACCTCTCGTCGGAGCGGGAGGGGTACTGGCATTACCCGGGGGCAGGGGTGTGGCCGGGACTGGCCAGTGAGTGGGCCTGCGTCCTCCCCCTCCAGGCGGGTCACCTCCCTTGGCAGCCCTCAGAAGGCCCGCGGTCCTCTCTGGCCACGGCTCTGCCGAGGGGACTCCCCGACCCGCCTTCAGGTCCGTGGGGTCCCACGTGTGCTCCATTTGGAGAACACGGGGGTCCGGCCCCGCCATCTCTAAGGGCCCCCATCTGAGTTCAGGCCAACAGGACATGGGCCCCCAGGGGTTACGAGCAGGGGTCGGGCCTGCCCACACGCCTCGCCCACCTCCCTGAGCTGCCCGTCCCAGGCACCCCCAGCCCCGAAGGTTCAGGACCACATGGCCTCACAGAGGGGAGGCTGGCAGCCAACGTAAGACGGGGCCACATGCTCGCCCTGTCTGGACGCCTGGGGCTCCTCTATGCCTGTGCCTCCCAGCGGCTGGACCCCAAATCCAGCACCCCAGGGCCCAGGCCGGATGCACGCGTGCCCTCGAAGAACCCCAGAGGCCAACACTCCCCCACCCCCAGGCCTGGCTACGAGCCGAGTCCGCTGGAAACACCGGGGGGCCCGCGCGCCCACACGTCCGATCTCTCCCGTGAACCCGGGCTCCCTCCAAAGATCAGCGTATCCCTGGGCTTGGCTCAGTCTCGGTGAGATGACCGCGTGAGCGCGGGACCGCCCCGCACCCTGGTTGACCCTCGGCAGGGCTGCCCTCCGGCCGGGTCCCTCCGGGGGTGGCCACCGCGCGCTGCCCCAAACACGGTGGCGGCAGACGCTCCCTCCGGCACAAGGACCAACTCGGAGACGCTGCTGCGGCGCTGTCGGCTGCACAGCGGGGACAGCAGTCAGGGCGCCGGGGACAGACCCAGGCGCCTCCTCCCTGAGAACGGGGCACCAGCGGGCCCGCTTCCCGGACGCTCCTGCCAGCTGCCAGCACGACCACGGCAGCCCGACCGTCCAAGGGGCTTGGGGAGCAGGTCACCAGGTCACACGATGCAAGTTTTGGTCCCAAAGCCGATGAGAAGAGCTGCTGCCTGGCGAGGCTCCTCCCTGCCCCCCCCCTCGCCCCCGGCGGGTCCGAGAGCATCAACGGCGGGGGCAGTGGTGGCTCCGTGGAGCGCCCCCTCCCCCGGCTCAGTCCAGCAGCTCTGGGAGGTAAAGGGCACCCGCTCAGATGGAGGGGCTGCCAGCCGGCCATCGGGACCCGCGGGGGCCGCAGCCGAGCCTCCCAGGGGGACGGTCCCTCTCGTCACACGGGGACACGCGTTTGATGCTGGAATCTGTGGTCAATCCCTCGTGATGAGGGGACTGAGCCCCGGGCGCGGGTCTGGGACGCCACGGGATTAGGCGGGGAAGGAAGAGCCCTGCCTGCCGGCTCTGAGAAGGCCTCGCCGTGCGGGAGACACGGGGAGTCCCCCGCGGCAGCTCGTGAAATCTGGGCTCCCCACGGCCTGGAGAGGAGGCGGCTCAACTCGGAGACAGGCTGGGCTCAGCGGCTCAGAAAACAGGAGGAAGTGTGGTGAATCCTTAAACGGAACCAGATGGGCTTCGGGAGATAAAGGGAGATTTCTGGAAAGTTCCTGTGAGTTCCTGGGGACTGGGGTAATGGTCAGTGAGGACAAGTTGGGAAAATATTCACACGGACTTCCTGCGGTTGGAAAGACGTGCAGCGAGGAATCAGTGGGAGAAACCAGAGCCTGCCCAGGGTGGGGGCCAGGGAGCGGCCAGTGTGGTCACAGGGCCGCAGCACGGGGACGTGGGCCCAGGCACCCCACTCACCGCACGCCTGAAATCAGAGGACAGCAATGTCTGTCCCGGGTGCGGGGGTGCAGGGGAGACCCTGGGACGGTCTCTGTGGGCCACATGCATGTGCTCCTTCCTCTGCTGCCGTCCCCTGGAGAGCTCCACCCGTGCTGGTGGGTATGCAAAGGGGACGCAGTACCAGGGTGGGGGCAGGATGCAGACAGACGAGGACCCTCTAAATCCACACTCCACACACGGGAAAAGGGAACAACATGCCCGAGGCTACGGGCGCCCCGCCTTGGGGAGAAAGAAGAAGTCTCTTCAGAGAAGGGGACAACTGGCTGGGGCTCTGACGTAGGAGTAGGAGTTTGTCAGGATGGAGGAGAGTTCGGGGACTGCTCCTCCATTCTCTGCTCCTGCTGACCAAGAGGTGACTTTGTTGACGTGTTCTGCTGACTAGGAAGGGGCCAGGTAAGCTTGTGAGGAAAGGGCTTCAGGCCTGATGGTTTGATCCTCTTGGACTGTGAGCAAGGGCAGTCCCTATCTCCGCTCCCCTAAATTCTCCACCCCACTAACCCATGGTTCTTCCCAAACCTGCCATTCAAGGTCTACTTATCTGGGTTTTGCGTTGAGCCCTCCTGGCCTGGCTGGAGAGGAAGGCTCAGGCCAGAGGCTCTGAGTTCGGGGCTTGGACGTGGGAGGGACTGGAGTTTTTTGTGCAAGTACGTGTTCTGTGGAATGTTTCCAGCTTTCGGCAGGCTCCCAGCATGACAGGGAACGAGGCGTTCCATTAACCTGCGTGTTCTGTGCTCACTGGCTCGGGTGATGGCACTCTGGCCTGCTTCTGGGGCTGTTCCGCGACTCTGTCTGTGTCACCACTGCGGATAAGAGCCCCTGAACTCATGTCACCCCCATGTCCTGGATGAGCAAAGACGGGGGCAGAGACTGGAAGGGCCACGAAGGGGAGCTGGGGACAAAGCTGCTGGACGGCCCTGCCTGCTCGTCAGGACGGCGGGCTTACAAACAGACAAGACAAAACCACCCTGGACATTCCGGCGGGAAGGACAGATGGGGGGTTTCGGGCTGGGGGCCCTGCGGTGTTTGTCTCTGCCTTCTGTGGCCACAGGAAAGCCTGGCCCCTCCTGGGTCCTCCGTACAGTCACCGGGTCACTCTTGGTCACAGGAAGGAATGGAAGCTTCCGTCTCCTGGTTGAGGGGTGAGCACTGCCCTGCAGGGCCCCGCCAGGAGTCAGGCACACACGTGACCGGATGGTGGGTGGCAGTGGCCACTGCCGGCTGGGTCTGTGGCCGGGGGCAGCTAACCGTCCCCGGTGGTGCTCTGCCGCCCTGCACCTGTGGGCCGCGGTTCGTCTCTGCGACGGCGCAGCAACACCCACGCGCGGGGCTGGGAGGTGAAAGGGGTGTGTTTGGGGCAATGAGAGGAACCGAACTTTCAGTTTTAACTCATTATTGGAGAAAGGCTCTCTGGGTCTCCCCCAGACCTCCCAAAGAATCATACCGCTGTGAACTCCCAATTCTGATTCGACGCAGCCCCTATCACAATCCCAACGGTCCTTTTTTTGCCAAAATTGCCAGGCCGATCCTCACTCTCGCATGGAAACGCGAGGGACCCAGAACAGCCAGGACAATCCTGGAACAGGAGGGATCGTTGGAAGACTCGTGCGTCCCATTTTCAAGACTAACTAAAAGCCGCAGTAGCCGTGACGGTGGGGGCGACACGGGCGAGTGGGAGGAACGGGGAGTCCAGAGGTAGGCGCTCACGCTGACAGTCCAGTGATTTCTGGCGAGGCGGCCAGGTGACCCAGTGGGGAGGGAACAGGCTTGACAAGCAAAGGTGCGGAGCCAACAGTTTGCCTGCCCACGAAGATGAGGCTGGACCCTACCTCACACCATATGCAAAAATTAACAGAAGGGCCAATGGCCTAATTGTAAGAGATGAAAGGGTAAGACTCGGGGCCAGGCAGTAAGAAGAAACCTTGGTGGCCTTGAGTTAGGCAATGATTTCTCGGCTCTGACCCCAAAAGCACCAAGGACAAAAGAAAAAAATAGATAAATGGGACCTCATCAAAAATAACCCTTGTGTGCTGCAAATGTCACCAAGAATGTAAAAAGACAACGCACAGATCCTCTACTTGAGCAGGAACTCAGATCCTGAATATATAAAGAACTCTAAGAACTCAATGACAAAAACATGGAAAATCCAATGACAAACTAGGCAACTGATCTGACCAGACATGTTCCCATAGAAGGTGTGCACACGGCCAGTCAGCACGTGGAAAGATGCGCACCTCATGAGTCCTGGGGACACGAAACCCACGGGGAGACCCCAGCTCACAGGCACCAGCACCGCGAGAGGCAAAATGGCAGAGACCAAATGTGGGTGGGAAGCAGGGCTGCCAGAACCCTCGTCCCACGGGTGGGTGGGAAGGGATGCGCCCCCTCGGAGGACAGCCGGACAGCTCCTCACGCCGTCACTCCCACTCCGCGGTGTGTGCCGAAGGGAACTGCAGACCACGTCCACAGAAACACTCGCACGTGCACAGCAGCCTCACCACCGAAGCCGAGACACGGACGCACCCCAGACGTCCAGTGGTGCGTGAAGGCGCAAGCTTGTCACGGAGACCCAGACAAGGAGGTATCCCGCGGCCTGTACATGGGATAACACGCTAACACGCGCCACGGGAGTTCTCGAGTACACGCTGGCGGAATGCGGCCAGTCGCCAAAGCCACGTGCTCTGCAGCCACAGTTCTGTACAGGCTGGAGCCCCCGGAGTCCCCGAGCGCGGGAGACAGTGGCGGGCCGTTGGGCGTACCACGGGGCGCGACCACTGAAGGGTGGGGGTGCCTTTCTGGAGTGACGGTGGTGCTGGCTGGACGGCTCTGCGAACACACGAAAACCCACTGACCTGTACTCTTGGAAAGGTTAATTCTGTGGTGTGTGAATTCTAAGTAAAGTCATTTGAAAAACATTTCACGCCTTCTCCCCTCTCCCTACCGTCCGGCTGCGGCAGGGAGAGAGTGAACAGAGGAGGCGGAGTCCCCTAAAACCTGTTTCTGGGGCAAAGAGCCTGGTCCTGGCTAGGGCCCCGGGGTCCCCTCGTCTGCCCAGCCTGGAGGCTGGAGCGCGGGGCTCATGCACACTCGAGTCTCCGCCCGGGGCCGGGCAGCTCTCAGATGTCGTCAGCAGCCTCGGACAGGAGGGGACGATGCCTCCCGTGGGGCTGGCTCATCCCGGGAGGTGACATGGCTCCGGAGAGGAGGTGCAGGATGCGATGGGTGTCGGGGCTCCAAGTGACGGGGACCCCGTGTCCGCCTGCTGGGGGCTTGTGTTCCAGCCACGGCACGAGCAGGGCGGAAGTCAGCCCGGGTGGATGGGAGCTGTGGTCGGGCTGGAGGCACCCCCGGGAGGAGGGGGAGGAGGGGGCTGAGCCCGTCGCCCAGAGATCCCTTCCAACCGTGTGGTGCTGACCTTTTTTTCCGAGGTGCCTCCGGCAGGCAGGCACACCGTCCTGGTCGTGAGGCTCGGGGGAGCAAGGCAGCGGGGCCCGCGGGCCGGCAGAGACCGGGGTACGGCCCCCCGACCGCCGACGGCGCTCGCAAAGGTGCAGCTCGGGAGAGCACACGCCTCCAAGGCCTCAGCTGCCACTCGGTGGAGCTTACGTGATGACGCTTGTGGCAGGCGGTCCGGGTGCCTGGGGATGGCAGTTCTTTCCAATTTTGTTTTTAATTTTTGATTTTTTAATTTTAAGTAAACTCTGGCCCACATGTGGGGTTCGAACTCATGACCCTGAGATCAAAAGTGGCATGTTCTGCCCACTGAGCCAGCCAGAAACCCTGAGGATGGGAATTTTTTAAAAAAAGATTTATTTATTTAGAGCAAGAGCGAGCAGGGGGAGGGGCAGAGAGAGAGGGAGAAGCAGACTCCCCGCTGAGCGTGGAACCGGACACGGGGCTCGATCCCTTGACCCCGCGATCACGACCTGAGTCGAAACCCAGAGTCACACACTGAATCAACAGTGCCACCCAGGCACCCCCAATTTTTGACTTTACGTCGTTGTGATTCACTTAAATGTAAGTAGCCCCATGTGGCCGGTGGCAGCGGTGGCCGGCTCTGACAGCAGGCCGCAGACCCCAAGCCCTCCGACAGAATTTCAGGCTTTGTTACCCGGCCCCGGGCTCACAGGGATTGCCGTGTCGGCTGAACAGAGACTGATTACCCATCAGGTCGGAGTCAGGACAGATGACATGGAGGCCGGCGGGCTGCACCAGGCCAGGGACGGGGGGCTCGGGGCTCCGAACCCTCCTCACACCACCTTCTCCGGGGTGGCCGCTAAGCCTCCCCTGGGTGGCACCCGCGGCAGCTGGCTCTGATCCGGGGCGGACTCGGACCCCCTGGCGCTGACCTGGGAGGGCGGAGGCTGGGGTCTCCGGGGGGTGGGCAGACGGGGGCCCCAGGAGCAGGGCCAGGCCCCCACCATCCACCCAGAAAGCCTGAGCCCGGAGAGAGAAGAGCGGCCCAGCCCCTCCTGCCCTGATGTCCGTCCGTCTCGCCCCACGAGCATCTGTGAGCACCTTCTGTGTGCATGGCCCCTCCCCCGCAGCCCCCCGCACCCCTCCCCCAGCCACAGAGCCCAGGGGCGGCCGCAGCTGCGAGCAGAGGGAGGCGGTGGGCCGCGCTCTCCTTGTCAGGGAAGAAGGCCGGAAGCCGGGTGCCGGGAAGCCGGCAGGGTGGGCCACGCAGACCCAGCCAAGGGAAGCAACCGCAGAAATAGATTTTTTAGGACACACGAAGCACCACATTTAAATAGATTTGCTCTTAGAAAAACACAAAAGGAATGAACTTTATCTTGAGAGACTCTGTCCGCCAGATTCGGAGATGAAATATTTTTACCATTAATACCGTCTGGGCGCATATGTAACTGTTGTGTCAGGGCCTGGGGCCTCCCCAGGCAGCAGCAAGGACGGTGGGTCAGACGGCACGCGGCCAGACCTCCGTCCTGCCACTTCCGATGCC
This sequence comes from Ailurus styani, assembly GCA_002007465.1. Taxonomy (NCBI): domain Eukaryota; kingdom Metazoa; phylum Chordata; class Mammalia; order Carnivora; family Ailuridae; genus Ailurus; species Ailurus styani. Next base: position 1,350,067 of record LNAC01000107.1, read on the forward strand.
CGCCCTGCTGTCGGTGACGTCCTGGGTCTCCTGCCACCAGGAAGGCCGGGCCCCTCCCGGTCAAGGTGTCCCTGCTTGCCGTGGGCCCCAGGGGCAGAATCCACATGTGAACTGGGCTTGGCCACACCCAAGGGGAGGCTTCTCCGAGCCTCAGTTTCCCTGTCTTTAAAATGGGCACCATTGCTCCCTTGTCACACGTGCTATTGTGAGGATGAGGGCCTGGAAGTAGCTGGTGAGCTAGGAGTGTCACCGTGACAATGATCCTCCCTGCCCAGGATGCTGAGCTCTGAGAGGGACCTAGAGGGGTCGGGGGGGGGCAGGGGGGAGACCCATTTCCCACCAACGCATGGCAAGGGCGTGCAGAGACAAAGCCATCCTTGCCAGGGACGCCAGAGGAGATGCCACACGGGCTCGCAGCCGACCCCCCAAGCTAGGGACGCCTGACCCGCAGACCCTCCGCATGCCACCCGCAGACGCATCCTGGAAGAACGGCCGGCCTGCACGTGGGCAATGCCTGCGTCCCCCACACCAACCAAGCCTCTCGGGTGGGCCTGCTCCCCACGGCTTCATTCCCATGAGCGCCCTTCGGGTCACCGTGGGGGCCGCCACGGGCCGGCACTTCATGAGGCAGGCCACAGCAGACGTGGCTGTGAAGTGTTCCAGGGACGCCGGCCCTCCCTGCCACGGGCACGTCAACCGTGGCCAACCGCCTCAGCGCCCGTGTGGGCGAGGCCTGGTGGCGCCCTCAAGTGCAGTCGAGAGTCACCGAAGGACACGCGGCCTCTGCCCTGCGTGGGTTCCGGCTCAACCGAAGGAGAGAAGGCCCTGGGTCTGGGACTCCCGAGGCCAAAGCCGCGAGGTGACGGGCATGTGCGGGGAGCTGGCTCTGACCTTGGGTCCAGCCACGGACACCCCCACCCACCGGCCCTGCAGGCAGTGGACGTGCGCCCGGAACGGTCAGCAGCCTTGTCGAAATCAGAGGCCTCAAGGCCGAGGGGGTCCTCCGGCCACAGAGTAGAGACAGACTCGTTCTTCTCCCAGGTCAAACAGAGCTTTCCGGGCGGGTGTGGACAGCAGAGGTCCCCCGGGAACGCGGTGGGGGACACCTGGCTCCACCAGCCAGGAGGGGAGTCCGAGGCGTCGAGGTCGCGTGGGGCGCTGGGAGGTCCGTCCCTGGAGGAAAGCCGCCCGGAGGCCAGGCAGACACCACGGCCCAGAGGCCCCCGCAAAGCCGAGGGGGTGCGGCGGGCTGTGCGGGAGCCCGAGGTTCCCCTCGCTGGGCGCTGTGGCCGGGCCGGTGGTGGGTCAGAGGACGGTCAAGTCCCGTTTACAGGTACGCTTTTAAAGGGTTTGGGCCTTTTACAAATCGGAAGACAGAAAAGGATCTGCTTTCTGGGCAGCTGGCCCCAGGAGCCCCCAGTGCCCCAAGCTCACCCTCCTTCCCATCCTTCCGCCGGCTCGAAGCAGGACCTCGCTCCCGGGGCCCACGCTGAAGGAGACGCGCAGACGGGAGGTCAGGACGACCTTGTCCAACAGCTTCTGCTCCAGCTGGTTGTGTGCTGTGCGAGGGACACAGGGCCCAAGGCAGGCCTGGGACCCCCGGCCATGCGCGGAGCCGCCCAGGAGCACGTGCTCAGGAGATGCAGTGGGAAGGGGGGCGTGCGCGGCGGGAGGGGCGGTGACGCAGGGGCTGTCACCCCCTGCGGGTGCCTGCTAAGCACTGAGGCGTCCCGATGGCACCGGCCCGTACCCCTGCAAGACCAGGGACGCACCCACCGGCCGCCAGCACCCGTGCCAGCCCTGCCCCCTCGCCGGCCCCTCCTTGGCCAGCTGGGCCACGCACAGCGAGCACACGGCGCCTGCAGAGTCCGGTCCCCACGCACGAAAGGGCGGCTGGGCCTGGGGGCCGCCGTGGGCCAGAGACACGTGGGCGGCTGTTTGCTGCGAACCCGAGTTTGGGAACACGCCGCCTCCACGGCAGTGCTTTCACATCTGACCGGCCGGCACCAAGTGTCCCCACGTCCCCACGGCGGCACCACCGAGCCACATCAGAGCCGGCGTCCTGCCGCACCCCAGGCAGCTGGAGCCCCCCGGCGCCCCTGGGAGCAGCCAGCAGACGCAGGCTGTGCGGCCTCGGGGCTGTTGGAACACATCAGGGTCCCCGGCCAAGCGAGGGAGGTTGCAAAGGCACCGCCAGGCGGGGCCGCTTCCTGCCCTCGAGAGGCAATATCCTCTGCAGAGCGGAGCCCAAGGGGAGGCTTAGCAAACCCAGGCGGCCTGGACGGGGGCTGCAGGACGTGCCAGACGTCATCTGGGCCTCGACCGCAGAATCCGCGTCTGCTGCCGGGTCCCGTGGGCACGGAGCACGGGTGTCACGGCCACGTCTGCACCAGCTTTCTCCTGGAGAAATGTGTCTCTTGGCTCGAGCCCTCCTGGAGCCACAGAGCACAGTGACGGACAAGGTGGCCTCCGGGCCTCGTCTGGGCCCCTCCCTGTGTGTGTCTCGCATGTGTGCCCAGGACACAGCGTCAGAGGCCGATTCGCAGACTGTGTATCTACGACGGCAACTCTATTCACCGCCCACAAGCAACAAGGCTGTCGTGGCCGACTCGTTGGCAGAGGGACCTCACCACCCACTGGCATCCTCCGTGGGCCTCAGCCCTGCTGATCCTGGAGACGAGGGGCTCTCGCTGTCCCCGCGTGCCGCGATGACCCCACCAGCTTGGGCTGTGCTTGAGGGGAAGTTGTTCTTTAGCGATTACAAGGACGTGATGTCTTCCCTTCAGTCATAGCCCCCGTCTTCTCTGCGACGCCCCCGGTGTGGGGAGATCTGTGTGAGCGACCCCTCGCTTGCAGTCACTTGTTCATCTCCTCCCTTGCTCTTTCTTTGCGTACGCAGGTATTTGTTAAGGACTGGTCTGCAGAGATGGCGAAGGCCCGGGTTAAGGGGCTTCCGGTCCTTCTAGAGGAAGCAGGTGTCTGTTTTTAGCCCCTGGACTCCAGGAGGCCCTGGGGAAGGGAGTCAGGTCACCAGGAAAGGCTTTGTGGGTGGGCGGCCTCTTCCTTCAAAGAACATGCCGCCCAATAATGCAAGTTCCTATGTCTTGCCTGTGTCCTTGACCAGGCTGGGAGTTCTGGAGGTAGGGGTCACGGACTCAGCAGAGTGGCGGGCAAAAGGCATCTGATGGGCACTGAATGAGCGGGTTTGCAGTATGGCTCGAAGACCAAGCTCACACGCGCTGACCGCAGGGAAAGCAGGGGACAGCACTAGGCAAGGATATGTGAAGGAAGAGGGGAAGGAAGGGAAGCTCCACCCACTGTCTCATCTACTCGTCTGTCCTCCCATCGACATGTGCATCTACCCATCCGTCCACCCGTGCAGCCATTATCCACTCATCCATCCACCCATCCATCCACCCATCCGTCCACCCACCCACGCAGCCATTATCCACTCATCCATCTACCCATCCGTCCACCCACCCACGCAGCCATTATCCACTCATCCATCCACTCATCCATCTACCCATCTGTCCTCCCATCGACATATCCATCTACCCATCCATCCACCCATGCAGCCATTATCCACTCATCCATCCACTCATCCATCTACCCATCTGTCCTCCCGTCGACATATGCATCTACCCATCCATCCACCCATGCACCCATTATCCACTCATCCATCCACCCATCCATCCACCCACCCATGCAGCCATTATCCACTCATCCATCCACCCATCCATCCACCCATCCGTCCACCCACCCACGCAGCCATTATCCACTCATCCATCCACCCATCCATCCACCCACCCACTCAGCCATTATCCACTCATCCATCCACTCATCCATCTACCCATCTGTCCTCCCATTGACATATGCATCTACCCATCCATCCACCCATGCACCCATTATCCACTCATCCATCCACCCATCCATCCACCCACCCATGCAGCCATTATCCACTCATCCATCCACCCATCCATCCACCCACCCGTGCAGCCATTATCCACTCATCCATCCACTCATCCATCTACCCATCTGTCCTCCCGTCGACATATGCATCTACCCATCCATCCACCCACGCAGCCATCATCCACTCATCCATCCACCCACCCACGCAGCCATTATCCATTCATCCATCTACCCATCCATCCACCTGTCCATGGATCTGTCCGTTGATCAATACATCATTCCATCCATCCATCCATCCATTCACACCTACAACCATTGATCCATCCATCTACATATCTAACCATCCATCCATCCATACATATATTAATACATCCCCCCCATTGACCCACTCACCAATCCACCAGTTGATCTATCCGTTGTGATCAATCTGTCCATCAATCCCCCATCCACCTACCCATCCACAGGCCTCAGGCAATGCAGCAGAACGGAAGGGAAGTGGGATTTGCATTTCTGCTGCTAGAGGGCCCCTGCCATTGATCTCGTCATTCTGTATGAAGGCCGAGGACCCTGGGCTGGAACTGTCAGGATGGCTCTTCAGAAGGCCTGTGCGTAGCGCACCAGAGAATTCAAGTCAGATAAGTTTGGATGCAAATCCAATTTAGCTAGAAAAACATGTTTCCAACAGGCTGGAGGGCTGATATATGGGAACATGGCCTAGGGTTGTGACCAGACAGCCCTGGACACTTGCCGGACACCGCACAGTCACAGTGGCCAGTCTGCGGGGGAGAGCACTGGGTAGCGGGTCTGGTGCACCGGGGTCCAAGGGCTGCCGCCTGCCCCCACATCCAGCACCCCATTCCCTCCCATCCCCACCCTCCCTCAGATGTGATGCGGGGTCCGGCCCTTCACCGTCGCCTGCCTGCCATGCTTTGTAGGGAGGCGCTGCCAGACTCCCCGCCGCAGCCCCGGGACGCAGCTCCATCAGCCCCGTGCGCCCGGCGGAGAGCAGAGGCCCAGAGAGGCGGCTTCTCACTCTGGGACTCTTGCAGGGCCTCCTGCTCGGGCCTCAGTGCCCAGTGCCCCACGCACTGTTACTTCGTTCCCTCCCTCCCTCCCTCCCTCATTCTCTCATTCCCCAGACGGGGACTGACACCCGTGGGCTGCGGAGCCCTGTGACTCCAGAGTCGCCCGGCAGGGTGCCCGTGGTGGCTCAGCCTGGGGGTGGGGGTGGCGGTGGCCAGACGGGAAGCCGTATCAGCAACTCCTCTCCGGGAACCGTGGGAGCTGGGAGTGTTTAGTTCTCACCATTTCCTACAGTGAAGTCAGATATGAAAGGACAGAGCTCTAAAGTGTTTAAGAATCCTGCAGGAAGAGCAGGGCTCCGTCTCGAACGTGCTGCCATTCAGGGCTTTGAAGGGAACCCCACTAGCTCCCTAGATGAAGCCGAGCGCAGCCCCGAAAGGTCACCCCCCCCCACAGCCCGAGGTGACAGGTCGGGGGAACAGGCGTCGCCTGCCATGCAGGGACATCTTCCAACATGCACCCCTTTTCTGCAAAAAAAAAATGTGTCTTTATCCGCCCTCGTGGGCACAGTTCAAGAGGAAATGGGACAGAGCCAAGAGACAAGAGCGAGATCAAGAACACAGGAAATTTCGCCTTTCATCTGAAAGCCCCTTGGCCGTGGAGGAAATGGGAAGCCGTGGCTCCGAGCGCACACGGGTTCCTGCTGGCGTGGAGGAGCCCGTGCGCACGGCCCCCGTCGGCGGGAAAAGCCGACCCCCGGTTCTCTGGGATGGAGTCATCCTGCCACCGGCCATCCCGTATCCCCTGCGGCCGTCTGAGCTCCGGGGGGGAACCGGCAGCTGTGACTTGGGAACACGCAGTCCCCGGATGGGGGGCTGCCCCCACGCCGCGTTCCGAGACGCCCCCTGCTCCGGCACTCAGGAATGCCCGTGGCCTTCAATGACAGAGGGAGGTTTCTTGGCCCGAGAAAGCCATTTCCTGGTATGCGACGCCGCAAGGGGCCCCCTCCCCCACCCCATAAAGCCTGAAGCCCGCGCGGGGTTTGGAAGGCTGTGTTTTCCAGTCCGCAGGTCCCGACGGGAAGTCCGCCGAGCGTGCACGGCTAGCGTCTGTCACCAGGATCCCGGAGAGAGCCGGGCACGTGCTGGCCCGCACGCGGCAAGGCCCACGTCCGTCCCTCTCTCGAGCCAGGCGCTCGTCTCTGCCTCGGTTTCCCCACTCGTAACAGGAGTAGACTGAGGCTGATCCTTCGTGTCTCCGTCCCCTGTGCGGACTAAGATTCCCAGACGGGAGTCACTGCCCCGGGAGGAACGGGAGGCGGGAAGTCAGGACACCTGGGGTGGGTCCTTGCCGCGCCAGGACAGGGGGTCTGTGGGGTGGGTTATATGACAGGGGTTATATGGGGTGGCATCAGTGGTCCCTCCGAGCTCCGATATTCTAGGATTCTCCTTGATGGCAGGCTTGTTTTTGAATTGTTGTGGAGCCCTCCAATAAACATTACAGTTGCTCAAGAAACATGTGCTGAATTCATGAATAAATATGAGTGCACATGCCAAAGGAGTAATGCAGATTGTAAGTATTGTAAGGGTTACAAGAAAGAAGCAATGGCTCGGGACTGAGGAGACCGGGAAGGCTTCCTGGAGGAGGTGGCAGTTGAATTTAGTCTTAAAGACTGATAATGTTTGGATGGGTGTATGGGGACAAAATGACGTTCTAGGGAAGAGAAGTGGGGTGATCAAAGGTGTGCTCCGGGAACACAAGGGGGTGAAGGGAAGTGAATGACGGGTATCGAAGAACAGGCTCCAAAGGGAGAGCAAGGCGGGTCACTTCCCGGGACGATGTGGGGAGGAGGCTCCCAGAGCATCAGCCTGGCGCCGGGCACAGAGGACAGCCCGTCAAGCCTGGTGCGGCAGAAAGGCCCAGGAGAGATTTCCTCACGGAGATGAGAGGGACACAGTCTGAGGTTCTCGAGAGTGCTGGGAACGGACTCCCACGACTGGGAGGGAGTCGGGTTCCAGTGAGCGACCAGCGCACAGGAAAGCAAGCCTGCCAAGCCCAACCAACATGAACCCAAGATGCTCCTAAGACAGGGTGTAATAAAGACAAGGACAGATGAGACCACGCTTCGCCACGAATCGTGGCTGCGTGAGCACTGGGATGTCAGTGCTGCTGTGGACCTCTCCGGGGGGTTAAGGAGGGTGGAGAGCAAACACACAGTGTCTGAATTGGAAGTTCAAGAGGTAGCCATCCACAGATGCTTGGTGCCACGGAGACAGAGGCCACGAGAATCAGCTCCACGATTTGAGCGTAATTATGCGAGGACGGGAAATGGTGTGGGGGGGAGGGGGGCGCGAGTTCTCATCCAAGCCTTACAGAACTCTTCGCTAAATGACATGCGTTTATAATTGCAGCAAAAAAGGTGAGATTTGCCATTTCATTAAAGAAAAGAGGAGGGTTTACCCTGCAGATGCCGCCGCGGGGGCGCCCGGGGCCGGGGCTGCCCCCTAGTGGGTGTGGACAGCGGTGCAGCCCTTTGGAAGAGCCACGCGTGGCCGGCGCCGTTGTGCACGACACCCCCTGCACGCAGCACCCACGAGCACGTGTGTGCCCGGACACACCCCTGCACGGCGGGGGCTCAGGGTGTGCCTCGCGGCTGGGCCGGCAGCAGTAACACCCTGGAAGCTCCACCGTGTCCACGGGCAGGGGGACAGGGCCAGCAGAGCTGCCGGGAGACCCGGCGGCCCAGCACACAGCGCTGAGCATGGAACTGACAGCTCCCCAGCCTCGCCCCAGAAACAGCGTTCAGGGCGCTAAAGCCAGGCCCGGAGCGCCATGGCCCTGGATGACCGTGCGGGTGCCCTGCAGCGAGGGTGGGGGTCGGGGACACCGTGTGCCGGCAACGCCAGAGAAAGGAGGGAATGGGAAACGCGTTAGGAGCGTGGCTAGCTCCGGGGGCGAAGCCGGGTGGGGGGCAAGGAGCCGCGAGCTGGTGGGGGCTGTGCCTCTGTCGGGGTCGGGGGTGGGGGGGCACACAGCTCTCCTGGCCTTGCGTGTGGTCCCTGAATGCAGCAAACGTACCGTAACAGGATGGGTAAAGGGAGAGCGGGCCGCGGGCCTTCCGGCAGCCTGTGCCCCGCGTCACAGTGGGGGCAACGGGGACAGCATGGGCGGGGGGCGCGAGGACATTTCTTCATTCCTTCCCGAGACCACCACAGCTCACCTGGGCGTTGGGTGAGAGCCAGCCCATCGGTACAGACACGGCATCCCCTCCCGCACCTGCTCGCGGCAAAGCGCCGGCGGGGGCCTAGGCCTGGGGTGGAGGGGCCGCTGTCTGGAGCCCCCGGTGCGCGGCCGCCCAGGAAGGTGGGGGCTGGCTACGGGGGGAGGTCGCAGTGAACACGCAGGTGCAGAAAGCACCTGGGGGTTGAGACTACCAAGAGCATCAGATGTCAGGAAACGGGACCGCGGTCCCGGCACTCTAAGAGCACATCCAGTGTGCCACGTGGGACATGGCGCGGACTCCTCAGTCCTAATCTTTGACGGGCTCTGTGGGGAAGGACGGGGGAGCAACTGGGGACCCGTGGCTTGCCGGAGTCCAGCCACCGCAGGAGGGACAGGATGAGCAAGAGCCCCAAAGACCAAAGGCATGGATGTCACAGAAGAATCACATCCCAGCTGACCGCCTGGGACCGCCAGGTGTCAGCGCGTGGAGACAGTTCGGACACAGACGGAAATGCTGGCATCCTGGACTGCGCGTCCCCTGCGCGCTGAGCTAGTGACATGGGATGCAGGGTCTGAGACCCTGCCACAGACACCTGTGGCCCTGCCCATCCTGTGGCTGCACCCCTAGCCCGCCACGCGCAGGCGTGGCAGGCACACAGATTAACCACCGCAGTCCACGGGGCCCATTGTCTGCCTCGCCACCCCTCCAGCTGCCCGTCGACCGCTCTGAGTCTCGGGTATAATCCAAAGGAGAGGACAGACAGTCACGTGCACCGTCCCCAAATGCTCCGGCACGGGGGACATTAACTAGCGCTCGGTACGTGCTGAGGGCTTCCTTGTAGCGGCAATTCGCACACGGAGAGGCGCACGCGTGGTACCAGTCAGTGGGTCTGAGGACGGCGCCTGGCGTGACCCAGATCCCGCCGGGATGGGGGTGGCTCCCGGCGCTGCAGGACGGGCCCGTGCCCCCCAGCCCCGCACGCAGCCAGCAGCTCGCGGCCCGCTCAGCGTCCGCTCCAATAAACGTCAAAGGCTAACGGACCATTTGTGCGGCCACGTCCCGAATCCTCAGAAACGAAGATGGGGCGCCACGTCTCCTGACATGACGTGTCGGCCCCAGTCCTGACGGAGTCGCGCGGGCCCTGCTCGCGCCCTGTAAACGAAATGGCAAGCTGCTCTGGACCCTGCCTGCCCGCCGGGGAGGAGTGCACCGCTGGGTCGCCCCGTGCCCCCTCGCAAACCTCGTCAGGAAGGAGCCTGGCGTCCGCTTTCCAGGGACAGGGTTCGCAGATGTGGGACACAGCTGCTGCGTCCCCCCGGGACCCCGAGATGCGGCTGCTGCTCACAGCAGGGGCCCCACTGTCACAGGCAGGAAACCTTACACGTTACGGTCAGGTGCTTTCCCGTGGCGCGTCCCCTCTGCCACACGCGGGCACGTGGACCGGCTTGCAGAGCAGGGTCTCCGGCCGGAAGCCGGCATCTGGGCAGGGGCCGGGCAGGCGCTCTGCTCAGACCGGCCGTGCCCCCACCGCTTCCCCGGCTCCTGCGCGCACGTGGGCTCCCGATGCTCCCAGCTCCTTCCGCGGGGTGCCCTCCAGGAGACAATGCCCTTCCCAGGGAAAGCGGAAGGGCGGGCGCCAAGGGCCAACAGTGCGACAGGCCACACTGGCCTGCTCCCCTCCCCCAGCCCTGCTCCGGACCCACAGATGACCTGGGGCTGCTCAACAGAGCACCGGGGGGCTGCCCCCCGCCTTCAGGTCCAGCTTCCCATGGGACCCCCCCGGCTCAGCCTGGACTTCAGGGTAAAAATACAGACCCAGGGTCACTATTTCTAGCCCGTGTCTGCTGCAGACTCCTGTGGATTTTGGGGTGAATGCTACCTTGAGCTAGCTGAAGGTTTGGGGTTTCACAACACTCACCCAGCGCTGCCTCGCGCCCTCCTGTGGACAGAGCCAGCACGGCCTCTGCACCATGCCCATTAGTCCCCTCGGACCCGGCGGAAGGCAGTTCCCCGCCCTCGGTGCATTCTAAGACCCACTCAACATCTGGTCACACCTCTTTGTCCGTGAGCACCCCAAAGCGTGCACCCACGTCCGCTCCCCACTGGCCATGTGCCACCGTCCACACAGACTGCGTTGTGTAGACCTGCATTGGCCCCACAGTGGCCACGTGCCAATGTGCACAGACTGACCCACGGCCCCACGTTGGCCCCACACTGACCACATGCCATCGTCCACACAGACTGGCCCACAGATCCACGTCAGCTCTCCACTGACCACGTGCCACCATCCACACAGATTGCGTTGTGTAGACCTGCACTGGCCCCACAGTGGCCACATGCCAATGTCCATAGACTGACCCACGGCCCCACGTTGGCCCCACACTGACCATATGCCACCGTCCACACAGACTGGCTCACGGACCCACGTCATCTCTCCACTGACCACGTGCCACCGTCTACACAGATTGCGTTGTGTAGACCTGCACTGGCCCCACCCTGGCCACGTGCCAATGTCCACAGACTGACCCACGGACCCAAGTCAGCTCTCTACTGACCATGTGCCACCGTCCACACAGACCAGCCCACGGACCCACGTCAGCTCTCCACTGACCACGTGCCACTGTCCACACAGACTACATTGTGTAGACCTGCATCAGCGCCACACTGGCCACGCGCCAATGTCCACAGAGTGACCCACGGCCCCACATCAGCCCCACACTGACCACATGCCACTGTCCACACAGAGAGGCCCACGGACCCACGTCGGCCCCATACCGGCCATGCATCAATGTCCACACAGACCAACCCATGGACCCGTGTCGGCCCCACGCTGACCACGTGCCCACACTGGTTGCAGCACTAACCATGGACAATGTAACCTGTGACGAATGTCAGTAAAACAAGCAGGTGTGGCGCCAAATAAAGCCGCAGAGAAGAGGACTCCCTTACCTTTGTCATCCCTGGTCACAGCCCCGACTTCCACGGATCACCGTCCACACAGCTGCCTCTCAGCCACCAGCGGACTCTGTGGATTAGAAGCGAGTGTTTAGATGGAAACTCCCGCAGCAGCACCAGGGCCCGCCAGCCCCCGAGCCACCACTCTCCAGGCCCAGGCGCAGAGTGACAGGGTCCCGCCGGATGGCTCTCCCCACGGGTCACCCTCCCTGTGCCCGCCCCAGCTCCAGGTCAGTGACCCAGCAGTGTTCGCGTTCCCCTCCACAGTGCCACGGTCACCTGCAGACGCCCAGAGACACGAGAGTCGCCTGCAGGCACAGCCTGATCAGGCTGCCGTGCCCTGGCTCCCTTCACGCCTTCCTTCTTTTTCTCGCCCAAGTACTCTGGCAGGAATCTGATATGCACTTGTGGTCACTGCAGGACGTCCCCGGGAGGAGGGGTGTCCCTGTCCCACCCCTCACCACGGGCATCTGCTTGCTGCCCTGTGTGGGGCCCCCTGCCCGGGGAGGGGCTCCTCTGCAGGGCTCTGCGAGTGGGCCCGTGTCCGTGGGGGTCTCTGCTGGTGGCCAGCCCCTCCCCCCAGGACTCCGTGTCGCACTGGACCTCCCGGCCAGCAGCTGTGCTCTGGGCGCCTCCCGGGGTCCCCCGCCCTCTTGGCTGGTCCTCTGTTAGCTTGCCCGTCGCCTCCTCTCACTGGACAGCGAAAGCGGCAAGAACCTGGATGCCGGTCGGACACTCCGTCCCCGTCCACTGTCCCAGCAGGTTTGGAGGGAGGGGAGGTCGACACTGTGACGAACACCTGTTTGGAACCCGCACGGAATTCAGAGTCAAGAGCCCGTGTTCTGTTCCAGCCTCTGGGCCGCTTCCAGGGAGCCGGCCCTCGCCCGCCTCTCAGAGCCTCAGGCCACCTGCCCAGGACGCCCACACAAGGGCATGCGGGCCTCCCTCCCGGACGGCCCCCCGGGGGGAAGCGAGACGGGGGCTCAAGCAGCTCCGTGGCGGAGACGCTGGGGCCCCCCAGCCCCGGCTGCAGGCGCGTCGCGGGAAGGCCACGGCCCCCACGGAGCTCCCGGGGGCGTCGTCCCGTCCTGCGTCCCCACTGGGCCCCGTCCTGTGAACAGACTCCCTCTGACCTGAAGTGGCCCCAAAGACACGTTCTCCCACCTCCGGGGCTCGGTCTTCTAGTCTCAGACGCATCGTCCCCGCCTGCCACCGGTCTCTGCTCCCCAGGCCCTCACGGTCCCTCCGCCCGCCGGCTGATCTGGACTCTCTCAACAGTCCGCAGAAGCGGGAGAAAGCCGCTTTCAGAGCCCAAATCCAGCACAGACTCCCAATTCACCTGTGGCCTAACTCAGAGCCCCCAGGCCGCCGTGCCCTGTGGGGACATCTGGGCCCCATCGCGCAGGCCCCAGACCTCAGGGGAGGGCCCACGGCTCTTGGAGACCCCCTGCCTCACTCCTCCTTTTCACGCTCAACATGCGAGGGTGCTGGCGTGCGTGCGTGCGTGCGCGTGCGTGCGTGTGCGTGCGTGTGAGCGTGCACGCATCTGCAAACAGGCGGGCTGTGTGCACGGGGCCTGGCGCGGCTCTGCAGTCCGCTTCCCGCAGCGCCTTCCCGGGACCCCGCCGGGCCCCAGAAGCCGTGCACTGGGTCGGTGCTGGCGAGGGAGACGGCGGGCCCCAGGGCGCACCTTCTGCGAAGCCGCAGCCTGTATTCCACGAGAGGCCCTCCGGGTGGAGACGGTCCCGTGTGTGAGGGACCCGCAGACAAAGGAGAGCGCGCCACGCAGTGCTGCCACACGCCCACGCGCTGAGCGCCCCGTGCGGGTGCAGCCCCCGTCTCCCCCCCCCCCCCCCCCCNACGGGCCACTGCTCTTGGCTCAGTCCGAGTGGCTTCTGTCAGTCATCCGGACACTCAGGGCGGTCACCGTATTTTTGTTTGTTTATTTTAGACAATGAGAGCGAGAGCACGCCAGCGGGGGGAGGGCCGAGGGAGATTCCCTGCAGACTCTCCGCGGAGCTCGATCTCCGGACCCTGAGATCACGACCTGAGCGGAAACCAGGAGTCGGACACTTCCCCGACGGAGCTGCCCAGGCTCCCCAACGTCTTTATTTATAATTGTGGCAAAATACACACAGCATAAAACTTGCCGTCCACACCGCTATTCGGGGCAGACTGGGTGGCATTAAGCGTGTTCATGACGCCGTGCAGCTAATCCCAGCGACAGTCCCCACGTCCCGACCTTTCGGTTGGTGCAACGGATGCTCTGTCCCCGTCGCACATTCCCCCCACTTCCACCCTCTACTCCCCGCGTCTACGGATCTGACCCCTCCGGCGGCCCGGCGTCTGTGGAATCCCACGGCGTCCGTCCCCTCGTCAGGGCTGCTCCCCCTGCCGTGACGTCCTCGGGCTTGGAGGTCCCTTCCTTTCTCGGGCGGAGAAACACCCCGCCGTGTGCGGGCGTCCCGCTGACGCGCTCGTCCCTCGAAGGACATGGGGCTCCCGCCTGTCGGCCGCGGCGAGCTGGGGGTGTGAACGTGGGTGTGCGAACGGGAGCCCCTGCGCCCCCTTCCCGTGGGGGTGCACCCAGAAGTGTAAGCGCGGCACAGCGCCCAGCAGCGCCGTCCTGAAGGGCGTGAGCGGGGCTCTCACGGTGCTTCTCAGCGGCGTCTCCCTGACGCGGAGGGACGGGCAGCGTCTTTCCGTGTGCAAGACTGGCCCGTGTCCGCGTGCAGATTCGGGGGGACCACGGTTCATCTGCACGCCCACCGACGAGCACACGGGCGGGGTCCAGCTCGGGGCGGAGGAGACGGCTTCCCGGTTCACACCCCCGCGTGCGCACACCTCTCCCACGTCTCCGCGCGCCCTGGGTGCTCGGCACTGCCGTGTCACCCCAGGCCTCCCGCGGGGCGGACGGCGTTTATGCGGGTTTTCATTGCATCTCCGGGGGGCTAACACATGGAGCAGCTTTTCCTGCATTCGCTATTTGTTTGGATTTCTTTGTGAAATGTATGTTCTACACTTTTGCCCATTTTTCTCTTGGGGCGTTTGTCTTTTCCTAAAACCCTCGTTGGATGAATGTGTATCGAGGAGACGCCGTTAGGGACGGAGCCACCACAGTCTTTCTGAGAAGGTGGTTCTTTCCCTCACACACCCTCATGCCCACCACACCCGACGGCTTCACTAGCGACTTCATTCACTCGTTCACCTGCGATCGCGAGCCTGGGCCGCACCTAGGGCCTGACCCAGCCCCAGCTTCCCCCCTCCCCGGGCTTAGACACAGTGCGGGCTGGTGGCGGCTTCCCTTCTGCACCACCCGCCGGTGCCGGTCACAGCCACACTGCCGTCCCTGTGGCAGAAGCCACCCGAGCCCCTTGCCCGCTCGCCCTGGTGATGAGCCATGCCCGTCCCTCGTCCCCACATGCTCCGTCCACCCTGTAACGGCTGCGCGACCATGGGGCCCACTGTTAGCTGCCATGACCGAGATGACCGTGGCTTGCACTGCTGAGCTCTGCTGGAAGCCAGCCTTGGACGGGGAAGGGCCAGGCCGCATCTCACTGACTCCCAACAACCCTGTAAAGCAGGTTCTGTTATTATCCCCATCTGACCGAGGAGGGCCCCTGGGACTCAGAGAGGCAAAGCAGCTCGCCCCAAGTCACACAGCAAATCAGGGACAGAGCGGATTCCAGCCCTGGACAGGGACCGTGTGGGAACAGCCAAAAGCCGGAAGAGATGAGCCAAGGAATGCGTGAAGGTTCAGGCATCAGCCCCCATCTCAAAGCCAGAGGGCTCTGTGGTCAGCCTCCACTCGGGCCTCCCAGCTTGACACGGCCCACCCAGCAACCGGCTCTCCTTCCGGGAAGGAGCGATAAGAAGGAGCAGGCAGGGGTGCCTGGGTGGCTCAGTGGGTTAAAGCCTCTGCCTTCGGCTCAGGTCATGATCTCAGGGTCCTGGGATCGAGGCCCGCATCGGGCTCTCTGCTCGGCGGGGAGCCTGCTTCCTCCTCTCTCTCTGCCTGCCTCTCTGCCTGCTTGTAATCTCTCTCTCTCTCTCTCTCTCTCTCTGCCAAATAAATAAATAAAACCTTTAAAAAAAGAAAAAGAAGGAGGAGCAGGCAGACGCCCGCAGAAAGCTAAGGAGCAGAGGCGTGCAGCCACGTACACTCTCCCTGGAGCTTCAGGGATCTGCCATCCGGGCAGCTGCGACACATCGGGTCATCTAAGTGTCCCTAGAGTCACAGCCAGAGGAGGCCGGGAGCAGTCCTGCTGACAAACAGGCCCCTCCGGGAGCTGCGCAGACACCCGGACCCGTGGTTGGTCCCACGTCGGCTCGGTCTGCAGGCATGGGAGGCTGGTGCTCACGTGGGGCCTGAGGGCGGCCTCTGGGGTCAGTGGGTGGGAGGGAGGGGACACGGTCTTGCCTCTGCCGCGCTCCGGGCAGCCCCCCTTGCTCTGGTCACCCTGGGCTTTAGGATGCGGATGGAAGGTGGCACCGGCTGGGGATTGGCGCTCTGGAGCGGCCCGTGGGATGTGCAGGGTGTTGGGACCCACCCCGGCCAGCGGCAGCACGAGCGAAGACGCCAAGTAGGTGCCTGCCTCCCTCTCTCTGGGTGGGCGCCCTGCCCTCCCGGGGATCCCCGGCACAGAGCTCCCCGTGAGGGGCCTAGAGACTGCTGGCATCCCCGCCCCAGACAGGAGTGGGAGTCCTAACCCTTGCCTCCAGTTCTGCCGTCTAGAGCCCCGGCCACGGGCGCCATAGGTCCAGAGCCACAGATCTCTGCCCAGGGGTACCTGTGTGGGGGGAGGGGCAGAAACCAAAGGCGGACACGGGCCTGGGGGTGGATGCCTGCGGGGACGGCACTCGCCGGCGGGGACCCGTGGGGCATGTCAGACGGGCCTGGTGGAGCCGCGACCTCGCGTGTCAGCGGGCCGCGGGAGCACCTCACAGAGGCAGGGTCGGGGAACCTGGGAAGCAGAGCAGCTGCCCGGGCGCGGGGCTCCCGGCGCTGATTCGAGGCATGACCTGGCTGTCAGCAAACCCGGCCCTCCGAGCTCTGAGCGCCCCGGGCCGCCACCCTGGGGCTCCTGCCAGCGGCCAGGAGCACGTCCCGCAGCCTGCAGCGCGACCCCACACCCGGGCTTGCTCACGCCCCCGCGCGGACGAGGCTGACAGACCCGCTCGCCAGCCGTGGCCCCTCAGAGGCCGCACAGGAGGCGTCTCCTCCGCCCGATGCCTCGTCCGTCCAGAGAGGCGGCCGGGGGGCGGCACCAGGGAGGGACAGGGCAAGGCCTCCCGGACGGGCGCAGGGTCCCGCTGGGGCACGGACGGCGCTGCGACCCCGGCGTGCGGCTGTGTGCCAACACCGCATCACCGCTGCGGACGAGGAGGCCTCCGGGTTACTGGATGCCCACCCAGCCCCCTGGCGGCCCAGCGTCACAGGCGCCAGACGGGGTCCCAGGGGCGGGGACAGAGCCCGGGCCCGA
The DNA here is from genome assembly GCA_002007465.1 of Ailurus styani. Taxonomy (NCBI): domain Eukaryota; kingdom Metazoa; phylum Chordata; class Mammalia; order Carnivora; family Ailuridae; genus Ailurus; species Ailurus styani. The sequence continues at coordinate 1,366,660 of LNAC01000107.1, forward strand.
CATGGGCTGAGCTCAGGAAGTGGGGGGGACGTCCTTAACACAGGGTCCGTGTCCTGCTTGGCCTGGTGAGGCAGCTACTGAGGGTGCCGGCCCAGGGATCTGCATTTCTTCAACCTCCTCCCTGGTCCAGGGTCATGCTTGGAGAAACACGCTTCACTGAGGACCCTAAAAGTGGGGTGCCCTAAGTGTGGGGGACCCGAGGGCAGGGACCCCAGGGCAGGAGCCAGTGTGCTGGCTGCCCCTTTCCCAGGGGGCCCATCGTGGTGGGCTGGAGCGTGCGCGCACCTCTCCGGAAGGTCAGGGCCTCTCTGAGCAGGGGACGGCCCCCGGCTGCCGGCCCTGGCCAGGAGCCGTGTTTAGGGCTGTGATTCTCCAAATGGGGTCCCGGAACCAGCAGCACCGGCCCCGGGAGCTCGTGGGAAGTGGGAGCAGGCCCTGGAGCTGCCGCAGGTCAGCCTCACGCCCTCGGGGGCACTGACGGAGCTGGAGTCCCTGGATGTGGGTGTCAGGGCACAGAGAAGAGGGTGTCTGCCGAGCCTCCTGGCCTCGGGGGTGCAGGTGGGGGGTACACGCGTCCCTCCTGCACGCGGTCGGCGTGGGGCTGATGGGGACGGCACCAAGCAGCCTCACGCCGGAGCGACAGCCTCCATCTCCAGGGGGGGCTGGCGGGGTGTACGGGTCAGAACTCACCCAAGAGCACTGTTAAGATCTGGGATTTCAAATCCATGTGTTCATTTTTGCCTCCAGAGGAGAAAACGAACCACTAACAGATGCCAACTCTGGCCGATGATATTCACGCTCAAGAATCCGGGGGAGAAGAGTCCTGATGTCTGCAACTGACACACGAACGCATCTGGGCGTTCACAGACCCTAAGTCTCGTTTTCTAGAAAACATCCTGCCGCAGGGGACGGGGGTGGGGAACGCGGGTCCCAGGCCTGGGCACCTGCGTCGGCAGCAGCGCGGTGTGTGGGACGCAGCGACCCGGGCGTCCATCGCAGTGGGAGACAAGGTCCCCCCAGGCAGGGGCGCCCCCTCCTTACGGCAGTGTGCCGAGCATCGGATGCGGAAGAGATGCCGTAAACATTCCGCAGGAAGATGGGTGAGGGGCGGGCGGGCGGACCGACGGAGTGACGTGGGACAGACACGGGAACAGGCCACACTACGGCCCAGCGGTGACAGGAGAAGCAGATGGTGGGCATCTGGGTGTTCAAGGCACAGTTCTTCCCGGTGGTCTGTGAGCACCGAGGAAAGCCCAACACGAGGGTGAGGATCGGGAGGAACCTGGGAGCGGCGGTGGAAATCCGGGGAGGCTGGGGGGCGAGGCCGCCACCGTGTGACATTTGTCCCCAGCTGGTTCCCGCCGCTCGGTCCCCGGCACAGAGGCCCCGTGCAGCCTCCGGTCGACCGAGCTTTGCGCAGGTGCCGAGGGAGCTCCCGACGGGACACACATAAGATGTACGACGCAAACATGGGCGCCAGGAGCATCCTCCGCGGAAGAACGAAAACAATGATGCTGGGTTTTGTCAAGTTTTAAAAATCCGCTCTGTGACAGGCGCTATGAAGGTAATGGAAAGACAAGCCACCGCCCAAGAGAAAACATCCACAGGTTCTATTTCCCATAAAGGCCTTGTTTCTAGAATATATAAAGAACACTTAAATCTCAACAGTAAGTAAAGAAACAATCAATTGTGAAGTTGGCAACAGATCTGAGGGGACGCTTGACCAAAGAGCTCCAGGTGGCACATGAGGAGAGGCTCGACGTCATCCGTCCGCTGGGGACGCCAGAGAAAACACACAGACGCCGCGAGACCCCGCTCGCCGGCGGGGGGACAGCGGAACGCCGTGGCCGCCTGGGCAGGCAGGCTGGCAGTTGCCTTCAGCAGCCAGACACAGACGGACCCCACGACCTGGCGCTTTGCACTTCCCGGTACTTAATCTGAGAAACGGAAACCCATGTTCTCACGCTCGGAAGCTTCATGCGTCCGTGAAACAAGAGGTTCTTGTCCAGGTTCACGGCGACGGGCTCGCAGGTCCCCGCGATGGCACGGTAACCCGCGGCAGGCGGGCTCTCAACTCAGACGCGGACAAACCTGAAACATGCTTCGCTAAGTGAAAGGAGCCAGACCCCAAGTGCCGCGGACCGCACGATTCCGCTCCTATGACGTGTGGGAACGCAGCACCGCGGGGCTGCGACCTGGCCGGTGACGCCACGGGGCCTGGGGGGCCAGGGACCGACGACAGACACAGGCAGGGGGGCGTCCGGGCGGACACAGAGGTGCTGGGTGGTGGATACGTGACTCCCGTATCTGTCCCTGGAGAACGTCATGTTCACAGACACTGAACTTCCATGTAAACAAATTAAAAAGCAAGCAACCAGGATGGCGGGAGATGCGGGGAGGCCTGGACGGGGCCGTGCGAACCTGGCTGCGCTCAGAGATGCTCACACACCCTCCCCGCGGGGCTGGGGAAGAGAGGGGTGGCCGGAGTCGCCGTGGAAACAGACGCTGCAGGCTGGACCCTCACACTGGCAAAGGACTGACTGTGCGCCGGGACGGTAGCTGCCGGAGTGGTTTCTCACGGGGACACTGGTTCGCTTTCCACCTGTTCCAGGAGGCCGTGGGGGTGGACAAGGCAGCGAGCGTGGTGGGTGGGGGAGCCGTGTGTCTTCCCACCGGACACCCGAGAGGCTGTGCAGGACCACTGCTGGCTGTCCCCACGGCGGCCCATGAACCGGGCGGGGTGGGTGTCGTGGCCCCACTGCACAGACGGGAAGACTGAGGCTCCGAGGCGCCGAGCTCAAGCAGGACTCCAGCTGCCCTGGGGCGTGACGCTGGGGCTCTGCGGGCAGGCGTGGGGTGCTTCCCTAGCGCACGGGGTCCCGGAGGTCCCACCGCGCTCCCACCGTGCTCCCTGAGTACTCGGCTCCTCCTGCTTGGGTCCGTTCCTCTTTCTTGGGAGGATAGTGGGTCTCAGAGCCAAACTGATGAAGTCACACGTGGGGGTTGTTGGAGGACACAGCTGGTGAGTCAGCGGCACGAGAGGGATGGGTGCTTCCAGGCCAGGCAGGGGACGGCCCGTGGGGGCAGGTCCTCTTTGCCCCGCTGGGGTGAGGAGCAGCACCTCTCGACCCGCGCAGGACGGGGGCACGGAGGTCTCTCCCCACCCCCACCTCAGGCCGCTGATGGGCCCGTGTGGGAGGAGAGCCTTGCTTGGTGGGCGAAGGGGGAAGGACGGGCAGGCCATGGCTCGTGGAGTACCCACGTCCCACGTCCCACGAGCCCACCAGAAACCCCGCCCCGCAGCCCCGAGGAGGCCGTGCTGTGTGCGGCATGGGTGCGGGAGCCAGGCTGGGCTTGGTGACAGGCTGGGGTGGAGTTTCTACGAGAAGGAGTGGGAGCTTGGAGCCTGAGGGCCAGGGCCCAGGGAGGAGGGCTCCCACACAGCCTCAGGGCCAGGCGGCCAATAGGGCAGGACCAGGCGGGGTGGCCTGTGGCGTGCAGGGGATGGAGGGACGGGGGGATGGAGGAGTGCGAGTGGGTGGGAAAGACGGGCTCGGATGGGGGGCTGGGGCAGGGCTGGAGGGTGGGGGGCGGGGGCACCATGGGGCCTCCCCTTCCCTCTGCTGGCTCCCTCGTGGGGGGAGGGCGGAGAAGCTCTCCCCAGACACAGACGGGCAGCAGGCAGTGCTGCGGCTAGAGCTCCCAGGGTGGGGGACCGGAGCTGGGAGGGTACCAGGGCCTGGGCCCCGCAGGCTCACGGCCGCGACCCTGGGTCCTCTCTGCAGGATGGCCGGAGGGGCCTGCGGCTCCCTGGGACCAGGGAAGGTGCCGGGCAGGTTAGGCGTCCCCACGTGCACCCCAGCCCTGGACCCGGGGGCTCCCTGGTCCTCCTGCCACCACGGCCCACATCCACCCGGTCTCAGGCTCCTTCTGCCTTGGGAACTGCAGCGGCCCCTGCAGGACCTGGGAGACGGGGGATCTGGGAGCCTCACCGACCAGCCCGTCGCTCTCGGAGAAGCCTCGAGCACCGACTTCCGAAGAAGTCGCCATGCACGGCCTGGCTTCCCGTTCAACCCAGATCTCTCCCCAGCGCCCCCCAGATCTCATGCTGTGAGTTCGATGCTCAGGCTCCCTGGACAGGAAGGGCGCTGGGGTCCTGCCAGAGGCCAGGTCTGCCTGTCCGAGCTCCGCCAGGCTCCTTGCAGGCCCAGCTCCGGGACCTGTTCGCGGGCCCCCCTCTGTGTCCGCCTCCTCGCGCAGGATTTGTGTCCATCGGCTCTGCCTGCTGACGGGGTACCGGCCACATGGTGATGGATGCCACGCTGCCCCCGGGGTAAATTTTAAGCTGTCCTCTTCCCTCCACGAGCTCCGAAGCAGCTCCTAGTTGCCGACAGCATGACAGCCACGCTCCCGAGTGGGCGGGGCCTCCGCCCAACAGGTGCGCGCCCACCTGCCCCGCAGGCCTGCCTCCTCCTCCTCCCTCCGTCCTGCCGTCCGTCTGCCAGGCGTCAGCCTCAGAGGTCCCTCTGCTCAGACAGCTGTCAGCAAGGAGGACCTGGGCACGGGAGCAGCTGTTCCCACTTCTCCACGGGACCCCAGGACACTGCCGCTGTCTGGCAGAGGCCGGCCGGAGACAGTGCGCCGCACGCTGCCGCTGAGTCAGCGAGTGAGGCCGCGGGCAGTGGGGAGGGAACCCCAAATCTCCGTGACCTCAGGGGTAAAACGGGCAGCCAGCCCCCACGCCCAGTAGCTTTGATGTGGGTCCTTCGAAGGCGTGGGTCCCTCACACGGTCCTGGTTGGTTTTCTCCATTGGAAGAGTGGGTTCTCTCAGGAGAAGCCACATTCCCCGGGGTGTGGGGCTCCTGCTGTCTCTAAGGAAACAGGTGCTCTGGACCGAGAAGTCCAGCCTGCTTGCATGGTCGGGGCCCGACCGCGGAGGGCTCCATGCCGGTCACGGCACACAGCACAGATCTCTTTTGCCAGAAGCCTCCGTTTTATTGGACTCTGAAGAGTTTCCCAAGATAAACCCCCGGAGTTTCCGTGTAAGCCCTCAGGCCTTTGTTTATGAGAATCCTTGATCCGCTCCAAGGGTTTGGACCCCCGAAGCTTCCTCCTGCCTCCACCGCTCACGGGAGCTCGGCTGGGCGGTGAGCTCATCAGCCTGTCCTTGGTCTTCGGGGATCTGGATCCCCAAAAGGGAGCCCCCCAGGGGCAGGAGGGGCCCCTGGGGGACCCCACAGGCTCATGGCAGCATTTCCAGAGCAGAAGTCTGCCTCGGGCCCGCACGACGCACTTTCCAAGCCCGCGTGGCCTGCCAGCGGCTGCTCAGGACGAGGGTCCGCTCCCGCTGGCCCCACGAAAGCCCAGCGGCTTGAGTGTGGGGCTCCCGCCCTCCCAGCCCCTAACCTGTGCGACGGGCTCCCAGATGCCCCAGCCCTCGGCTCCTCTGGGTGACGCTGTCTCCAGAGCGTCTGGAGAAGGCCCAGTTCTGTTGTTTCAGGTGGTTTTACTTCTAGCCCAGATTTCCATCCGGTTACCCCCAGGGTGGAACAGGCCTTCACCGGATTCCCACAATCCCAAGATCCCCACGCCTTAAGTAAAGCCGAGTGCGGTTTGGGGCAGAAATAGTCTATAGGATCCAGAAGAATGCGCGGGTGGGCGGGCTGTGCGGGTGGAGACGCTGGCCCGGGCTGAGGTGGCCCGGCCCGGCGGGGCT
>LNAC01000107.1:1372788-1431369 GCA_002007465.1 Ailurus styani
CCCCGGGCGTGAGGGCTCCGCCGGCTCAGGGAGCAGACAGCCCCCAAGTGCTCAGGCACCAACGGCCTGCGGGGCCCCCTCTCCAGCCCCCAGGGAGCCCCCCAGAGAGGGCCACAGTCCGGGACTCAGAGTCCTGCACGCCTCCTGGCTCCCCGCCTCCCTCCGGCAGCCCCGGGCAGGGCGGGCAGGGTGCAGGCCCCCAGCGGCCCCGGTCCCCGCACGACAGGCGGCTTCCCAGCGGCAGGAGGCAGGGAGGGCGGGCGGCGGGCGGCCTGCGGGCCCCCTCTGTGCTGACCGTCCTGCCGACGTCAATCTCAAGGCCGGGACGGTGGCCTGACTCTAGTCGCGCCTGTAGGGTGGGCTCAGGGCTCCAAGGGGGTGAGACTCAGGGCGACCCGGTGGCAGGTCATTCGTGGGTGGGACGTGTCCTCTCCAAGTGTCTCAACTCACACGTGAGGTGGGGGTCAGCCCTGGAGCGGGGGGCTTCGCCACACCCCAAGCAGGGGTTCGGGGCCAGGCCTGCAGGGGAGGGAGAGGGAAGCGCACGGGTGGAGTTCGGGTCCAGGGCGTTGCTCCCGAGGGAAAAGGAGCCCGCGCGGCGCGGACCTTTCCGGGCTCCCTGCTCCCGCTGGCCGGAGCGTGGCTCCCTTCACCCCCACCACGTGGCCCTGCCCACGGGGCTGTTCCCAGCATCTTCTCTGACCTCTGCAGGCCCCCTCCCAGGTCACAGGACCAGGAAGCCCCGCGGGCAGGCAGGAGACCCTCCGTACGCTGGCCCGAGACCCCCATCTCCAGCTGAGGCCCGACAGAGACAGCCTTTTCTAGCAACTTGCCAGTTTGCCTCTGTCTGCAGGGCCTTCTGGCCCCAGGGTCATCCTCCTGTCTCACTCCGGGGATTCCTGAAGCCTACCCAGGGGAAGGCATCTGCCGGCGGCGGGGGGCCCTTCAGGCAGGAAGAGTTTGCTTGGGGGCCCCGGAGCCTTGGTTTCAGAAGGTGCAAACCAGCAAGAAGCTGGGAGGAGCCAGGGATGGGAGGGCACACAGCAAGTGCTAAGGGTGTGGCTGTCATTGTGGGGGTCTCGGGAGTCCTGGGGGGCCCAGGGAATCATGGGGCACGGGGTCCCCAGCTGCTGTGGCTGGGGGCGGTTTTGGGGCCAGGGCTCCAGAGCCCTGGTGTTCCAAGTTCCAGGAGTATTTCCTCACCAGAGGAACAAAAGACCGCAACTTTCAGGCTGTGGAGGAGAAAGCATGCAGTGTATCTACATCTATGAAGCCTCCAAAGTGGAAAAGCCTGTTGTTTTTCCTGAAAGCAGCTTGGGGAGAAACAATGGCGGTTTTGTTTCAGGGAGTCTCTGAGAAATCTGGCTGTTTACTTGCGCTGGCTGGCTTCCTGGTGGGAGAGGGCCTGTGCGGGGCAGGGAAGAGGGGGGAACCGAGATGCCGGACAGGGGTCCCGGGTCCCGCCGCGCCTGCACACCTCTGCAGCGGCCTCCCCTGGGGAGGCTCAGGATTCTCTCGGTGTGATTTGGTGGGCGGCCGTGAGGCTGGAACCAAACAGCTTTCTTCCCAAGACTTTCTTCTGCTTTGTGGGCAGGATGGTTTTTTCTTTTTAAGTTTGCTTAAAGAGGAAGAAACAAATATGCCATTCTCCAGTCCTTCGAAGGGGTGAGTTAGGTTGGGTGGAGAAGGAACAGCTCCATCATCCCCGAGGACAACTGATCTTGGAACCTGGACCGGGCGGGGGCAGGGGTGTGCTCGGGCGCGTGCCCTCGGCCCGCACCTCTGCTCACCACCACTGCTAACCCAAACTCTGGGGTTCCTAAGTTCCAAGTTCCTCAGACAAGCAGAGGGCTCCCGCCAAATGCTACAGGGCTCAGCCTCCCCCAAGCTAGCTCTACTCCTGAGGAAGTCTGCCCTCCCACGTGACTGATGCTTCAAGCCCAGAACCTCGAATGAACTCGGACCCCTTCTAGGCTGGACATCCTCCAACCAATGGCTCTGGGGCCTTGGCCGTGAACGCCGATCGTGGTGGAGGATGGAGCCCCCAAGCAGTGAGGGGAGGCGGTCTGCCCTGCTGAGCTGTGCTGTCGTGAAAGTCTTCCCTCCCCTGCCAGGAAACCTTCCTTGAACAAAATAATTAAACATCATCCATGTCGTGGTCTTGAACCCCTTCTCTGTGGTCCAATAATTCAGGTCTAGATGATGTTTCCCCAAAGGTGAAACACAGTGACTGTTCCTGTACACATACACACACAACCTTTGTCTCTTGTTCGTCCCCCCCACCAAAAATTGTTAATGTCTATCTCCATTGGTCTATACAAGGTTCTCTTGGAATAACCTCTGGTCGGGGCGATTGCCTATCTAGTCATCCTAGAAGTTGCCTTATGCTCCATAGAGGGTACCAGTGCCCTTGTGTCATCTGAGGATGGCGATCAGACAGTGCACACTGAGATGGAAGCTTCTGGGCCATCAGTCTGTTATTCTGGACTCAAGAAAGGGCTCCAGAAACTTTCCTGGCATCTTACACGATGCTGTTTCCATGAAGCCACGCCCAGCCTAGGCTTGTGGTAGAGGGTTCCTTTCCTGATCTGCTGGGGAACTCTGTCCTAGTTACGTAACCGCTCAAAACCTTATCTGCTACAGAAATGGCACTTCTTTATGGCATTGCAGAGATTAACCGGGAGAACACAAGGGAGGCGTGCAGACAGTGTTGGGCACACAGGATTAGGTGGTATTTCAATGTTGTCACTGTCGTGTTTCCTCCCCTTGGGACTGCACCTGGTTTCACACCATATTCTGTGTTTGGACGCATAGTTGCTGCTTGATAAGGTGGATGGGACAAGATGTACGGCCCGCATGTTGGCAAGAGCCACCCACAACTCAGCTGGGAACGACAACTTGTCTAGGATTACTTGGGGCTACTGTTCCAGTTTGGGGCCTCTCTCCACTGCCAGTCCCGAACAACCTAAAAACAGGATGCATATCTCCATGTCTCAAGGAGCTAATGCAGAATTATGCATTGAAACTACAAAACACTATTGAAAGAAATTAAAGAGAATCTAAATAAATGGAGAGATATACCATGTTCATGGATTCCAATGCTCAAAGCCATCATGATGTCAATCTTGCCCCAAATTTATCTACAGATTCAAAGCAGCCCAATCAAAATCCTGGATGACATTTTTTGGGGAACACTGGTAAGGTGTTCCTAATAGTTATATGGAAATGCAAAGGATCTAGAATAGCCAAAGGATCTTACAAAATAACAACTTGGAAGAGCTACACTGACTTTAATCTCACTATAAATCTAATCAACAAACCATCATGCTGGAGTACAGAGGGCAAGTGGTTCAATAAAACCAGAATAAAGAATCCAGAAATAAAACACACGCATACACCTATAACTGACTGATTTTTTCAAAAGGTGTCATGGCAACCCAATGCAGAAAGAAGTCTTTTCAACAAATCGCTCTGGGACAACTGGACATCCAGATGAAAGAAAGTGAAACTCTACCTCACTCTGCACACAAACTTTAATTTGCAATGTATTGAAGACCTAAGAGAGAGACACACACACAAATGGAGAGGGACACAGAGGGCAATAGGGCTGAGCGTGGATGGGCCCCTGCCAAGATCATGGGGGCAGGAACAGAAGGGAACCAACTCGAGACACAGTAAAGAGAGGGACACAGCCTCAGACCTGCTGTCTTGCTGTCACAGGTAGCCATGCCTCCGGGCACCTGGTTCCTTGTGCATACCACGGAGGAGCTGAGATAAATGACCACAAAGGTTCCTGGCTCCCAAGTTCTGCTAGACTGAGTTCACCCCCATGTTCCAACAACACCCTGTCACGCTGGTTCACAATTAGCACGTTTGCATATTCCAGTGGACATTCAGTTTTATAAATTTTATGTAAATAAAGTTAATTGGAGAGCATTTTAAGAGGATTGTGACCCTGAAATTGGAACAGTCCTTAGGGTACCACACAATCCAAGAATGTCTACTCAGAGCTGTCATCAGACACAGAAGCCCTTGACCCACTTTTTCCCTTTTGCCCCCATCTGGCCCAATTCACCCATGAAATTTTTTCTTGGTAATTTCCACAGTGTCTTGTCCATGCCTCTCTATGTGTCAGCAAAGTTCACTCTCCAAGAAAAGTGCTTTCTCTGTCCCCAAGAAGTGACCAGTTATATTTCTCTTCTGTGCATCCCACTGGTACACAAGCCTTTGGGATCCAACACTGAGGACAGCCAACTATCCAGATGGCAGCTTTGTTGTTCTGGGGAGAAAAGTGGGGAGTTCCCTTAACAGGGACATTTCAAAAAAAGTTCTGGTATAGTCTCCTACCTTGGGCTTTCCAAATGAGCATTTATTCTAGGCTATTATATGGCTTAATCTCCAATCTTCTTGAGTGGTTTGACGAGGAATCTGTGGAACATGTCTGGTGAAGGCACTCCAACCACTGCAGTGGTCACAGTTCACGAATGTGGACCCCAGAGGATGAGCTGCTTCTGGGCCCACGTGCGATTACCTTGAATTAACCTGCCTGGGCCAGGAGAGGGGTCCCTAGCCATTGGCTTTCCCAAGCACCTCTCCACCTTCATCAGTTTCTGCCTTGGGTCGAGGGGCCACTGACTTCTCTGGGAAGAAACACAGCCCTCCTGCTCTTGGTGACAACGTCCTGTGAAGCCAGTCCCATAGGTCAACCAACGTGGGCAGGGATGCTGTTGCTGAACATGCAGGGGTGAGAGTCAACTAAGGGAGAGCAAGGGAGGAGGCTCTGCATGTTCCCTCAGGGGCATCACAGATGTGCTTGCACACTCTCACGCTGGCCCTGGGAGGGTGCTGGCCTTAGCTAAGGGGTTAGGGCACCTAGTCCAGGCTGACCTTCCAACTGTGTGGTTCACTTGGTCACCAGCCTTAGGCCCGTGTGCATGTCCACTGGATATGTCCACTAGGTACAAGAGAGGAGACTGATCCTTGCAGCTACATCATGGGAAAAGCAATCCAAGCACACTCACTCATTCTTCACTCATTCACTCACTCATTCATTCATTCACTTATTCATTCATATGTTCACTCATTCATTCCTTCATTCATTCATCCATTCATTCGCTCACTCATTCATTCCTTCACTCATTCACTCACACGTGCATTCAGTCACTCATGCACTCATTCACAATGTCACCTCTGTCCTTTGAACATGTTGCTCTCTTTCCCTACAACGGTAGTTCTCAAAGTGAGGCTCTGGACCCACAGCACCAGTATCACTAGGAACTCATTAGAAATGTGACTTGGAAGCTCGGGGGCCGAGGCCCAGCTGTCTGTGCTTCAGTGAACCTTCTGGCAGACTCTGATGTACTATCTGCTCACCTTCGCCAGGGTCTCTCCTACCATATCTTGCCACGACTACCTGCTCCCCAGCCCCTCATGCCTCCTCCATCATGACGCTTGTCACTCCTGTCTCTGCTTGTCTCCCAAGGTAAGTCCCGAGGAAGGAACCCACACCCAGCACAGTGGGTGCACAAATGTGCAAAGAGTGAAGAAATGCATGAGGGAATGAAGAAATGATGAGAGAATTTAGATCACACTGCATCTTTTCTGGGGTTAGAGCTGGGGTTGTGAATGGGAACAAGGTTGCTCTCAGTCCATCACGGGAGGCAGAGAAGAAATGGATGGGGCCCTTGTGGCCCACAGGGCCGTGGCTGATGCCTGCAGAGTGGCTGCTACCTTGTCCCATGATGTTTGCACAGTGCCCGGACAGGCAGTTCCTAACTGCTTTCATGGGGTGAGCCAAAGCAACCATTCTGGCTGCCGGAGGGTATCCAAGTGACTTGTGGCTGCTCCAGCCCTAACCTCTGTGGTCAGGTCAGGTGGCCATTGTCACTGGGACACATGGCTTCTGTCTTTCCTTCCTGCCCTTTGTTTTGGAGTCCATGCTTGGATGGATGATTCTCAGAGCAGCTCTGGTCCAGGGTAAACAAGCCTTGTCTGCCATGACAATCTAGAGAAATGGCCTAAAAATAGGCCAGGAGGTTTGAGTCATGGAGTTGGTGGGGGGCCTTGGGGTCCAGAATTCCCCTCTCTGGAGATGACTTATTTGGGCTTGTGAAGGATGAGGAAGGTGGCCGTCATGTGGTGACTCATCTGGGAACTCTTGGAAGCCTTTGATTTCTCCCAGGCAGCTGACCTCCCAGCCTCGGGACACATCTTCAGGACCCACAGAGGGGACGGTAGCAGGGCTGTGGGAGGACACAGTCCAGGGTGGGAAAGGCCAGGCGCTGACACATCCACTCCCCCACTCTTCTGGGCCATGAGAAACGGTACTGCTCTCACAGCCAGAGCCGGGTCACAGTCTTCCTGCCACTTACTCATTCTTCTATCCCTAAGTCCATGCTTCTGTCTGCCCTGAGTTCCTCGTGCTGCAGCGAGCCTCTGCTGACCCCAGAGGGACATCCTGATCTGGAAGGGTGAGAGTCCCCTCAGATCACACCCCTCTTCCTTTGCTCCCTTGTACAATGAGCCTCTCCATGAAGCCAGTGACCTCATTCAGAGACAAAATGCATGTGAATGGAGAGCAAATCTAGTCTTCTGGTAAGTTGGATTGGTTCATGGTCTTTCCTTTAGCAGTGATGTGTTGGTGAGGATATCTTCTTATCAGTAAAATCCAGGTCTTCTGGGGATGGCCAGTTTCTCTGCTTTCCCAGATCATGGACTTTCGGACCCATACCGCTGGGCACATACCCCAGGTCATAGTTAGGTGACTGCTTTATGTTCATCCACCCAACCATCCACCCATCTACTCATCCAACCACCCACTTATCCACTCATCCATCAACCCATTTATCCACTCATCCATCTATGCACCCATCCACATCTGTGTATCCATCTACTCATTTACCCACCCATCCATCCACTCAACGACACACCCATCCATCCACTCAACCACCCACCCATCCATCCACTCAACCACCCACCCATCCATCCACTCAACCACCCACATACTCATCAACCTACCCACTCGTCCATCCATCCATCCATCCATCCATCCATCCATCCATCCATCCATCCATCCCCTCATCTACCCATCCAACCAAAAACACATATAAGGAAGCTACTCTTTGCCACTCTCTACACCTGCATGGGGAACACAGGGTTGAATGAGATATTTTGTTCCCTATGCTCTTCTGGAGTACAGGTTGGATGAGATGTGTGTCTCGCTCTTTGAGCAGTGCAGTCCTTGGGTGGTCCATCAGCAAACAGCTGCAGAGAGGAGACCAGTGCCAAGTGTGAACACAACTGAAGGGCACCCACTCTTCCGGGAGGGACTGACAGAAACTTCCAGAAGGGGTTATATATGTCTTGCATCCCAAACAAAGTCAGAAGCCACTTGCAGACAGGGCCCAGACCCTTTCTGTGCGGGCACAGGATAGCTCAGCAGGATGGGATCACAGATGAGCGTTCGCAGGCTGTGAACAGACTTACTCCGTACTGGCATCCACGGCACGATACAGACTGCCTCAGGTGGGAGCTTCCGTGTGGAGCCAATGAGTCAGCTGCCGGCCAAGGACACTCACTGTTTTTCCAGACTCTGAGAGCCACCTCCTGACATTCTGTGCCATTATAAGCAGTGACTTAAGCATCTGGATAGAGGATACAGGGAATGCAGACAGCCGGGGCCAGGACAGGGCAGTGAGCTGGGGGCGGCGAGGATGGTAAACATTCCCAGCCCCGGTCAGCGTCTCCCTACGGGGGGCAGAGGGGAGGCTCAGTGAGCAAGTCAAATGGCTTTTGTTCCCTTTGTTTTTGCTCACTCCATGAAGGATTTCACTTGACTCATGATTTCCCAACCAGCTCCTTCTGCAGCTTAAGAAAGCAAGAGTGAATAATTGCTCTGGGTTTTTGCTTGTTGGGTTTTTTCCTTCATTGCAGGAATGTGTAAACACCCTTGGTTTTTAAAGATGAGCTGCCAAACCCTGTGCGTTGGAGACTCCTCCTGCTTTCAGTCAATGGTTGGCATCCTGGTTGGGGAAACCGGGCGGACCCTGTGGGTGAGGTCTGACCCTCACTACGCTGTTGGGGACCCGGGCCTGGGAAGTGTGCCACTGGTCATGCCGGAACTTCGGAGCCACCTGTTAGGGGCTGAGCCAAGCCTCCCAAAAATGTGTATGTTGAAGTGCTAATTTCCAGTACTTCCGAATGACCACTTTTGAAGATAAGGTCTTTAAAGAGATAATTCAGTTAAAATGAGGTCATTAGGGCGGTCCCCGATCTAATATTACAGGAGGTGTCCTTTTAAAGGAGATCGGGCACAGAAACACGCAGAGGGACGGCCATGTGAGGACGTGAGGAGAAGGTGGCCATCTGCACGCCAAGGAGACAGGCCTGAGGAGGAGCCAGGCCCTCCACACCTTCATCTCAGATTTCCAGAGTCTGGGACTGGGGGAGGATAAATATCTGTGGTTTAAGTTCCAGGTCTGTGGTGCTTTGTTACGCAGCCTGAACTGACTGACACACTGTCCTTCCTTCCTCTGCGTGCAGGGTCACAGGCCTTCCCTGCCCCCACCACAGCCACGAATGGGCAGTCAGTCCCCTGCTGGGCGTGGCTCACAGCCCCCCCACCCAGCCTTGCTCCCAGGGAGATGGCAGCTCCCAGAGGCCCCGGCGGGGAGTGAGTGGGGCGAGTCCCACACGGAGAACATGGCAAGGAGGAGCTGTGTCAGCCTGGCCCTTGTTCCGGAGGGACTCGCCCCCACTGGGCTCTCCCTCGGGGTTGGCTTGAGTCCAGGCACCTGGAAGTCTGCCCAGCACACTCACCCAGAAATGGCATTGCATGGGGCGGGGACAGACGGATGGAAGCTGAGCATTGGCTTCCCGTGGCTGCACGGCCAGGACAGAGCTAGACGTTCAGGGAGGGGAACGCAAGGACCACGTGACCCTCGGCCACCTCCTTCTATATCAGACGCCACCCACGGCTCCAAGGCCACAGAGGAAAGACCACGCCGCAACCCGGTCGTCTACAGCCCCCCTCCCTGCAAGGCCACAGATCAAGGACGACACAGGTCTTCCATGCTGGGTCAGACTCGGGCAGGTGCCACGGGCCAGGTCCCGCTGGCACAGGTGGGCGGCCCTCGCCAGAGAGACGGGCACAGACGAGGTTCTTCAACGGTTCAAGTCCCAACCCCAGAACCTTTGCAGATACGCCTCCAACAAGGTCCTACTGAATTCAGTGGACCCCGAATCCAATGACAAGTGTGCCTCGTACAAGAGAGGAGTTGGCTAGACGCACGTGGGGAAGAGGACCAGGGATGCCGGGAGCCCCCAGGGGCCGGACGAGGCAGGAAGGAGCCTCCGAGGGGGACGTCCCTGCCTGGATCTTGGCCTCCGGCCTCCAGGCCCGGGAGAGAACAAGTTCTGTTGTTTTAAGCCCCAGCCCGTGGTAACATGTCACAGCAGCTGCGGGGACTTGTCACGGCGCTACCGTGTGTTCTGCCGTGCGCACAGGGCCGAGGTGCGGGCGGGCGTGGAGGCTGGACGGCACGGGGGCAGCGGGGGGCGGCGGGGGTTTGCACCATCACGACGGGCACCTCCAGCGGAGGGCGGGGGCCGGTCTCCCTGCCACAAGCCGGCCGGCGGTCAGATGCCTTCACAAGGGTGCTGTGCCCCGGGGAAGGAGCCCTTGTCCCTCCGCGCCAAGCCCTGCCGAGTGCCATGAAGGCCCCCAACGGCCATGCCAGAGGCCCCACTGCTGGTGCCCTGAGCCGCTCAGCCAGCCCCGAGGGGCTTCGCCGCCTCGGCTATGGAGTGGGGTTGTGCGGGGTGGTGTTCTGGGACCCCCCGCCCCAAAGCAAGCAGCTCCAGGAAGCAAGCTGCTCACGGTCACGCTGGGCCGCTCGGAAGGGGACCAGGCATTCCCAGGGCTTGGCCCGAGCCCGGCCCCAGCCAGCACCTCCCGCACCTGGGGCCCCTCTGGAAACCTCTGCCCGAATCTCTCGCGGGGTCTTTCTGGGGCCGACGATCCCTTCCCCCAAGTGGCCGGGGCGCCAGGGGACGGCCCGGCCAGACGCGGGAAAGGGCAGCCCAGCCCAGAGGGCCTCCACAGCCGGGTCCCAGCTTTGCGGCCGCAGCCCTGTGGCCAGGGAGCGGCAAGTGTCGACCGCCAGGTGCTGGGGCTCAGGCCTGGCCTCCTGTCTTCTCCAGAACCCAGCCGGGGCAGCAAGAGGGAGGCTGATTTCCCCAGGCTCACGGGGCACGTGGGCTTGCTCAGAGAAAGCCGCCGCCGCCGCCTCGGGGGAGGAACCGGGAGCAGAGCCCCGGGACCCCGCCGGCTGCCTGAGGCTCTGGGCTGCGGGGGTTCAGGTTCACGGAGGTCGTTCCTGAAAGCAGGTGCTCAGGGCGGGACGGCTCCGAGTCTGCACGCTCTCTGGGGGTGCGGGGAGAGGTCCCCGGCTCCATGCCCAGCCCGGCTTCGGGGGGCCCGTGCGGCCCCCTCCAAAGTGCGGCAGTCCCGGAACGGGCTTCCGCGAGCCCGGCCCCAGCGTCAAGTCCCCAGGCGGCTGCAGCCAGGGCGACCGCAGCAGCCACGGCAGGCGTTTCCGGGGCACTGGGCACCTGGCCTCTTCCCCAGCCTGTTCCGCTGCAGCGCCTCGGGGCTCTGCTCCCGACGCCTGCAGAGCCCTCAGCCTTCTTCGGTGAGGAGGGCGCCGCCTGCGCCCCAGGCCTCGGGTCCCTTCCCCGGAGCCTCCCTCCGGGGGCGCGATGAGAGAAAGCACTTTGCCCCGAAGGCCCACCCGCGGAGCGTGCGAGCTGCCCTGTGGTGAGCAGACGTGCGGGTGAGAAGTCCCTGGGCGTGGGTGTGGGACGCGTGCACGAGCCGCACTCATGTGGGAGGGACGCGTGAGCCGCGGTCCCAGCGCGGGGTCGCCGGGGCAGGCGGTGTCTGCGGGGGGACCGGGTCCGCGCTGCCCCCCGCCCGGCTGCGGAGTCGCACACCCGTGCCCCCGGCAGAGGGTCGGCGGCCGTGCCCGCACGTGGGGGTCCCCGGGGCGAGCTGGGGAGGGGCCAAGGCCGGCCCGGGGGTCCTTCTGCACCAGCAGAGCCCTTCTCTTCCCAGCAGCCTGACGCCAGCGCGAGGAGGCCCCCAGTCCGCAGACAACAGCCGGGTGATGCACCCCGTGTCCCAAACAGGCCCGAAGCCGGGCTCCTCCGGGGGGTGCACCGGCGTCGCCGAGCGAGGCCCCCTGTGCGGCCCGGTGTCACACACACACGTCCGTCCCGGCTTCGGAGGAAACGCAGCTTTTCTCTGCAGGTTTCGGCGGGCGCGGCTCCAGCCCCAGGGACCCCACGGCCCGGTCTGTGTTTGGTCCACGCACGGGGCGGGTGCAGGAGAGACGCGGAGGCCGAGCGGACGGCGACGCGCACAGGGAACCGCAGGAGCCCCACGCCCGACGCGGTGACGCCCCCCTCCCTTCCTGGCGCTCCTGCCCGCCCAGCCCCGTCTCCCCCCTTCGTGACACAGAGCCCGGAGGAAGGCCCCAACCTGTCCCCGCGTCCCCCAAGTGAGTCATTTCCACGCGCGGGGCCTGGCGCTGACCGGGAACGGCCAGCTCCACCCCGTGCCCCGACCCTCGGCCCCGCCGCCCCCCGCCGACCGGCATGTTCAGGACGCCATCGAGGGCAGCAGGGGGCTCGGGACGAGGGGGCGGCAGGCGGTGCCCCCAGAGCAGACTCCCCTCCCGGCCCGGCCTGCTGAGCCGCCCGCCCCGCACCCGGCGCCCTCCCACCCGCACGCCGGGCAGCTTCGTGCGGAGGTGACAGGACGGTGGCCGCGCCCTGAGACTGCGGGCCGGCGGAGAGCCTATGGGCAGGCACGAGCCGCCGGCCGGAGTCACACAGCGCATTCCAAGCCTTATCTGAAGGCGCGGCGGCAGATAAAGGCACCTCGGGTTCCCGGATGCCTTCCGTCCGGGTCACAATCGTGAAGATCTTCCCCGTTTTCTTTAACCACATAAGAGAACAAAGTGTAACCGCTTTTCCATTGTTTCCTGGCCCACTCCCCTCACTCGCAGTCCTGGACCGTGACACGAGCAACCATCCGGAGGACTTGCAGAAGGAGCCCCACGAGCGTGCTGTACCCCGTGGGGCCTCAAGCGTCACCGCGGCCCCTGCCCGTGCCAGGGCAGACATGTCTCGTCCATCGCGAGCGTGGATGCAGCGTTCCATGCAGCCGTGGCCAACTGATCCCGGCCGACCTGCAGGATGAGGCCCGTCACTCGTCCATCGTGGGACCCCGGATCCATGAAGGCCAGCGAGGAGAGGTGATGGACCAGATGATGCTGGACCTGCGTCCTGGTGCCCACGGAGGGGACGGCAGGGGCAGGGAGCCATGGCAGGGTCTGCAGACCAGCAAGCAGGCCTGTACTTAGCGCTTCTGCACCAAACAGAGCTGCTTGCTTTTCTCAGTAAGGACAATGGGGTTCGGGGGCTCTGCCCACGGTCACGCTCCTGCCCCAGGCTCTGACCCCCACTGCTCGAGAGGCTGGGGTCTAAGCCGTCTTTAGTGAAGACAAGAAAAGACCAGCTTCACTTTGCAGCCCTGGGTCCTGGCTGCTCTCAGATCTGGACATTTTAGAGTCTAAATGAAGTGTGGATTTGTAAACCCCAGCTCCCAACCCCAAGAGATCAGGAAAGAGGCACTGAGCCAAGAGAGGCTTCTGCCGCGGCCTGAGAGGGAACCTCTTCAGGGTCTGCCCCTCGCTTCGGGACCCCTCCTCCGGCCGTCCTCCAGGAACGCCACGGCCATGCTTCTGCCTCCCCCTGCCAGGACATCAGGGCCTCCTCTCTGCCCCTCCGCACGTCACACTCTGCCCTCTCTTCTATCCCTCACCACCCAGCCCAGCAAACACTGATGGACCAGCTGCCCCTCCCCCTCTGAGCAGGGGCCTCTGGGCCAGTGGACACGGACGCCCTGAAATCCCTCGCCCAGGGGCCCCCAGTCTGGGGTGGGCCACAGGGAACCAGTCAGAGGAAAATCAGAGCAATGGGTTTAATCACCATCACCAAAGCCGGAAGCCACCAAGACGCCCGCCCGCAGCTGCGTGAGTAAACACGCTCCCGTCCATCCACACCACGGACTAGTATTTGCAGGAGGCAGAAACGAGTCAGGAAAAGGTGAGCAGGAAACGGAAAATGCATGTGACCGAGCGGGAGGAGCCAGTGGGGACATTGCCCAGGCAGGAGAGGCTCAGGGGCTGCTGGGGGTGGGCTGGGGGTGGGCATCGGAGGAGCCCGGGCCCTGCCTCTGGGACGCCTGCACGACGGACCCGTGTCCTTACTCACGTGTCTGAACCACAGCGGCGACCCCACACCACACCGTGCTCAGCGGTCCGTGGTAACGGTCCCTGTCGGCTCGCCGACGGCAGACATGGGCCTTACTAAGGGGAAGGTGCATGGGCAGGGGTGGGGGGCGAGACACCGTGGGGCAGCTCTGCACTCCCTGCTCACTTATCTGGAAACCCAAAGTCTAGAAAGGAAACTCTATTCATTAAGGGAACCCAGGGGAGGGACGGCGGTTTGCTCCGCGGCCCATGCCCTAGTGCGTCCTAACGGGGTCCCGCGCTTTGGTATCTTCGTGGCCGGGACGGCATCCTGGAGGGGCCTGGTCCCCATCTAGGGACCCCCACCCCGGGGCAGCCTGGGGACGGGGTCCCACGGCGCTGGCTTCACACCCAGCTCCCCGGTCCCGTCAGGGGCAGACAGACTCCACCCCCAGGGGGCGAGGACCAGGGACGCCGGGATGCACAGAACTGCTCGGGCGTGTGCGGGCTGGGGGGCTCCCAGGCCAATCTGGGGTGGGTCCCGACAGGAGACAAACCCAAAGACACGAGCTCTTAGAAACAAAGGACACAGGGGCTCCCCCTGCCCGAGGCCACAGGCTGGGAGGGGCACGTGGACAGGAACGGGGTGGGGCAGCCGTGTCATTGTGCGGGAGGCCCCTGTGTGAGCGGTCCCCGGAGCTGCCGGATGGCACTGCAGAGCCTCACACCGGTGCCCACTGCATCGGGCCGTGCCTGGGGGGCCTGAGACCCGGGCTGAGGTCTCCGCCTTCTGCAGAGCCCCGAGCACAGCAGCCTTCCATCCAGGGACACGGAGTGGCGGGTGCGGAGGGGAGCCCAGGAGAGCCCAGCGGGAAAACCCAGCGGCCGCTGACCGAGTTCCTGTTTTATACCCTGCTCTACAGTCCACTGAGCGGACACACACTCCGTCCAGACCGTCCCACCGCCCTCCCATGTGGGGACGGTCAGGGCTTTGGGATGTTTATGAGAGAATCGCCGGGGACCACAAAGCTCTGAGACATGCCTGCCATCCACCCACGTGTGCAGCGCACTTTGGAGTGACCGCCCCCAAACAGGCAGACTCGGCGGCCCCCAGAGGCCGCTCGACCCCACACGAGAAGGCCAGTCCCCACACGCTGACCTGCCTCGTCCCTCCGGCACCCCGGGCCGCGACCCGAGCCGCGCCCTTCCCTGGCCAGGCTCCTTGTGCCCTCAGAGGGAGAGCCCTCCTGCCCCAAAGTCACGCCACCCCTGGCTTCCGTGGACGCTGAATCCCAGCCCCTGTGAATGTCTCGAGTTGCCAGTTCTTAGGTCCCTGGTGCCCCTGGGGGACGGCGGATCCGTGCGCTGAGCCATGAACTCGGGGGCCCACGGTGCTGCCTCGCAAGTCTGTCCCTGACCACACGGGCTCAGAAGTGCGAGGCCCCACATCGCCAGGGAGCTCGCTCGGACAGGAAGGAGATAATTCCGTATTTCAGAAAAGCAATTACGTGGCACAAGTTCCCACGGCAACCACAAGTGGAAAACCCACTCACACATGGACCAAACCCTGCGCCGAGGGTTCTTCTGGCTCTGGGGTTGGGGAGGCAGCAAGAGGACGGGGTGTGAACCACGGCCGCGCACCCCTCGCCCCGCGGATGAGCACGCAGACCCCGCGGGGAGTCCCGGGGCCCATGGCCCGTTGGGGACCATCCCCACCCCGGACGGCGCAGAATCGCTCCTCTGAGGCGGCCTCGCCTCCTGAGCAGGCTGGACATCACAGCAGAGCCCACGTCCCGGCCCGCTTTCCCCTGGGGAGGAGGTGGGCCCGTCCATTCCACGCCGGCCGGGAGAACGCTCTGCCGACTTCCCCAAACACCTTCAAACCGCGCGTCACCAGGCGGCCTGCCTGCCACGTGTCTGGGCACTGTGGGTGCACCTTCCCTCTCATGGAAATGTCCAGAACAAGGCGCTCGGGGCATCCCCCCATGGCGCACTGGTCCTGTGGCAGTGTGGGCGACCGGTAAGGACCCCAGGCCTGGGAGCCCCCCGGGGTCGGTGGGCGGGGGCGGGGCAGTGGGAGGCTGAGCGAGTTCGGGGGGCGTTAGCAGAGGTCAAGGGCAGCTGCACCCGAGCCGGCCTGAGTGGCCACACTGGCCAGCTCGGCCGCCAGACCGCGGGCCACGGGCGCCCTGCTCCGTGGATAAGAGGCGTGTTGCCCCAGGGGCGTGAGGGCCCGCGCCCGGGGAGGCAGCTCCGAGTGCCACCTGGCTGGGAGCTCCAGGAGCAGCAGCTCGCTGACCTTTCCGCAAGGGCACATCCGATGTGTTCGGGAAACACTGCCAC
This sequence comes from Ailurus styani, assembly GCA_002007465.1. Classification (NCBI taxonomy): domain Eukaryota; kingdom Metazoa; phylum Chordata; class Mammalia; order Carnivora; family Ailuridae; genus Ailurus; species Ailurus styani. The sequence continues at coordinate 1,388,448 of LNAC01000107.1, forward strand.
CTGCATGTGACCCCACGGCCCAGGGCAGCGTCCTCGGGGTCAGCACAAGCCACCGTGGCAGTTCCTCCACGAGGAGCCGACAGCCCCTGCGGACGGGCCTGCCCGCGGCTGCCAGGTCTCCGCTGGAAGTGGGCAGACCGCGCGGCGCACCTCTCGTCCTTGGAGTCCCGCCAGAACCAAGACCTCAAAGCTGTCGTCAGTGAGACTTAGGGGCACTGGGGGCAAAGCAGGTCGGGAAACGGGAGGGGCCCCAGCAAAGGGGGCCTGTTGCTGTCGACCCCAGACCCAGCCAGCATGGCTGGGGTTCTCCAACGTGGAGCATGCCCCCGGGGGGAGCCAACTGCCTGTCGTCCCTGCTGGGGACCTCGTGTGGGGAGCAGGTCGGGGTGCGTGGCGGACGGATGGCCACGGGCCCCTTGGCCCCACAGAGGAGCTGGAAGAAGCAGAGTCACGCACGGTCACCTGCTTGTTTCGCGTGTGCACCCTGAGCCTCAGAGCCCGAGCCCCCGCGTGTGCCGGGACGGGGCCCCGCGTCCACGCACTGTTCCGTCCGGGCCGTCGGCAGACTCTCCCAGCTACTGCCTCTTGAGGAACAAGACTGGAAGATGGTGAAAGTATTTACATCGGTCTTTCTCTCTTCATCCTGGTTTGGGCTTCTCGGTGTTCCTGTGGTTGATTGGTTTCAGTGAGATGCAAAGAAATCCGCTTGTGTCTGAAGCTCGGAAAGACCAGCTCCCGGAAAGTGTGACCGCTGAGCGGGCCCGGGCCGCGGACAGCGCGACTCCAGCCGGCACCGAGGGGACGGCCAGCCCGTCCTCAGAGGGAACGTAGCCCTGTGGGCCCAGCGCACCGGGACCTGCTCCAAACCTTTGTGTTGTCCCTAAAAACAAAACCCCGTGAGGCGTCGGACCCGAGGCCTCCGAGGGCCATGTGAAAACCGCTTTCCGGGTCAGTCCCAACTCCCGAAACATTTCATAGGGGAAAAATGCTGGAAGTAAACAAAGCATGAGTAACGACTGTCCTTGGGCGTCTTTTTGCCTCTTTATCTACTTTTCTGTGTTTTCCAAATATTTCAGAGGGAGAACGTGTTACAAGAAACAGAAGTTGCAAGTTTAGAAAGTTCAGGGTCTGCCTCCAAAATATGCTACCAACTGCACCAACTCAGAGCAGAGCCAGAGTCCGGTGGGTGCTGGGCCCCCATCTCAGGGGTCCTGCTGCGATCCTCGGACGCAGGCGCTGGGACCACCCCCAGCCCAGACAGGGAGACGAGGCCCAAAGACACGTGGCCGGGGTCCCAGATGGCTCCCACGTGCATCCCGTGCCTGACAAGGGGGCTGCGTGGCGGAGACCCCGAAGGGGCCAGGCCTGCCGACACCTTGATTTGGGGCTTGTGCCTCCAGAACTTTGAGAGAAGACATTTCTGTGGCTGGAAGCCCCCAGCGAGTGGTCCTTTGTTCCGGCCGCCTCAGGACACAACACGCTTCCGATCTATGTGGGCATCGAGGGGGTGGGCGCTTAGGGCCCCTTAGAGATGCCGGTTTGGAGTCAGAGCAAGAGTGAAAGATGGGTGCTGTATTCTGGGGGGCCGTGTGGGCCAGGGGAGCGAGGCCGCACACGGGAGGGGTGGAGACAGCCCTGCACGGCACAGCTCCAAGGCCACGGATCCCCTCCCACGGATGGGCACGCAGCCCCTGCCAGGCACTCGGCACTGCCCCCGCCCGGGCGTGAAGGGGACTCCCGCCGACAGAGACCCCACGCGGGCGAGCAGCTTTCAGAATCACCTGCAACAAATTTTCGCTGTCCTCTGAGCAGCCCCTGTGGAGTGTGGGGGCTCCAAAGACGGGGGGCTGGGGGCGTTCTGCGGCGGGCGAGAATTCCTTCCCAGCGCTGGAATTTCAACGCGCGACCCTGCAGGGTAATTATTCTCCCAACGTCCTTCGGTTTGAAATCCACGGCTCCGGACTCGGCGGGGGAGTGAGTGTGGGTGGACGTAAGGGTGTGATAGACCAAAGAGCCCAAAGAGGGAGAGGCGCGCGGGATGAGGGCAGGCGGGCGGGTCTGTGTCCCCTGCAGCGAGTGTCCCTCTGCGGAGGGCATGTGGCGGGCGTGCGGGCCCGGGGGGAGGGCCGGCCATCTCCACACCTGTGTCCTCTCCCCAGGGACTCACGGGAGCATATGCTGGTGCCCACAGCGGGCCCCAGACAGGGTGGCCGCACCCGGAGATCTGCTCCCCCCCGCCCCTCCGCAGAGGCAGGAAGTCCACAGGTAAGGTGTCGGCAGAGCTGGAGGCTGCCGGCCATTCCTGGTGACGAGGGGCTCCTGGTGGCCCCCAGCTTCCACACCCTCTCCCACCCTGACGACTCCATCTTACCCTGATCACACCTGCAAAACCCCGATTTCCGAAATGAGCTCCCTTCCTAGGTGCGGGGGGTCAGGGGCAGAGCGTGTCTCCCTGGGGGCCACAGGCCAGCCCACAGCCATCGTCCAGACAGTCAGGCCTCCAAAGCCATGGAAGCTGTTCAGAACCCTCAGCACACACACCTGGGCAAAGCCTCTGGCTGTGGTTTCACAGGTACGTACCCCACGGGGACAGGGTGTCACACTGGTGGCCACACAGCGGCCCAGGAGGCGCAGGAGAGAAAGTCTGCTCAGGGCCAGCAGCCCACAGGCTTCAGGGAGAGCTGACTCCAGGCTGTGCCTGGTCACCCATCACCCTCCCCTGGGAAGCCTCCCTCGTGTCCCTGACCTCGCCCCCTTCCTTCCATCAGAAAGAGCCCCTTTATTGAAAACCTCTCTCGAAGTGCCCTACGCGGGACAATATTTTAGGACAAGGGTAAAGAATGGGCCTCCAGCTCAAACCTTGGGGAAGTGTGTGTGGCCGGAATGTGGCCAGCGTCGGAAGTCCAGAGCAACGTCTCACTTACCAGGGTGCCACCCAACGTGATTTTTAAAGTATTCGAGGAAACGCGGAGACCAACGGGGGCAGGACCCTGAGGGAGGCGCGGGGAGCGCGGCGGGGGCAGGGCAGGCTCCAAATCGGTGGAGTCCAGGCACCCAAGGCGCCAGGAGGGGCCCAGTGGGGACGGCCCAGATGGTGCTGCAGAGGCTGGGGTGTCAGTCCTGCCCCCAAGGCCAGGCAGCCCCCTGTTCCAAAGCAGGCACACACCTGTCCCAGCTCAGCTCCTGCAAGGGACCAGACCACAGCAGGACAGAGGCAGAAGTCTTCACGGAAAAGGAACCAAGGGCCAAGAGCGCAGGCACGCACAGACGTGTACACACCCAGTCACAGTAACACTATGCGCGCACACACGCATACACGTGCACGCACACACGAGGTCACACTCGGTACACACATGCACACACACATGCACGCACACAGCCACACACATGAGATCACACTTGGTGCACACACCCATGCACACGTACCCACACATGCACACATACCCACACATGCACACACACCTGTGCACACATGTGATCACACTCGGTGCACACACGCATGCACACATACCCACACATGCGCACACACCCGTGCACACATGCGATCACACTCGGTGCACATGCACACATACACACGCACACACCCACGAGATCACACTCGGCGTGCATACACGTACCCCCACACATGCATACACCTATACACATGCACAGTCACACTCGGCACACATACACATGCACACACCCACGCGATCACACTCAGTGCACACACGCACACACACGTACCCACACGCACGCTCTTCTCTGTCCTCCCACCCAGCTCCCATCATCATGATTTTTCCACAGAACACTGCACATTTTTTTCTGAAACGCCCTCTTTTTTCCACCCCAGGCACAGCCGCAGACCATGTCTGGTGCTGTAACCAGATACGCTTTCGGAGTGGCCTGTGGACTGGGCGCCCCGGGCTGATGGCTTTTCCACTGGCTGTGTCTTGAGTGGGCTGGCCGCACCAGGACCTTCGCACCCTGGGCTCCCCTGTCCAGCCTGCCCGCTGAGCTCCCGGTGGGAATGTCACGCTCTCCTTGGCCCTGGAGCACGTGGGGGACACGGCCCATTGTCGTGTCTGTCTGTAATGACTACCTCTCCCAAATCTCCGAGCTCCGGGCAGCAGCCCAGCACCCTGCCTGGACCCCAAGGTCAGCCCGCAAATCACTGCTGAGTGAGTGAGTGAACGCCCTGTGGGGGGCTGACCGTCCCTCCGTATCTGGCCGGAGGGGGTGGCGCTCTCATGGGCAGGTGGGAAGGATGAAAACACTGTGGCCTCACCAGGGGAGACCCCTGCCAGGACACTGCCCTGGGGTGTCCAGCATTTCGGGGCTCCCAAGGGGGGGCAAGGGGAGAGGACAAAACAGGAGGCTGCAGACGTGAGCCGGAGGCAGGGGCACTGCCAGTGGGATCGGGCGGCCCCCTCCCTGGATGGGATGCCGAGGGGGACCAGGCCACACAGCCCAGGTTCCGGGTCCTACCCAGCAGCCGCCCTGCTGTGTGGCCTCATTCGGTCCCTTTACCTCCCTGAGCCACGACCCCACCTCACTGCCTCTCCAGGATGAGGTCAGGGCTAAACAGAGTCCTGTGGGGAGATGCTGTGTCCCGGCCACGGGCACAGGGTGCGGACACACGAGGCTCACCGCGGCAGCACCCAGGGTCTGAGGTGGATGTGACCCGGGCGGGAAGGCTGTGTCTAGCGAGTACCACAGAAGTGAGACCTGATCGCGCAGGACCGTGAGTGGGAAGGCGTGACTCACCACCAGGGCCGCAGCCCCGCGTCCAGCCTCGGCCCGGGGGCCTGCAGTGCTGGGCCTGGCGAGGACAGCCCGCGCGGCAGGGACGGATGACCAGGCCGGGGAGGGGGGGTTAGGGCATCAATGCACCGCGTGGCTGGCATGCCAGGGGGTGGGGGGGTTCTGCTCAGCCCCTGCTCAGGGCCTGCGGGCATGGGGCCCAGCTTCTCCGGTGCCATTTTGTTCAAACAGAAAAATAAACCCTTTCCACTTGAAAGACAATGACCCACATTACAGATGACCCAGCAAACAAGAAAAACAATAAAAGCACCCCAGCTGTCACCATCCGCCGCTGCCCTGCCATCCGTGCGTGCTGGCCCCCGCATCCCAGGCCCCCCCAAGGGGCACACACGCGTGCGGCCTGCGTTCCCAGGGGCACGGCCGAGAGCAACCAAGCAGGCCGGCCCAGCGTGGGAGACGGGGCTGGAGGCGGCGGGAAGGGGTCGGCGTGCAGGGCTCCCTGAGGCTTTCAGCAGACACGATCAGGCACTTCCACGGACCAGGCGCTGCCCCAGGCCCTGTGGCCACAGCACCGGCCACGTGCACACGCTTCTCTGAGGCTCCTCCCCCAGCGCCGCGTTAGGAGCCTTGCTCCACGGTCCCGACGCATTTCTGACCACGCTCGCAGGGGCTGCGTGATACTCAGGGAGGCCTCCCCCGTCAGCAGGCGGGCGCCGGGGTCACCCCATCCTTCCCTACTGTGAACACCGCTGCTGTGAACACCATGCGTGAGGTTCTCACCTGCGTGAGACACGCGACCTCCTCCCTCCCTCCCTCCCTCACTCATCAGTACCACTGTCTCCAGCGTGAACCCGACACATCAGGGGCTACACGGAGGGCCGGCCCCTCCTGAAAGGAGCCTTTGATCCAGGCTGCAGGCCACGAGTAGGTCATGGGGTCACTGAGTGAGTTTGCAGCAGACGGAAAAAGGGGAGAAGAAATAGAACAGGAAACACTGCCGTGCGTCGCAGAAAACAGGAGTAGTGTGTGAAACTGCATTCCATCTATGGTGGTGAATGGGTGCACGTGCATTTAGGGTCAAGATGAAGAAATGCCTTCCTGACTGTGCATCGCAGTCCAAAAAGTCTGAAAGTGAGAAATACTGGTTTGAGTCATGGCCCCCAAAACACGCCCATGACCAGAGCCTGTAAGGGTGACCTTATTTGGAAAAAGGGTCTTTGAGATGGGGTCGTCCTGGATTCCAGGGGGCCCTACACTCATTTGCCTTATAAGGCAGAGAAAGAGGAGACACCCAGGGACCCTGGGACACGCAGGCTGAGGTTGGAGTGATGCATCTAACCCAGTGAACCCTGAGACAGGTCCTCCCTCAGAGCCATCCGGAGGACCCAGCCTTGTGACACCCTGAGTTCAGACTCCAGCCCCGGCGTGTGGTCACCACAGGACATGAACACCTGGGCTCCAGCTGGTCTCAGATGGTACACGCTGCACACACAGCTGGTCGGGGCTCCCACCTGGGGCCAAGGGCCCCGCAAGGTGCCTCCCGTGCTCCAGTCTGGAGGAAGTGTGCAAAAGGTTTCCCTCCTCTCTGCACATGGCCGCACGCGGGCTCGCCGGAAGAGCCCTGTACCCTGGTCCCGAAACCCCTCAGGGGAAAATGCCCACATGGCCAGGGAGCCTCTGCTGGACCGGGGAGGAAGCCCAGCAGCCAGGGTGCAGGAACATCCCGGAGAGCGTTTTACAAGTGAGAGAGTATTTCCTCTGCGTCATCGCCTTTGGGCCCCACAACTATGGGAAGCTGGGTTTGTGGGTTCGGGGACAAGAGAAGCAATGCCAGGAAGACAGCATCCTGTGGCTAAGCCAGCTCTCACCCCAAGTCCTGCTTTACTAAGGACATGTAACATGGTCCGGGGCCTGTCTCGCTGCGTCAAGCGTCCCTGGGGCCATACGCGTGGCACGGAGCAGGCGTTCAGCAAGCAGTGCGGACCCAAGGGAGTCCCAGCCTAGGGCCTTCACTGGTACTCTGGCTGATGTCCCTCCCGGGCCACTCAGGGACTGGTACCTGGCACAGGCAGGGCGGTGGCTGGGAGGTGGTTGGACCAGACCCGTAAGGCACCCTAGTCAAGGTGTGTAGAAATCTGCATGCTCAAGGGAGTAAGCTGAAAGCAGGAGCTGATCCAGCCAAGCGTTGGAAGTGGAGGGGGACGGGGCTGGTCTGGGAGGCCAGGTCCCAGGGAGCCATTCAAAGGTGCTCATGGACCACAGTCGCCCCGAGAGCTGTACATGCAGTGGTTCAGAACTCAGGCCCTGGAGTCCAGAGACTCAAATTCAACCTCGGGTCTGGGCAGGCAATGCAGCCTGTGTGCCCCACCTGCCTTGTCTGTGAAATGGGCTGTAATAGCAATGCTTCACAGCTGTTACAAGAATTAAATGAGATGAACTGCATGAGACAATGATCTCCAGGGGCTCCTGAGCTCTGAAGGAGAAGACCCAACTCACCCAGGCCCATCATGCACCCCATCGTTAAACTCTCATCTGGTTGTCACTTGCCTGCCGTGCCCTGGGGCTGGACAAGAGATTGGCTGTGATTGCCATCTGGCAGTGGGAAGTCTGGGATTCACTACACTCGCTCCGCATTATGGAGTCCCTAAGGCACCTCAGCAGAGCTGAGACCCATTAGTTTTCCCACTTAGAAGCGATGCTCAGAGTTTTGCAGCAAAATGGGAAGTGATGTCTGGCCCATATAGTGGGCATTTCCCAGCCTCACAAAGGATGCACACATTAGAGCCCGTGGAGCTGCCCACTTCAGAATCCCAACAGCTGGTTGCAGGTGGGAATGTGAGCTAGTGTGAGGCCCTCCTTCCTGCTGAGAATGACCAGAGACAGCTCTCCAGGACACAGATTGCCTGCTGGGAGCCATCAGGAGGAGGGGTTTGGAGAGGGAGGACCAACGAGGAAAGGTAACTCCTGTACCTGCTTTGTTTCTGGGGGCACCTGCCACCTTCAGGCTGAGAGCCCTGTGACCTGCCCCCAGGGGCCCACTGCTAAGGACAGAGAATCAGTGCAAATCTCAGTAGAGACTTGGGGGGGTTGGTTAGAAGGACCGGCCGGTTTTCCCCTCAGGTCATGTGGTGAATTCTGGAGTTTTCCTGTGTCAATGGGATACGTGGAGAGCCCTGCAGAAGCAGGGTGACAGCAAAGCTTAGACTCCAGGGCCCACCAAAGGGAGGGGCCAAAAAGAACAAACCAAACGTTCAGTTGAAAACCCTAAGGGAGCAGAGGGCAGCCAGAGGGAGACAGAACTTGCTAGAGCTGCAGCCTCATGTGACCCAGCGAGTACCTGATGGATGGGAGTCATCTCGGCAGCGGGAAAGGAAGACCACTTAGAGGGAACAGCATCAACAGGAGCTCTACAGCGTGCTTTACTCACAATGCTTAGCATCCAACCAAAAATCACTCGTCATGACAAAAGATAAGACCACATGTCCAAAGACCCAGGAAAAAGCACAGCTCTTAGAAACAGCCCCAGGAGTGATCCAGGTATCAGATTGAGAGGGCAAAGACTTGAAAAATTACTGTGCTGAGTAGGTTTAAGAAAATGGAGGGAGAGATGGAGAAATGCAGCACAGCAGAGAACATTCTAGAACTGAAGGAAAAATACAGTATCCAAAACACAGGAACAGCAGGTTGGATGGAGCAGAAGACAGAACTGGTAAAACCAGAAAACAGGTTAATAGAATACAACCAAGTTGAAGCCAGAGGAAAGAAATAATGAAAAAAATGCCAGAGACAAAGAGGATGCAGTGAAAAGGTTGAACATGCAGTAATTAGAGTCTCAGGAGAAGAGCTAAAGAGCAGCAAGGAAGCAATGCTTGAAAAGATAATGAAGGAAATCAGCCCCTCAAAACCCACGGCATTAGAAGCATGAAAACTACGAAGAAAGCCACGCTTAAGACAGATCACATTAAGATTTCTGAAAATAAAAGACGAAATCCTGGAAGTAGCCAGAAAAAGACTCATCACCTTCAAAAGCACTGTGAAGAGAGGGACAGTCAACTCCTTGGTAGAAATGATGGAAGTCCAGAGGTAATAAGATAACGTCTCTGAAATGCTGAGACCGTATCCACCAGCCCCAAATGCTGTGCCTACTTAAATCGCCCTCCAAAAATGAAGGCGCAATGAAGGCACGCTCGGGCAATAAAGAACCGAGAGGCGTTGTTGCCAGAAAAGCTGCCCCCAAAGAAATCCTAAAGAGGGTTCTTCAGACAAAAAGAAAATGACCCCAGTGAAAAACATGGAATTTCAGGGAGGAACAGGAAGCAACAGAAAAAGCAAGTATGTGCATAAATGCAAATGAACATTTCCTAAAGACTGGCTAAACAAAGCAATGATTAGGATGAATCGTGGCATTTAAAGGACACCTTGAATTGAAATGTACGGCCACAGAACAAGAAGCAGTAGGGTTTAAAGGGTTAAGTTATCCCACATTTCTAGCATTAACAGGGAGTGGCTGTGGCGATTATTTGTATTAGACTGCAATAAACAAATGTGCCTGTTTTAATCTCTAGAGTAGCCCCTAGGTGACTAGTAAAAGCTAAAAGAGGGAAACAGTGGAATAATTAAAATTTTTATTGATGCAGGAAAGCCAAGACATGAGAAAAAAGAGTATATAAAAGAGACAAGTTAAATAGGAGAAAATATGGTAGATATAAATCCAAATATCTCGGAAACTCATCAAATGCAAACAGACTACTCCAACTGAGTAACTAAGATTGCGACAGGCTAGGTAAAAATATAAACACCCGAATCCATCTACATGCTGATCACAACAGACACACCTTACTTACAAGGCAGGAGGTTTGAAAGAGAAACACAGGGAACGGAAAAGCATTCAAACGGTAAGCAAACGGCTTACCTAACGTTACATACATGAAGCTTCGGAAAAGCAAGCATTACCAGAGGCACAAAAGGACATTTCCTCGTGATAAAATGGTCAATCCAGCAGAAACATCGGAGAATCCTAAGTCTGTATTTATTCAGTAGGAAACCCGCGGAACTAGAAGGGGAGGCGGGAAAACCCATCGTCACAGTAGAGGCGTGAACACACCGCTTTGAGGATACCACGGGTGGTCCTGGTTCCTCTCATCTGGAGACTCTAACTTCCAAAAAGCCTAAGCAGAAAGCAACGTGACCCTTCTCCGAGTGTGTCCTGTTTATTGGAAATCTTTGCCGCGAGCCAACAGCAGATGGGGCGACCGGGGAGGGACCTGGGAGCAGGCCTGTCAGGAGACGATCGCATCCTCCCCCTGGAGGGAACACGGCCTCTTTATGGAACAGGAGAGTTTTGAGGGAACACACATTCCCTTGTATTTGCTTCCAAATTCTTTGCTCTTTTTATTTGAAAGTAATCTCAGTACTTCCCCCAAGGTCGCTCCTTTCAAGATAGGAACAGTTTCCTATTAAAAAGATGTGGGGCAGGGGTTGGAACTTCCTGGCAGCCGAGATTAGAATGACCGCCTAAGTGGGCATCTTTCTCAGAGCCTCTAAGAGGCCTGCCGCTCAGGAAGGGCAGATCCTCGCAAGTTCCGCGCCTTCGGCAAATCCACAAGACAAAAGAACACCGAACATCAAAAATGAACTGTAGATAGAAAACCACACATTCAGCTCAAACGGCTATTTCTTGAGGTCCCCTGCGGGAAGCCGAGTGGAAGCGGCACGCGTCTGGAAAACGGAAGCAGCCCCAGGAAGAGGCAGCCCATCAACGGGGCGCCAGGAAGAGTCCCGAAGAGCCCGCGCGCTGACCACCGGAGAGGCGCTCGGAGGGCACACGGGGTGCGAGGAGGGCAGTGCTTCTGGGGGGGGGTGCCCTGTGGAGACGGCAAGCCAATGGGGAAAGGCAGCCCATCAACGGGGCACCAGGAAGAGTCCCGAAGAGCCCGCGCGCTGACCACCGGAGAGGCGCTCGGAGGGCACACGGGGTGCGAGGAGGGCGGTGCTTCTGGGGGGGGGTGCCCTGTGGAGACGGCAAGCCAATGGGGAAAACCAGGGGAGAAGTTCGGGGCCTCACGGCAAGAAAGCACAGCAGAGCACGTGCCCTCTCCGCGCCTGCCCAAGGGCCTGCGCTCTCCCAGCAGGAGGATAACTCGGGACCCCCTAAGCCACCCCAACGGGACTGCCCTGCCCACAAAAGACACAGAGATAAGCATTCTTCAACTACAAAATAAAGAATTTGACACCTCTGAAGGGAGGAAAAAAAGAAAAAGAATAGTCTGAAATTCCAAACATCTAGATTTTCCATTCTCATCCTGGCTTGGCTACTTTCAGATCCGTCACACAGAGATAGTCTCCTCCCCTCTGTCTTCATGCACGTGTGCCTGTACGTGTGTACACACGTGTGCATTTGTGTGTGCACGTGTGTATGTGTGCCCTGTGTACGTATGTGGGTGCATGTGTGTACGTGTGTGTAGTGCGTGTGTGCATATGGGGGTGCGCGTGTATGCATGCGTGTGCATATGTGTGCACATGTATGTGCACACAGCCACACACACACTTTGTCAGACGGAGGAACTAAGATTCTGGGACATCTTTTAGCAAAAGAAAAAAATTGAAAGCCGTTATGAAAAGAAAACTGCGTGAGGATCAGAACATTCCAGGTGATGAACACTTACCACCCCTTCCAATCAAAATAAAGCAAAACGAAACAGTAACGTTACACTCCAAACTAAACTAAGTATCCCCAAACAAGCAGTTGAATGTATGACAGTCACTTTGAGCTCTAAATTCAAACGCTAAGAACACAGACACACACACGCACACACATATTCCCAGGAAGAAATGAAGTAAAAACCGATGGAACTCAAGAAGGATATAAAGGAAAAAGAAAAAGACACATAAAAAATGAAGACTAAATTAAAGGTGCCCAAATAAGACCAGACTCGAGTGAAAATTTAATGAGACCACTGAAGGGGAGAGAAAAATCAAGCAAGGGAATAAAAGTGAGATAAAGTCAAAGAGCAAAATGTGTCCGAGGAAAACAGGCCGAAAGGAAAGGCAGGCAGAGCCAGCACGTGTCCCCGGAGTCACCGGAGAGAAAAGCTCCAGCGGAGTGAGACTTTCCGGAGACAGACCAGAGTCTGCGCGGCCGGAGCCACTGGGGACCTGGAAAACGTCCCTGGAAAAATGCCCTCCGAGCGACGCACCTCAGTGCGACGATCAGAATGAAAGATGAAGAAAAAGTCCTCGGGTCCTCTGGGCCAAAATATCAGACAACCTGAAAAGGCGAAATGAATAAATTAGACTAGCACCAGCTGGGGTGCAAGGCAAGACAGCTGAAATCCCATTTACGGGAATGGAGAATGCGTCTCTGTAAGACTCACTCTCTCACAGAGAACGTGAGCACCTGACAAAGTATGAAGTTCAACACTTGAAGGGACCGTTGGGGGCGGAGGGTGGCCCCCCGTCTGCTGTGGTGAAGGCGATGACGCTGGGGAGGTGGCATCTCACGGTGTCCTGCACGAGGGCCAGACCCAGTTGGCACCACACTGCTGGCCAACGTTCTCGTAGAAGATGTATGATCTCACTGGGTTGAAAAGCGAAGGACGCACTTATAGAGCCCTTAGAGCTGGAAGGTAACGGGGGAAATCCAGGCAAAGACAAAGCAAAGACAGAGAGGGCAACATGCTTCCTATACACTTTGCCCAAATCCCTCTCTGACACGTGAACTGAACACGTCCCCGCACCTGTTGAGGTAATGAATTGTCCGGTAAAAGAGACACACACTCAAAAACCCATGCCCACCAGGGAACCTTACAGGACCCAAGAGCTATATGGCGTATTAGTCACATTTGAAATATTTCATTTTTTTAAAGACTACAAATCACAATGGAACTAAACCAAAAGTCAGTAACAGGAAGATAACTTGAAAATCCCCCAAATGTGTGGAGATTAAACAATACACTTCCAAATAACACATGGGTCAAAGGAGAACTCTCAAGAGAAATTTAAAAATATTTTGAATGAAGAGAAAATAAAAATACAACTTATCAAAATCTGTGGAATGCGGCAAATGTCTGTGGAAATTTACAGCACTGAATGCACATATTAGAAAAAAAGGAAAGAGGTGAAATCAGTGATGTATGTTTCCATCTTAAGAAACTAGAAAAATGAGGGGAAAGGAAATACTAAGTACACAGAAAAAAGAATAAGAATTAGAGCAGAAATCAGTGCAACTGAAAACAGGAAGTCATTAGAGAAAAACCAATAAAACAAAAGCTGGTTCTTTGAAAAGATCAATAAAGCCAGTAAGCCTTGAGCTAAGTAAAATGAGGACATAAATTACTAATATCAGAAGTGAATCACTACGGATCCCACAGAATTAAAAGCATAATAAAGGAATCCTACAAACAACTCCATGGCTACACATTTCATGACCTAGATAAAATAGACAAATTCCTTGAAAGATGCAATCTGCCAAAACTCACAGGAGAAGAAACAGACAGCTGAGTAGGTCTTATCTCTTTTAAAAAAATTGAACCAATAATCAATAACCTTCAAAAACAGAAAGCACCAGGCCCGGATGAGTTCACTGGTGACTTCTACCAAACATTTAAGGGAAAAGTTGATCTGTAATCTCTTTCAGGGGTGGAAGCAGAGGGAACGCTTCCTAACTCATACTACGTGGCCAGCATTACCCTGATACCAAAACCAGACAAAGACATTGCCAGGATCTCTCATGAACACAGATGCAAAAGTCCTCAATTACATATTAAAAAATGGAATCCAAAATGTATAAAAAATTATACACCATGACCAAGTGGGATTTATCCCATCTAGATATGTAAGGCTGATTCAACATTAGAAATCAATTAAGTAATCAATCATATCAATATGCAAGCAAAGAAAAACACATGATCATATTAATTGATGCAGAAAACACATGTGACAAAATCTAACACCCATTCATGATAAAACTCTCAGTAAAGTAAGCACAGAAGGGTTTTGGACTTGATAAAGACTGTCTGGCAAAGCTACAGATGACATGATACCAGAAGCTTCCCTACTAAGATCAAGAACACAGCAAGGGTGTCCTCTCTCAGCACTCCTTTTCAACATCAAACTGGAAGTTCTACTTAATTCAATAAGACAAGGAAAGGAAATAAAAGGTATATAGATTGGGAAGAGAGAAATAAAATCATCTCTGTTTGAAGATGACATGACTGTTTATGTAGAAAGTCCGAAAGAACTGACAAGAAAACTCCTGGAAATAATAAATGATTATAAGAAGACTGTAGGATACTTTAGGTATAATTCTAACAAAATATGCAGAAGATCCACATGAGGAAAACTATAAAACTTGAATGAACAAAGTTAAAAAACCAAGTAAATAGATATTCCATATTCATGGATAGGAAGACTATTGTCAAGATATCAGTTCTTTCCAACTTGATCTACAGACCCAGTGTAATCCCAATCAATATCCCAGCAAGTTATTTTGCGGATATTGATAAACTGATTCTAAAGCCTTTATATGGAGAGGTAAAAGCCTCAGAATAGCCAAGTCAATATTGAAGGAAAGAACAAAGTCGGGGGCTTCTACAAACTACTCACTTTAGAGCTACAGTACTCAAAACAGTGTGGTGTTGGTGTAAGAATAGATAAATAGATCAATAGAAACAGACCCCCATAAATGTAGTCAACTTATCAATGATAAAAGAGCAAAGAAGTACGATGAGCCAAACCAGTCTTTCAACCAGCGGCGCTGGAAAAACTGGGCATCCCTAGGCCAAAAAAACGAACCTTGACACCACACACCCTTTGCAAAAATTAACTCAAAATGGGTTACAGGCCTAAATGTAAAATGCAAAACTAAAAACTCCCCGAAGATGACACAGGAGAAAATCTAGGCAACCTTGGGTGTGGTAATGACTTTTTAGACACGGCATTAAAGGCGTGGTCCAGGAAAGAGATCATGGATCAGCAGGACCTCATTGAAATGAGAAACGTCTGCTCTGTGAAAGACACCGTCAAGAGGAGGAGAAGACAAGCCATGGACAGGGACAAAATATCTGCCAAAGAAAAATCTAGTAAAGGACTGTTACCCAAAATACACAAAGTACCCTTAAAACTCAACAATTAGAAAACAAACCATTTTTTAAAAAAATGAGCCAAAGGCCCTACCAGACACCTCCCCAAAGATACACAGATGGCAAATAAACATCTGAAAAGATGACCTCACGTCACATGTAGTCAGGGAAGCACACATTTAAACAACAGTGGAACACCACTGCACACCTACCAGAATGGCCAAAATCCACAACTCTGACACCACCACACGCTGGCGATGATGTGGGGCAGCAGGAGCTCTCATTAATGAAAACGAGGCGGCCACTTTGGAAGACCTCAGGCGGCTCCCCACAAAACTAAACATACCCTTACCGTAGACCCACAAAGGACACTCCTTGCTTATTCACCCAAGGGCAGTGAAAACTTACAGCCACACAAAACCTGAGCATGGATGTTTATGGCAACTTTATTCATAATGATCAAAACTTGGAAGCAACCAAACTTTTCTTCGGTAGGTGATGGCTAAATGCACTGGTCCATCCAGACAATGGGGTATGACTTAGCGCTAAAAAGAAATGAGCTGTCATGCCATGGAAAGACCTGGAGGAAATGGAAACGTACATCACCAAGCACAAGAAGCCATCCAAAAATGCTGCATGTGGTGCGATCCCAACCCTGACGTTCTGGGGGAGGCACAACTACGGAGACAGTAGAAAGATCAGTGGTTGCCAGGGCTTGGAGAAGGGTGAACAGACAGAGCACAGAGGACTTTCAGGGCAGTGGAAACACTGTTTCCTATAAATGTGGACACACATCGCCATACATCCACCCAGACCCACAGGATGTCCGACACCAAGCGTGAATCTTAAGATGAACTATGGACTTGGGGCGATCAGCATGTGTCAGCCTGGGTTCATGGATGTGAAGAAAGTGCCACTGGGGCAGGGGCATTGATAATGGGGAGGCCGTGCACATGTGGGGGTGAGGTATATGGGAAATCTTGGTACCTTCCTCTCAAGTTTTCTGGGAAACTTGAAGCACTCTAAAAACCTTAAGTCTTAATAAAAAACATCTATCAGCAAAGAACACAGCAAAAATAATAATACTTTTAGAAGAGCAACATTTCCATGGTTTAAAAAAAGCACTCTAAGGAAATTCAAAGGGCTAGTGACAAATTAGGAAAAAAAAATAACATATCAAAAATACAGGGATAATATCCTTCTATAGTGGAAACTATTAAAAAATGATGTGGGGGGGGCAGACCAAAGACCTAATAGAAAAATGAGCAAAGACACGAAGGCAAAATTTACCCAAAATAGGTAAAAATGGCCACTATGCACATGAAGTTGTTTACATCATTCACAACAGAAGTGCTGATCAAAACCAGCCTGCAGAGGCGAGGCTCACGTCTCAGACTCCAGCAGTGTCAAAGCATCCTTGCTGACACCTGTTGTCAAGGCTGTGGGAAATGGACACTCCCAAGCTCACCAGTAGGAGCACAAACCTGCAGGGTTCCTAGGGAGGGAGCCATGCATGGTCTCATGAGTTGTGCGTGCATTCACCACATATCAGCCATCTCACTGTTGCAATGTGTTCTGCAGCTGCACCTATGGTAGTATGAAAACCCACGTGCATAAGGTGATTCACTGTGAACCCTCACCTAGGTGCCCACAGGCAGAGCGGTGGATGAATGAGCTTGGCACATCCACACAGAGCTCCATACGCCTGCAAGAAAGAACAAGGTCATCCTCTATAAACCCGTATGGAGTGACTTCCAGGATGTGCTCTCAAGTGAAAAGAAAATGCAAAGGACTATAGTATGCCATCTTCTGGGTAAAAAGGAGAGATAAGGGGAAAATACAATTAGTTTTCAAAGAAGTTCAGGAAGAATAAACCAGAAACTCATGAGACTGTAGGAAGTAGGTGAGAATGAGCTGGAAGATGTTCAGGGGCTTCCAAGAGTGTGTTCGGGTGACATCTAGGAAGCTGTATCCACAGTTTACACACTCAAAAGAGGAAAGGTGGGGGAGGTGGCTCTCTGGGATCATGCAGAAAAAAGAACCTAACTCTATTTCAAAGGAAGAACATCTGGGCAGGGGAGAACTCATTTTGATTAAAGACAAAAAGAACTGTAAGAAATTGTAAACTCTAGGCAATACATTCGGTTTTCTCAGAGGTGGGCTTAGCAATTCTGAAACTATTTTCTATTTAATCCAGGATCAAGCAAATATGTCAGTACACCGAGGATAGCAGATGCCAGGTTTCTCCTGGGGGCAAAGGGAGGGAAGAAGGATGGACCCAGGGGTCTGGGGTTGGAACCGGCGACACAGGTATGAGCTCACAGTCTCATTCACCACATGTGCGAGCCGCGACACACACATAGCGCCCAGATTTGGGTTTCCGAAGATGCTTTGCCAGTGAAAAGAGGGTTTTGGGGGAAAATGCCAGGTGGCAGGGCTTTGTCAGAGGGAACACAAGATGAGCTAGAAATATCTTTTTTTTTTAATAGAAAGTAAGCAAGTACTGCTTAAAGAATGATAGGTCAAAGGGACACAAATCTATCACACGGAGCCTCGCTGGCTGAATCTGAACAATTTCAGCATCAAAATACATAATAATAGTAATGGATTATAACCCACGACATGAAATGAAAACCCAGGAGTCTGCCCTGATACAAATCCATAAACAGAGGAGAAGGAATCTTCTTCAAAGCAGGACACTCACTAACACATGCAGAAAAAAATGAGACAACTGGAAAATCGTCATTTAGTGACCATGATATTTAATGGAATTTAGTGAAGGACACTTACGGGCTCCCAAGGATCTCACTAAAGCCTTCCAGTTGCCGTGATGGGCTACCTGACCGCTCAGGCCCTAGGGCCCCGTGAATGGAGCCCCACATGGAAAGAGTGTCTGCAGGGGTGATTGAGCGAATGATCCTGAGGGGTCATCCAGGATGATCTGGGGAGCCATAACTGCATCCTCCTTAAGGAGCCAGAGGGAGAGGTCAGACACAGGGAGGCCACGGGAAGCCGGGGCAGAGCCTGGAGGACGTGGCCACAAGCCAGGGATGCCTGGGCCCCGGGAGCTGAAAGGGGCAGGAAGGACCCACCCCTGGAGCCTCTGGAGGCTGCCAATGGCACTGCTGGGACACGAGGCAGAATGTGAAGCCGGTCTTGGGGACGAGATGACAGTGTCTCCATGTGATGGTCCACGTAAGCTCTGCTTCCAAAGGGACGGGCTGCCCCCATTCTTAAGACTTGCACCCACGTGTGTGGAGGAGAAATTATATAAATGAAAAGTTCAGGTTGGGGGCCTGCCACCTGTCCTGCTTCATCTGGGCCCCATGTCTGCTCAGCCAAGCACAGGACACGAAGGGACGTGCAATCCCACCGGCGCCCCTGCCCTGGGGAAGCCCAGGTTTGCACTGCCCAAGGGTAAGGTCGGTGGAAGCCCTCCCTCAGGGAGATGCTGCCTTTCCTGCTCCTCCCAGGGCTGGGCTCACCGCTCAAACACGGGGAAGACCGTGCTGCTGTCTACAGACCCCACACCCCGTGGGGGACACTGGCCCCGCTTCCACGGGCCTGGTGTGTCCTGCTCGGTGCCTCTGCCTGGGCCTCCTTAGAGACCTGGATCCCGCGGGGGCATTAGCGCCCTGCCCCAGCCCGCCCTGCACCTGCCCCTCGGCCAGCAGAACGGGCACCCCCGGCCCGCCTGCCCTCCGCCCTGGCGGCCCCCCCGTCGTCTGGGACCCTCCGCGGCCACAGTCCTCTGTTCCTTCTCGGAACATTCCCGAGGCTTGGCCTCCCTGCTGACTTTCCTTGGTTTTCGGGGCTTCTTTCCAGATCCATGCTAAATCCATCATTTCCCTGGCCTGTGTGTGTCCTGACACACATCACTCTTCCTCGCGAAGGCTGAGCAAGCGTCCCGGAGACAGCGCTTCTCCGACACCTCATCGCCGGGGAGGTGGCCCGGCCGTCGCCTGCGCGGACTGCGGGCCAGCCCGGGGCGCTCCCTCCGCTCGGACAGCTTGCGCGGAGAATCCTCGCCTGACTCCAGGTCCCTCGGAGCCGCCTGCGGCCTGCGGCAGAGCAGCTCAGCCCCCGACACGGGACGTGGAGGGAACGACCGTGAGGCTGATGGCAGGCTGCTCGTGACCTTCGCATTTGCACCGAACACTGAGAAACAATGCTCTTTGAACACGCGGCCAAAGTGGGAACGTCTGGCTGGAGCTGCATTTCCGGAAGCTCTCAGCGCCCCCGTCCCAGGGCGGGGGGGCACCCACGTCTCCCCAAGTGAGCAGGAACGCCGTCGAGGTCATGAGGGGCTGACTTTCCCCCGGGAAAGCTCCCCATCGTGGTTTGAGGTTATGTATTCGGATATCATTCCCTCCTTCCCCATTAATTTTCCTAAAATAATGAGCTCCCTCAGATTCTTGTGGCCAAAGGCTTCCAGTAACGTCTGGGCTGAAGTCGGGGTGCCGGCAGGGTCGCGTGCGGCCAGCAGGGACGCCTCATGCCAGAGAGCCCGGACGTTCCAGGAGCACACGGGGGTCTCCGCTCCCTCCGCGGCGCCCCTGCCTGCAATCGCTGCTTTTCACATTAGAGACGCGGAGCTGGCGCCGGCTGGGGTTTCTATTGGACACTCGCGGCACGCCGCTCGCCAACTTCCTAGACGCCCGGAGTCGGGCTGCCAGCACCCAACTTGGAACCCCTGCTCAGCTACATAGCAAACTACTCCATTTTCCACGTCGGGCTGGATCCAGGTCTCTGGAACGATGGCGCAAAGCTGCAGGCTTCTCCGGAAAAATGCAGCCAACGCCCCTGTGACCTTCAGCCGTCGGGAGGCCCAGGGAAACCAGCGGGGCAGAGGCGGAGGCGTCCCTGGCCCCCCAGGCGGCCGGCACCGCGGGCCTGACCCTCCCACAGCGGGGTCCTGTGCTTCCAGCCTGGTGCCCACCTTTCTTGTAAGTGTCTCTTGCTCTCGTCTGTTCGAGAAAACCCCTTAGAAGCCTGAGGCCAAACCTCTCTTCTCTCCTCTCCACCCTCGCCCCCTGGACAGGCCTCCGCAAGGTGGGCAGCCATCGGTGCGGCTGAGGCCGCAGGGGCTCTGTGGGCCGACACCGGGCGCCCAGGCGCACACGACCCCAGGGAGCTCAGAGCTGAATCTCTGGGCACTTCTAGACACTCGCTGGGGCTGAGCATGCACCTCTTAAACGATTCTGACTTCAAAATTCGTACTCGTTATGGGTTGAATTAGGCCCCTCCAAAATACACGTCGAAGTCCTAAGCCCCCAGTCCCTGTGAACGGGGCCTCATGTGGAAATAGGGTCTTTGCAGATGGGATTAAGTCAGGACGAGGTCATTAGGGTGGGCCCTCACCCATGACTGGTGTGCCCACAAGAAGGCCACATGAAGACCCAGAGACACGCAAAGAAGGCCACGTGAAGATGGAGGCAAAGGAACTCTCCAGAACCACCAAGCACCATTCCAGGCCCGTCTGTGGGACCCTCGAGGCCAGAGCTGACGTTGCCCCAACTGCCCACTCAAGGGCTCGCAAAGTGCCTACAGTCAAATCTGGCCCAAACGCGGCCCCGACCCGGCAACACTCTGGTTTGTGAAGCACCTACAAGCCAAGACTGGCTCTTAACACTTTATTTGTAAAGGGTTTTATATTTTTACACACACACACACCCCAGATGGGTAAACTGAGGCACAGACTGGGCCATCAGCTGGCTCCATGTCACAGGCCAGGGAGGCTCAGCTGTGACAAGCCAGTGTTTGGGGCCTGGGGGGTCCATGAGCAGAGGGGCCGGCGGTCCCTTGCTGCACACACCTGCCCAGGTCCCTGCCCGGGGGAGTGGGCTCACAGGGCATGAGCTCAGCCAGCCCAGGTCCCTCGCCTGCTGCACACACAGGGGACCCACCGAGACAGGCCGTGGGCCTGCCGTCCTGCAGCTGGAGCAGCTGGGGACGGCCCAGGGACACGGGTTTGTTGGTGAGCGCTTAGGGGCTGCGGGTGTTCACAGAAGACACGGGAGCGTGTCCGGGGTTTCCTCTTCCTGTGGCTTTAACAGTGAGGCCAGCGAGGGAACCCCGGCTGCTGGCCGCTGGTCCAGGCCCCCCTCACCGGGCTGTGGCTGGGCCACCTGCCCGTGGCCGTGATGCAAGCCGGCAGACTCTGGGGCAGCTGGGGAGCCGTCCCCTCCTGCTTCGGCTCAGCCAGTGATGTGGAAGTGCTCTCTGGCCTGGGGTTCTGGGTGACCGGGGTCAGCTCTCATCCCTTCTGCAAATCCTCAGTCGCCCGCTGGACGGTGGACGTCAAAGCAATGATTTCTCAGTTCTCCCAGCCTCCCAGGGAAGCCTTTCGTCACACCCTGGAGGCCGTTCCTGGACATCAGCATGTCCCTCTCCCGGGGCTGCCTTTGAGAACCAAGCCAGTGTCTGCTTCCTGCTTCACCGGCTGGCTGCTGCTGACTCGAACCGCTTCCCGGATGTCACCTCCTCCAGGAAGACTGCCAGGATTTGGTGGTGCCGTCGGCATGCCCTCATGATTGCTCCCTTATGCATGCACTTCTCTCATCCACCGGTCATTCTCCCCATGGGTGGGGGGGGGCTCCCCGTGCCGGCTGGACTGTTCCTGGGGCCCAGGATGGGACCCGGAGGCATCCAGTGATGAGCGTTGCAGCAATGACCGGGGGTCAGAGGCGGGGACCACTAGCTGCATGGTGCGCCACCTTGGACTCAGCCCAGGGGAGAAAGCTCTTGGGCCCCCAGGACTGGAAACCCGATGTCCAGCTGGGCCTTAGCTCATGTCCCTTCTGCTTCCCCACCAGACAGGAGCCCTCAGGGAGCTTGCTGGGCCGTTGAGAGCAAACACAGAGACCCGCCCCGGGCTCCCCACCTCTGCCGTCCCGGGGGGAGGGCAGCTCTGCTCCCTGCCACCCGCGCGGTGGAGCCCTGCAGGCAATACGGGACCCCTGGTGGGGTCTGTGGGACGCTGTGGGCGTGTGCTGTCCCTCGGGTCTGCACCTCGCTGGGGGCCGCCCTCCCCTGCCCAGACCCTCCCCAGAACGAAAGCATGTGTGGCAAGCAGGAGGCCCGCAGCTAGACCCGCTCCGCGCGCAAGGCTGCGGGTAGTCCGGGCTGGCTGGGTCGGGAGGAAGATAGGGCGCTCACCAAGGAATGTCCGCGGGCGGAGGCGGCTGCGCAGGGCCTCTCGCCAAACAACACGGGCTCGCACACCCGTGTGCTCCCGGCACCCGAGGCCTGAGGCTGCGGGCACAATGCCTTCCCGCTGGCACGCTCCCACCACAAAGACGAGGGCACCCAGGGGCCGGGCGGGTTCCTCTCTGGTCTAGCAGACGCTTGCCTGGTGTCAGCTGCGTTTTCCCTCTGAAAACATTCTTTTTCTAACTCAAAGGTCTCATCTTTCTCTGGCAAGCGCCACGGTTTGTTCTCACACGGCCCTTTCGTCCCCAGGCCGTTGGATGCCAGGAGGCCAGGGGAAGCCTTGGGGACACGCTGGCAGACACAGAGCTTCCCAGCCGGCAAGGCCAGCACCCCGCGGTCCTCCCCGGGCTTGTGCTCCAGCACGCGGCCCGACTAAGGAGCCGTGGGGCCCTCAGTGCCCCCGGGCCTCCGGGGCTCAGAGCTGTGCTGGCAGAGGGGCCTCTCTAAGCCATGACGCCACGGGGGCACGTGACCCAGGACGTGGCTGTGGGCCTGGCTGCATCCTGCAGCCCCTCCCTCGCCCGCCCCGCCTCTGCGACTGCAGGTGCACTGCAGCTGACAGGTGACCTTGGAAAACATCCACAGCCGCTTCAGAGAGAACCAGCGAAGCACCGACGGCCCCCTCTGGTCTCCCCCCCGGGGGAAGTCAAGAGTGGGAATCCGGGAGGCATCTCGGGGCACTAGGCCAAGGCCCATCATGGATCCTACCAAGCCTCAAAACGCACCAGGTGGGGTCCTGGCAGAATGCGGGCCAACACTGGTCACCAGGAAGACACCAGGAGGCAGCGGCGCCCCGAGGTACACAGGAGGAGCGACAGTGGAGACGGGGGCCTCACCCCTGCCACGCGCCGGGGCCCCCGAGCCACCGCTCCCCTACCCGGGACACTCACTCCTGCCCCGTGCCGGGGCCCCCGAGCCGCCGCTCCCCTACCCGGGGGTCTCACCCCTGCTGCGAGCTGGGGCCCCCGAGCCGCCGCTCCCCTACCCGGGGGTCTCACCCCTGCTACGTGCCGGGGCCACTGAGCCACGGTGCCCTGACTCTGAGCCACATGGGCTCGTGGCCGTGGTGTCTGAGTGTCACGACACCCGTGAGGAGCCGGTGCATGATCACCCCTGCTGTCTGCCGGCAAAGACAGGACCAGGCCCGAATTCAGCCCCGGTGCCACCGTCCAAGGCATCTCCGTGCCCGTCCCGTCCTCACCAGTCCATCACCGAGCTGGTCGGCGGCCCTGCCTCCGGGTCATCCCGGCTCCGGCCACGTGGGCCCCAGCCCCCACTCCCTGACCTCCACTGTCCCCAGGGGTCACCGCAAGCCCCGGGCTGCTACTTAACTCATTCGGAATGAGTTAGAATTAAATCAAAGTGAACATTCTGTTGTTTGGCTGCACGAGACACGTTTCGAGCAACCCACAGCCACGTGTGACGGAGGGCGACAGCGTGACTGCGCACACGGAGCAGGTCCCTCGTGGCGGGGGGCTCCGGTGGCGGAGCCCGCATGGCCAGTGGCCCCGGCATCTCGCCTACCTCCCTCCACAGCTGGAAGCCCTCGGAGCCGGCGTCAGAGGGGGCGCCTGCCGGAGACGCAGGGGCCCCCCGGGCGGCTCTGTCCTGAGTGTGTCCAGTCATGGCCCATTTGCCCACCGCGGTGTGAGCTTTGTGCACTTTCTGAAGAAGTGGGTGGCCGGCGTATCCGGCTTCGACGGGCGCGGCAGCTCGAAAACACGCCCCCCGACATGGCGACACGCGTCTTTTCAAATGCGGACACTGAAGCCCCTGCCCCCCGAGTGCGGGCCTGGCTCCGTAACTGGCTAGAAAGGCACAGGAGGCCGTGGACCCGAGAGTGTGCGGGGTACGTGACGCGCTCAGGGACACCGCTGGCCCCTCTGCTCCCCACGATTGCTCGCGGGGGGGACTCCAGCCACCGGGGCGCGAGGGAGCTCCAGCAGCCCCGTGGGGGCCCCGTGGCGGTGCCCGAGGCCTCCAGCACGTGCAGGGGGCCCTCCCGGGCCGGGGCAGGCTTCGACGGCTGCCGTCACCCTGGCGGCCTGGCTGGCTGAGCGGGGGGCCACTGCCAGGCTCCCGGCCCCGGAAACGGGGAGCTCGTGCCCCCCACACACCGCAGCTGTGTTTTCGGGGTGTTTGTCACACAGCAGTGCATAGCCGACCCAGCAGTCTAGGGTTTTCTCGAAAACACAAGTCTAGTCATGTCACCCCAAAACTCTGGCCCACACGCCCTCGGGAATGACGTGTGCTCTCCGCTGAGCACTGACACCATGGGACACTACTGTGTACCGAGCACCAAGAAAACAGGGGCGAGAAATCCGGTCGGGTGGGTGACTCTGTGTGAAGAGCCCGTCTCTGTCAGCTGCTGCTGTGGTGGCTGGACAGCGCCCACCCTGCCACGCCGCCACGCAAGGGGGCAGGACACTCTCCCCACCGCCGCGCAAGGGGGCAGGACCCCCCCCGGCAAAGGCTGGCCTGGGCTGCTCTCCTCTCCGTGTACTGCGGGTGCTCGGCCTGATGTGTCTGCTCCGCCGTGGAGTACGGCTCGTCTGAAGGCCTGCAGAGGGGGAACGGCTAGCTCCCCAGACGTGTCAGTCTCGACGACACAGACCAAGCCCAGGGACTCATGGGGAGGGGGCAGTGGCCATAAGGTCCCGGGGATGGTCAGCTGCACAGACACGTTACGACCAGCGAACGTGATGTTCCTGCTCTGGAAAGCCCAGGTGCAGTGAGATCCGGACCAGGAGAGACCGGGGTCTCCAGAGCGAGCTGGCCCTCCGAGGAGGCCACCGCCCCCGAGGAGCAGGGAGACGCTGGCCACAGAGGCCGCGTGGCCCCAGGGCTGGAGCTCTGGCAGAACAGGCCACTCACAGCCCCCGCTCTTCCTGGCTGCGGGGCCTCGTGCCACGGGCTCTTCCCTCTGGGCCTCACCTTCCTGTCCAGGAAGGAGTGATGTCCCGGAACACAGAGCTGTCGTGAGGACCACAGAGGACGGCGAGGCTGAGACACCCTCATGCTCCCCCATGCTTCCCATCCCCTTGGTACCTTTCCAGCGACTTGCAGAGACTGATTCTCAGGGGACCCCTTCTGCACGAGCCTTTGTGCAGGGACCCAGGGGAGCTGCTCCTGGCTGGGCCTGTCCCCCGTCCAAACGGAAAATGCTGCCCCCGGGGGCCCGTGCCTCCCCTGCCTGCCAGCCTCTGGTCACCGGCAGCGGGTCCGACCCGCGCCAGCCCCGCTCAGTGTCCGGCAAGGCCGGGTGCCCTCCAGACGGATCAAGGCCGAGATGATGGCGCAGCTTCTGGGCACACTTCACACTGTCCCCGTCACCTCTCTGGGCCTCAGTTTCCAGCGCAAGGCTGGCTTCCCGATGCGGCAGGTGCAACGGAGGGGGTCCAAGCGCCAACTTCAAGTCAGAATAGAGCAGTGCTGATTGCGCCTGAGAGCCGGCGGGGGTGGGGGGTGCTGCTGCCCCTCCCGGGAGGATGGCCCCAGCCCCCCAAGTCCAGCACCGTGGGCCAGGTGGTCGGGTCACCTGTCCTCCTCGGCGCCCTCTTCCGAGCTCCATACTGTCTTCCCAAACCCAGACCACGAGCTCCTCCGGAAGAGAGTTGTGTGTGGACGGCTCAGGGTTCGGAAGCCAGGGGAAGAGCCTCGGGCCTCCTCCTGCTTGTGCCTCTGTGACAGCCCGAGGTCTCCCCCGTCACCGCGCTTCCTTCGGAACGGAATTCCGGGCGCCATCGTCTGTCGGATTCGTCCCTTCAGCGAGCCCCGTCCACACCGCGACGCCAGGCCTTCTGGACGGGACCGGGCGGACGGCGGCAGCCCCCAGACCCGGCAGCCCCTTGCTTCCCCGGGAAATCCCCCCACACCAACAGCCTCCGTTGTACCCATCGGCGGGAGCCGCGGCCCATGGCCCCCACGCTGGCTGTCTGCGGCCCGGCACCAAACGCTGCCCCGACCGGAAAGGCCGGGCCTCCCGCCCTCGGCTTCGCGTGCTTTTTCACGTCGAGGACGTTTTGCGGGCCCGCACTGCAAAATCCACGCTCCCGCGAAAGCACGCCCCACGCACAGGTCATCCGCGGCTGGGACCGCGCGCGACAGCCCTGCCCCACTGCCTGAGAGCGGGCCGTCCGCATGGCGATCGCCAGGCCTCGGACCCGGGCACCCCCACCTGCACCGGCCCCCGGGGGGCTGCGGTGAGTGACTCCCTGGGGGAGCGGCGGGGCCTTCCGGGGCTGTCCCCAACCTGTCCCCAACCTGTCGCTCAGGCTTGGCTTCCCCTCCGCCAGGAAACCCGGCCCTGCTCGGGTCCCCTGCCTGCCTCTTAAAGGACAGAACGGCAGCTGACACTTCCCTTCTGGCCGGCACCGGGCGGGCTCGGGGAAGGTGGGTTTGTGCAAGGCCACGGAAATGTGGACCAACGGCTGGACTGGAACATAAGGAAGAGCGTGAATCTTCGCCAGCGTGAATCACAGCAGCAAGGGGGAAGGTGGAGAGGAGGCGGCGGCGTGAAATCCCGGCTTCTTCCCCGCCCCACGCCCTGTGGAGGAGCCACGCGGTGTCTCTCTCTCCTGCACACGCTGATGGCTTCCCGACGCCGGCCAAGCACCTGGGCCCGAGGAAGGTGATGAGCTGCGGGAAGGGAAAGTCAGTGTGCAGAGCCGGGGGTCGGATTCCGTCCCGTGGGACTTGGAGTTACCGGGGCCTCTCGGCCACATTACTGGGGCTCAGTCCCGGTGCCTCAGGTACCAGAAGCCCAGGAGTGTGGTCACTGAGCGGAGCCAGGCCGTGGTGTCCCCCATGAGGTGGACAGGGGGCCCTTCCTATCGTCACGAGGGCACGAGGCCACCATGAGGGTCCCACTCTCAGGACCGCGTCCGACTACCTCCCCAGGCCTCACCCGCCTCTGGGCACCGCCACTTTGGGGGCTAGGGTTCCAACACAGGAATTTTGGGGGTGCAAACCTCCAGGGAGCGACAGGCAGCCCGGGAGTCGCCCCAGTAACCCCAACAGAAGCACCCGCCGCAGGGACCAGCTCTGTGGCCCACGGCGTGAAGGGCCCTCTCCCAGCGGCTGACGTTCTGTGCGAGCACAAATGGCCTGTTTCTCCTGGCTCAGCAGGAATTCCACCACCGCGCCTCGGAGTCCGGGGTGTGGACAAACAGGGGGATTCGACGGCTCGGTTCCCCAGGGAGACGGGGTGGGTTCCGGCTTTCACCCCGACACACACCGCATCCTTCCCTCCCACCCTGAGGGCTGCCTGCGGCTGTTCTCTCCTGTCCCTCGGCCCCAAAGGCAGACAAAGACGCCCATTCCAAATGTGTTCCCAATCCATCTTGTCAGTCCCCATGGGCGGCGAGCGCACGGCTGCCCTGTGTGCCAGCGGTCAGATGAGGTCACGCCGCTAGGCACCTTATGGGTGCGGCTCAGGCGACATCTCGTGTGCTCAGCAGGCTCCCACCCTCCCCCAGAGGCCACCTGCTCCCCGCACCGTCCCTCACCTGCTGAGACGCTGAGGAGGAGCATGGGCACAGCGCCAGCTCCCGTCAGCCGAGCGCCGGCTCCGGAACTGCCCACCCGCTGACACAGAGTGGCTCGCGGGCCTGGCCTCCTTCCACGGTGGGCAGGAAGGGTCACTGGCAGGGACAGCGCAGGGAGGCCCCCGTGGCCTGCAGCTCCGTCCCGACCCGGCATTTCCTTCAGTTTCCACGTTGGCCTGACCCGGGCCACCTGCGCGCGGCTTTATGTCTGAGGTTCCTTCTGATAACACAAGTCCCCAGAGGACAGAGAGTACGAGACGGAACGTCGTGATGCCAAGAGGAGGGAACATCTGAAGATTTCTGCCAAAGTCATCTGAGAGCAGCCTCTCCCCTCCCCATCCCACCCACGCCACTGGCCTCGCCAGTCCCTCGCTGCCTGCTACCCTCCTCCCCTGTCAGGAGGCCCAGCGGATCCCCCTCCTCGGGCCAGGGCACCCCGCCCATTGCTTCGCCTGGCTCCGGCGCCTGAGGCTCCCTGACCTCCCCTTTCTGCAGCAGCTGGCCACGTCCACAGGAGGCCACGGCCCCGAGAGCCCAGCAATATGCTGCTGCTGCAGGCACGGGCTCAGAGGCAGGGTCCCCGAGGCAGGAGAAGATCATCCAATCTCCCTGAGGTTGGAAATGACAGGCTCCTGCCTCCAGAGGCTGTGGGGAGAATGATAAGGTAAGGAGCGCTGGCTTTGGGGGCCCTCAGGGAGATCAGGACGGGAGCCCTCGGGGAGATCAGGACGGGAGCCCTCAGGGAGATCAGGACGGGAGCCCTCGGGGAGATCAGGACGGGAGCCCTCGGGGAGATCAGGATGGGAGCCCTCGGGGAGATCAGGACGGGAGCCCTCGGGGAGATCAGGACAGGAGCCCTCGGGGTGATCAGGACGGGAGCCCTCGGGGAGATCAGGACGGGAGCCCTCGGGGAGATCAGGACGGGAGCCCTCGGGGAGATCAGGACGGGAGCCCTCGGGGAGATCAGGACGGGAGCCCTCGGGGAGATCAGGACGGGAGCCCTCGGGGAGATCAGGACGGGAGCCCTCGGGGAGATCAGGACGGGAGCCCTCGGGGAGATCAGGACGGGAGCCCTCGGGGAGATCAGGACGGGAGCCCTCGGGGAGATCAGGACGGGAGCCCTCGGGGAGATCAGGACGGGAGCCCTCGGGGAGATCAGGACGGGAGCCCTCGGGGAGATCAGGACGGGAGCCCTCGGGGAGATCAGGACGGGAGCCCTCGGGGAGATCAGGACGGGAGCCCTCGGGGAGATCAGGACGGGAGCCCTCGGGGAGATCAGGACGGGAGCCCTCGGGGAGATCAGGACGGGAGCCCTCGGGGAGATCAGGACGGGAGCCCTCGGGGAGATCAGGACGGGAGCCCTCGGGGAGATCAGGACGGGAGCCCTCGGGGAGATCAGGACGGGAGCCCTCGGGGAGATCAGGACGGGAGCCCTCGGGGAGATCAGGACGGGAGCCCTCGGGGAGATCAGGACAGGAGCCCTCAGGGAGATCAGGACGGGAGCCCTCAGGGTGATCAGGACGGGAGCCCTCGGGGAGATCAGGACGGGAGCCCTCGGGGAGATCAGGACAGGAGCCCTCAGGGAGATCAGGACGGGAGCCCTCGGGGAGATCAGGACGGGAGCCCTCGGGGAGATCAGGACGGGAGCCCTCGGGGAGATCAGGACGGGAGCCCTCGGGGAGATCAGGACGGGAGCCCTCGGGGAGATCAGGACGGGAGCCCTCGGGGAGATCAGGACAGGAGCCCTCAGGGAGATCAGGATGGGAGTCCTCTTGGTGACCAGGGTGGGAACCCCCAGGGAGATCAGGACAGCAGCCCTCAGGGGCATTTAGTTAAGGTAGAGAGAAAGACCCAGGGCAGAGCAAGTGACCCTATCGGCAGCTGGGCAGGAGACTCATCCACTGCTCCCGCCCCCACCACATACATTCCAATGGCAGCAGACCCAGCTCTCTCTCAGGGGCCTGTGTCCACGTCCTGAGGCCAAAGCAGCACCCAAGGCAGACGGACCACTCCTCCTCGGCAGCAACCGGCAGCCCCCCCCCACCGCCCAGGCCCCGACGCCCTCCTGGACGCACGCCCCTTGGCCCTGTCCAGGCGCTCACATTTGGCAGGAGAGCTACTTGGCCCACAGGCCCTGATGTGATGAAGGATGAGCTGGACAACCACAGACGTGCGGGTGCCAAATTCACTGATTTCACAAGCAAGAGGGCGACCTGCCAGCCTGCCCCCCACCCAAGGCAGGAAGGGTGCCCGCCAGTTCTCACAGCAGGGAGGGTCGGGCAGCGGAGGGCCGGGCGGAGGAAGGGAGGGCACGGGAGGGCGGGAAAGGGGAGAGGAGGGAAGGGAGGGGACGCGCCAGGGGCCATGCCTGTTCTCAGTGATAACACACCGTCTAACTTAGAGCACGGACCGTCCGGGGCCTCTGGACCTCGTGCAGCTGCGGGGCTGAGACGCGCGCCGGGGAGCCATGGAGCCACAGACCCATGCTTCCTACCCCTGCAGGGTGTGCCGGGCGGAGGGGAGGCCGTGAGGCCAACCACCCAGGGCCGTGGACCGTCACGGCCCTCATCCCCTCTGGGGCCGACGGGGCTGCCGGGGTGCTGGCCCTGGTGCGCCAGGCGCCCGCTACAGGGGGACAGGAAACCGCTGGGTAAGGAGACCAAGCGAAGCCGAGAGGCTCTCGCACCGCAGACCATGACACGGCACGCCCGGGTCGTGGACACCCCCCCTGCAGCCACCCTAGGAGATCACGACGGGTTTCAAGGCTGAAGACCTAGATTTGATGCCCAGCCTTGGCCTGTCAGCTGCGGGCCCCAAGGCAGGGGTCGCTGTCTGGGTCCTGCCGGGGGTCCTGCCGGTCCCGTCTCCTGTTTGGGGAGCTGGGGTCACAGCGGCAAAGCAAGGTGGGCAGGAGCTGAGCACGCGGAGCGGGAGGACGGGGACCCCGGGCCCGACTCCACGGAGGGGTGAGGTTCTCTCCCGAAGACAACAGCCGCCTTCCTCCCCAAACACTCTCCCCAAGTCCTCAGATCCTGCTCGCCCAGAGGAAGCCCTTGAACCCAGCGTCTGCACGAGGTCCCCCCGAGCCCTCCTCTGGGACCCCGAGAGCCGCGGGGCTCTCCCACCCGGCTCGGGCCCCTTTGCTGGCCGAGAACGGCATCCAGGAGGCCATCTAGAAGGTGACGAGACCCAGAAATGTTTCCACCGGAAAGAGGCACCAGAGGGGCGCCCGGGGGCATCGGGCTGATAAACCTCTGCCTTTGTCCCCCCGCTCACGATGTCGGGTTCTGCGCCCCTCCGCGGGGGTCTGCGTCTCCCTCGGCCCCTCCCCCGCGCGGACTCTCCCCCACCTCATATAAATAAAGAAAACATAAAAAAACCCAAGAGGCCCCCAAACGCGCACACCTCTGGCACCTGCTTGGTGAACGTTTCTGTGGCGTCTCCCCCGTGACAGGTGGCACAGGGAACCGTCCCTCCTGGGAAAGCATGTCCGCCCAGTGCAGCCCAGTGCCCCGCATACAGCAGGAGCACAATAAACGCACACATACCCAATGCCTTCCAGAAAGGGGCTCCCAGAGCCGTGCGGGCAACGTGCCCACAATTCCCGACATCGCCCCCCGAGTCGGGGCCTGGGTGGCGCCGTGAGAGACCCGGCGGGAGTGAACCCCACGGGGAACCCCGGGGGCAGCGGCAGCCCCAGGCTCGGCCGAGTGTCTTTCTGGCTCTTCCCTCGGCGCGGGTTTGGGAAGTGCTGTGAGGTCCGTGCTGTCCTCAGAGGGGACAGCGGCCGAGCGGGGCTCCGGACGGCCCGACAGAGGTCTACGTGCGTCCGTGGAAGCTGTGTCCCCACGCAGCCTTGAGCCTCCAGACGGTCGAAAAGGGGCGACCGGGAACGCAGTGCCCTCCCGCTGTTTACCAAGAGCTTCCTCCCCTCGGCGGGGACACCGCGCACAAGGCTCAGGAAAGGAGGGTGGTCTCCTTCAAGAGGAACAATCGGGCCACACGTGGAACAATCGGGGCCACACGTGGCCTCCCGGTGTTCGTTCCCAAGCGCATGTGCAGCGTGTCCCGCGAGCCGAGGCTGCTGGTGCCCTAAGGTCACGGGGTCCACAGGAGGACCCCTGCACCGGGGAGCTTGGGCCCCATCCGTGCCCCCTAACTGATGCATACAGGAGCCCCCGGGGGTCCTTCTGGGGCAGGTTGTCCCCAGCAGGTCTGAGCAGGGCGAGGGTCTGCATTTCCAACAGGGTCCCGGGGGAAGCGAGGCTGCCGGGCTGCGGACCAGCAGTGCCGGCAACCTCCGCGGGCCTGCCACACATGAACAGCCTGGGGCCCCAGCCCGGTCTCCCGAAGCAGGAGTTCGTGGCGAGGGGCCCACGGACCCAGGCATCCCGAGCCCTCCCGCGGATCCTGACGCTCTAGCGAGTCCACGCATCGCCGGGTGTAGATTGTGTTTGGTCCGGGAGCGGCCACATCTGCCTCCCTGGCACGTGACATCATTAAACAAGAAGGGACCTTCCTGCTGAGTCGGCCAGAGCCTCCGAACCCTTCTCAACCGAGCAGTGCAGCCCTCCCCCCAGCCCCGGCCCTCGGGACGACAGCTGTGACATCCGGTGTGCGCCAGACAGACGGCAGGCGGCCACCCGCGGTATGACAGACGCCACCGGGACGGGACGTGCAAAGTGACGCGGCAGCTCGTGGGCGCGGGGCAGGTGGCCCGGCAGGGCTGACACCGGGCCCGGGCCCTGGGAGGATGAGCGGGAGCCCCCAGGGCAGGAACGGGAGGCGCGCGGGCAGGGTCGACCGCAGGGTTTGCTTGCAAACAGGGAGCGTGAATCAGCGGAGGGCCAGCGGCTTCGCAAGTGGGACGGGGTCACGGAAGGAGGCCCGGGAGGCGCGGGAGCCAGAGGCCTGTGGGAGCGAGGCCAGCGCGCGCAGGGGAGGCTGTGATCCCCGCAGGAGGGTCCGCGAGGTGGGCGTCCCAGCACCCCCTCCCCCGCCACCCGTCTGCCAGGCCCCTCCCCGAGACCCGGCTGGCAAGAAAGGGCCGGGCAGGGACGCGGGAGGAGGAGGAGGCAGGACCCATCATGGGATGCGAGACCCTCCAAGATAAACACACGGAAACTGAAAAAGTTGGGGCCTCTCGTATTAGCCATGGGAAAAACACAGCATTCGGCAGTGCGTTTTAATAAAGCGTTCTGTCTGGTTCTGATTTCGCAGATGTAAGAAAATGCCGGCAATCTGGCATTAAGTTGGACTACTTCAGGCTGTTCCTATAAACCACATTTGGGATTCTCTCAGCGTTTCTGAGATTCAATTTACAAAGACTTCTCCGAGTCCAAAACCGCCTAAATAAACTTAGGGGACAGTGCTGCCGGGTCCTGGGTGGGTGACGCAGCACCGCACAGAGCCTCTTCCAACAAAGCGGCACGCTGCCCTTTGCCACCTGAATGGGCGCAAGCCGGCCTCGTTCCAATGACAGTGATGCTGCATTGAGGGGACAGGGAGATTTTCCTTCCTGCATTCAAGACAATCTGCATTTTTATCAAAGAGAACATGACTATTAATAGAACGTGCGTGCATCTGGCCAGGCTCAGTGTCTACCAAGGCCACGGGCACGGACGGCGCTACTGGGCTTCCAGGGACCCCGACAGAATCCAAGAGCCTCAGAGCACGAGCCAACCTGTGTGTCTGCACCCCCTCCATCTGCTCAGGGCTCCCCAGCCTGGACAGCAGGACCCCCGGCGATCTCCCGAAAGGACCTGCAGGCCAGACACCCACGGCTCCTCCGTCTGACCGGGGTACCTCCCGCAACCCATCTCCCCCAGGATGGAGCCTCCCCTGCCCTGCCCTGCCCTGCCCTGGGGACTCGGCCCAGACTCCAGTGCCCTGAGACAGGCTGTCTTGCGGCCGCTGCTCTGGGACTCATCCGGATCCGATCACAGGCTCCTTCCTGAGTCCTCCGGCTGGCCGTGTCCCCCAGGCCAACCAGAGCCCTGGATCCAGAGCCCTCCCACACAGGCTGTGTTTATTTTACTTTACATACATTTTTCCAACACAAAGAGGCTCAAGCAGAGGCCGCTCTCGGGGCCCTAGCTGGCACATTCCAGCAGCCGCGCGTGCCATGCTGGCTGGGCTATCTTCCGCGAGGGGAAGTGGGACCCGTGCCACCTTCGGGGGGGGGCATGGCTGGCACTTGTGTCTCAGAGCCGTCTTCTGACTCTTCACCCCAGCGGGTCTCTGGGAGAAAAGGGGACCGGCAAGCCCCAGCCCAAAGCTTCGTCATGAGCCCTGGCCAAAAACCACCGTCCAGCACGTGCTGCGAGCCTGGCTCACCTTCCCCCAAACCCATCACGGGGTGGGGGGAGCCCGCGGGGGGAGCCGGCCCAGATCCCACAGCCGCTGTCCCCAACCAGCGGTGGAGGATCGCCTCGTTTCCAGAGGCTTCTGGCTAAGTGGAGGTCCTCCTGTCGCTAGGAGACCCGATTTGTGAGGAAAGGGGGAAAAGACCAGCTTCGGAGACCCATCAGCAGGACCCCCATCAGGACCCTCTGAGAAAGCCAGTGTCTCCCCAGAGAAAGACACCCTTGAACATGGAGACCTGGGGTCGGGAGACTGTCCTGAAAGGAAGGTCACGGGGCAGCCCACACCCCGTTCGGGGGCCCCTGGGATCTGCAATACAGTAACGATAACAAACACCACACACTGTCGGTGGCTGAGGTCTCATCCCAGGGTCAGAATGTTCCCATTGTCCTGCCCAGAGGGGCATATGCGCGTGTGTGTGTGCACGTGTGTGCAAGACGGGGTGCAAGGGCTTTTATGTGTGTGATTGTGAGTGTACATTTGTATGCGAGTTTGTGAATGCACCTACGTGGATGTGTGCATGCATCCATGTGCACGTGCGTGTGCCCACGTGTGCGTGTGTGCATGCATCTCTGTGTACATGCATGTATCTGTGTGGACATGTACCCGTGTGTGCATGCACCTGTGTACATGTGCATGTGTGCGTGCATGCATCTGTGTGGACATGTACCCGGGTGTGCATGCATTTGTGTGTATGTGCATGCATGTGTGTGCCTGCACGTGCATGCATCTGTACGTGAGCATGCGTCTGTGTGCACATGTGCCCACGTGTGCGTGCATCTGTGTGTATGTGTAGTGCACGCATGTATGTGTGCACATGTGCCCACGTGTGCATGCATCTGTGTGTGTGCATGCATCTGTGTGTGCACGTGCACACATGCATGTCGGCACAAGCCCAGCCTGACGCCAGCTGGAGCCAGGGGCTGGTGGGAGGCAGTGTCCTCTAAATAAACCATCAGCAGCTCGTGCTTACTTGACAAGAGCACGGAATCTGCGGCTCTGAGGTCTCGGGGGACCCCAGCACCTTCCAGCATACTCCTGACGGAACAGCTCGGGAGCACGGTCCCCGGGTAGCAGGGCTGTTCTCCGGCAAGCTTCGGAGGTGGCGGCGGCCGGAGACAGAGGCTCTGGGGCTGGCAGGCGCAGGCACCACCGCCGCTCCACAGAGAGGGGAGAGAAAACAGACACAGCGCCAGAAGCAGAGGAAACGGAGACCACACGGCCAAGAAAAATGGCCTTTTTCTCTCCAGTCTCTTGCTAAAATAGCTTTCTCCTTGGCTGCATCTTTGGGGACATGGCAGAAAGAATACGTTCAAGGGCCGATTCCTCCCACTTTCCGCAGGGTTTTCCAGGGGCAGGCAGACGGCGGCACAGCTGCGGAGCAGTCCACGCGCCCTGCCCCTGGGAGACGTGGGGGCAGGCCGGGGACACGCGGGGCCACGGAGCCGCCGGAGCAGCCAGGGTACCCAGGACGGGGAGCGGCCTTCGTCACACGGAGCCGTGGCCAGGACACACAGGTGTCATATGGCATCCCCTCTGCTGGGCAGCGTGGACTGCCCTGGGTGTCAGGGGCCCCCCTGCGTCTGCACCGGGGCCAGGGACCTGTGTGCTGACCTGCCCCCTCCGTGAGTGAGGGCTCTCTCCACTCAGACACTGGCGAGCCCGAGGCCACTCTCCTGGTCGTCCGCACTTCGTGGGGCGATCGCAATGCATCAGGCCCGGCGGCTTCTCCTACCCACGCCGTCCCCTGCCTTACCCTGTCGCTGCACCCGGGACACGTGACAAGGCCGGCCCACCTCCCATCACATCACCCACAGGGGGCTCCCACAGAGGCTGCGGGGTGTGCCTCTCATTTCTAGTCTGAGCGCGGCGGCCACGTAACATGGGCCACAGAATGTCTCTTCTGCTCGCTGTGTTGAGATTTGTTTCATGGCCCAGAACACGGTCTGTGTTGCTGACTGTTCAGTGTCCACTTGGAAGAGACATGGATTCTGCTGATGTGGGCAAGACGTCCCGTGAACGCGGTTAGGTCCTCTCTGCAGCTGGCAGACAGGGGTCTCCGTGGCCCCCACCACTGGCTTCCCAAGAGGGGCGAGCACACGGACCACGGCCACGTCATCCCTCAGAGTGGCACTTCCGTCACGAGGTGCCCTCTGCCCCCCTGGCGGATGACCTCTGGAGTCCGCTTCATAGGACGTGTTTCATGGTGTAACTTGTCCTGAACTCTTACAATCCACCTAAGTTCTCATGTTTAAATGGGATTTTTTTTAATAGCATAGATTGGGTTTTATTTTCTTCCCCACTCTTACAATCTCTGCCTCTAGTCCTGGGTCCGCTGAGGACAGGCGGATGCTGACAAGAGCTCATCTCACGGGTCGCTCTTTGGTGGCAGATGAGGGGTCCTCCTGGGGACAAGACAGTGGCGCTCCGGGCGCACAGCGGAGTCCTCGGGAAAAGACTACGAGGTGTCCGGGCAGGTGTTCGCGGGGCACAGCCCCCTCATTCCAGCGCCTCGGGGTGCTCGGAAGGTGCCCGCCCACACCCACAGCCCCCCGGAGCTCCCCCCAAACCGTCCCGCCTGCCCTCCCTCCGCGGGCAGGGCCCCCCATCCCCAGTTCCACTCCAGCGGCCCGGGGGGGCGTGGGCGGGCTCCGTGACTTGGCCCAGGAAGGAGGACCGCAGAGTCACGCTCCCAGGACAGCCCGTCGCAGGCCGGGCAGCTCTCAGGGGCCGGGCCGCCTCCGCCACAGGAGCACCAGCGGCCGCTCCGCTTCGTGGCGCAAGAGGCCCCCAGGCCCCACGCGGGCTCAGCGCCGGGATGGAGAGCGGACGCCTGGCCCCGTTCGGAGTAACCACCGAGCACCCCGCTCCCCACAGAACCTGCCTTCCGACTCAGTGGGCTCACGTGGCAAGAAAACCAGGTGGGCTTGCCTGTGGGGAGCACGGGACGGACGCGGGAAACCCCACGGGTTCCTAAACGCTGGGCCTCCGCCTCTCAGTGCAGAGCGTTTCCATTTGTGCCGATGAATGCAGAGCTTCACTTCGGGGCTGGAAGCTGGACACGTGGTCTGGGTAGTTTGGCAAACGAGTCTAGCTTCGCCCCCTCCCCCGGCTCCCCCTTCCTCCAGATGAGTGAAGGGATGAACGCCTCCGGAAATGTTTCTGCTCCAATAAAGCATTATCACCTGCCAGTCCCCGGAGGAGCGTCTGGGAGCCTCTCCTGGGCTCGGGGGTCTGTCCCGCCTTGGAAGAGCCGCGCACGGGCGGGGAGGGCTGGGCCCCTGGCCCGCCGAGCTCTCGGGCGGCGTGAGCGGCCGTCACCTGCTCGTCTACGGGTCACATGCGTGTTTCACATAACATCTGGTCGGATTTAATCGCCTTTTTTCAAAGCCGCATTTTACGCAAACTTGCTACAAAAGCGGATGAGTACGTGGGATACTGTGCTGGTCGCTGGAGTCTGGATGGACGACGGGGCTGCCTTTGGCCTGACAGGAGGCAGCACTACCCGCCACTCCCCGCTGCACGTGTCCCCCTCCGCTACTGAGCGCCGAGGCCAAGACCTCTCGGGGCAGGAAGGACCCGCTCTGTTCTTCCGGGGGACAGAGGGGTGGCATGCCGTTCTGCGCTGGCTCGGGGGCTGCCGCCTCCACCCCCCGCGTTCTGTTGGCAGGACCCCGGGGGGCACCTCCAACCTCGATAGAAGGACACAAGGTCCCCAGCTGGCTCCCTCGGTGCTCTGGCCTGATCCATCACGCCGTCCCTGCTGCGGCCCTGGTCCTCCCGAGAGAGACGCCAGCAACGTCCGTTCGTGCAGGGGTCTCCAAAGACAAGCGCACCCCAGGGCAGACCACGTGGGGCCCCGCAGATGACGTTCGTGGGCTGAGCCTGACAAGCATCTCCGCAGCCTCGAAGCACTTTACAAGTTGTAAGTGGTGTGAGGTGCCGGACGTGTCCCAGCCCCTGGTGCAGACCCGCTCACTCGCCCCGAGTCGGGCAGACAGTGGGGCGCAGAAGCGGGCGCAGGTGTCGTAGGCAGAAAGCCGTGTTCAAATCCTAGCTCCTTTCTTACTAGCGACCTGGTCTTGGGAAACCTCCTGAGCTCTTTGAGGTGACCCCTCTTGGGGCTGGAAAACATACTTTGTGTGGTTTTCATCGTAAACGTATGGGGAACTGTTTTATGGCCCATCCGAATGAAGGTTCCATGTGCCTTCTGCTGGGTGCTGGAATGTTCTGTGGACACCAGCTGGGTTCAGTCAATTGAAGACATTTTTCGAGTCTTCGGTGTCATCGCTGAGCTTTGGTGGACTCGCCCTATAGTGGTTGGGAGTGGGCTGCCCTGTGGGCTTCACGGGGCTCCCGCCGAACACTCAGCCAGCTGCTGCCGTGAAGGGGGTTTCCAGATGTGAGCAGGTCCCTAATCAGCCAGCTCTAAGGAAGGCAGAGGATCAGGGGGAGGGGCCATCCGCCTCGGTCCGGGGACCCTAAAAGCCGGCTGGGGCTGGAGAGAGGAATACCATCCTTCAAGCAGCAGCGCTGGCCATGCCCGTGCCCACACCCGTGCCCACGCCTGTGCTGCCAGACTTGCTTCTCTGACCACATCACGGCCCAAGCCAACTGCCCGTGCTCCTTGTATCCATAGCACACCAGCCATGGTCTGCCGCACTGGCTGAGCCACCCAGGACCGGCCGCTGACGCCCCCAGCGCCAACCACGCACAGCTCCGTGTCTCCCCCGGCGCGAGGGGAGTTTGCTGTGCACATCTGAAGCTGTTCATAAGGACACACGCACAGAGCATCTGTGTCTCGTAGACGAACTGACTGTACCCTAAAAACCATTCCCTTATCCCCGGAAAAACACCTTGATGTGAAATCTACTTCGGCATTAATATGGCCCCCCCAGCCTTAAATCGATGCACGTGAGGGGGTACGTCTTTCCCAACTGTCCACCTGCCACCTGCATGGGCCTTTCTGTGGATGCTGCACGTCCTGCAGGCAGCGGTTCCGGGGGCCCCACCATCGCCGCGTCTCACAGTCTATGTCAGCTTGGAGGCTTAGACGGTCTACACTGATGTGCTTACGGGAACGGGCAGGTTTAAACCCTCCCCTGTGATCTGGTTTCTGTCCCTGGTCTGTTCCTTATTTTCTTCCTCCCACAGTCCTGATTCCTCGAGGGACTCGTTTTAATGATTGTCCTTTCTCCCGGCCCTAGGGATAGCTCATCAGGTCCACCTTCGTGTTTTATCTTTACGGGATGTGCCGAAGCCCACAGTGTTACGTGGGTGACTCATCACGTCGGCTTCCACCTCACGTTACACCGTGTCACCCACGGTGTGAGAACGACATACCCCCGTGCCCCCACCCCTCCCCCCGTGCCGTTGTCATCAGAGATCCTACCTCCCTGCAGAGGATAAGCCCCCAAATGCACTGTTGTTAGTTTTGCCTTGAACAGCGAATTATTACTTCAAGAGGCACAAAGATGAGCAAAGTGCATTGTGCGCTTACCTGAGCAATCCCTACGGCACTCTTCACTGCTCCACGCGGACCTAAATTTCCGTCTGCTGCTGCTGGAGCGATCGCCTCTATTTCTTACAGGTTTGCTGACAAGGAATTCTACCAGGTTCTGTTTGTCCGAACACTCTTCATTTCATCTCCCACTTCGAGCCACATTTTCCCTGGGTCATGAAACCCTTATTGACCGTTTCCCCCGCTTTGAGCACGTTACAGACGCCTCCCCATTGCTTCCTGGGTGGCATGGTTCGGGGCTGGAGTTGGCCGTCCCTCTCAGCCTTGCTCCGTCCACAGTTCCCTTGTCCACGGGCTGCTTCGGAGATCTGTGTCTATCAGCAATTTGGTTACAGTGCGCCTTCGTGTGGCGTTCTCAATGTTTACTCTACACGGGACGGACTGTGCTCATGGCATCTGGGGGTTTATAGTTTCCAGCAAATTCAGAAAACTTTTGGTCTTGATTTTTTTCAGGACATTTGTTGTCCCTGCTTCTCTCCTCTTTCCAGAACCCCAGTTACACGTGGGCTGGAAGACTGTCACCCCACAGGGCACCGGGCTTCTGTTATTTTGTTTTTCAGTCTTTTTTCTCTCTGGTTGGGCTTGAGTCATTTTCACAGCTTCAAACTCACTGATCTTTAATTCCACGGTGTTTATCTACTGTGAATTCCATCCAGCACACTTTCCATTTTGAATATTAAATTTTCATCTCTTCAAGTTCCATTTGTGACTCTTTTTATACTTTTCATTCCTCTTACCATGCATTCCTCTGCCTTCCTGGACATGTGGAGCGTATTTCCAACAGCCACTGTTAGTTCCATCGCCTCTGCCTCTTCTGGGTTTCCTTCTGTTGAGTCGTTTCCTCCCTGACGATCGGTCTTGACTTCCTGCCTTTTTTCATGCCTGGTTATTTTTGACTGAATGCCAGACATTGTGAATGTGCACTGTTGCTCTCTACTTTTTGCTGTGCTCCTTTAAATAGTGTTGGAGTTCACTCTGGGTGCAGTTCAGTTATTCAGAATGAGTCAGGTCCTCCCGAGGCTCGCTTTCAGGTGTTGTTAGGATCCAGAGCAGACTTTGGTGACAGGTGGTTTGCCACCATGATTCAGAGAGTACTCTTCCGAGACTCCATTCCATGCTGGTGTATTGTAAGGTCCTCCCTCCACCTGCTGGACCACAAACTAGCCCATCCCCGGGGGAGCTCCTGGGATCATCCTGCCTGCTCCTCCTGTGGCCAGCTCCCTCACACACATGCACTGGGCACACACTGCGGGCCACTCTGCCCTCAGCGCCCGCTGATGTGGTCACTCGAGACTGGCCAGAAGCAGGTGTCCCCAAACCAGTACAATTTTCAGATGAATTTTTTGGTCTCATGTCAGGTTGATAATTTTTTATTTCCACATTTTACTTAAACGCCCTAAGAATCCATTACCCTCAGCTAACAGAATCATTTCATCGAATAACATAAAGGACCCGATCGCAGGATCAAGGGCATTCCTTCCCCAGGTAGGACAGCTGTGGCCCTTCTATACAGATTTATAAACTCTCTGCAACTTCCTTATTTAACCAGAGACAACGAACACGTTTCTTAGGCTGACATTTGAGGACAATATTGATGAGAGATGAGGGAGATACGATACCTGGCGAGGGGGGTTTGGGATACTGGTATTACTATTAGGTATCTGCGTCTGAAGCCGATGTCGTGAGCCCAGCAGAAGTAACAGCAGGCCTCCTGCCTTGGGGGCTTCTGGGTGTGCCGGGTGGGTGGGGTGGCACAGCTTGCCACTGAGCTCCACGGACCGCGATCTCCAAAACATGCTCCACGTGCCTCCACACGTCCCCAGGTAAGCAGTTCACAGCAACAGCATTCTGAATTCACAAACAGATCCTAACAAGTGGCAGGTGGGCCACCACCCTGACAGGTAAAGCCAAGGCTGGAGTCCAGGTCCCTTCAGCAGCAGGCCAGGCTGTTTCCCACTGTTCCAGGGCTTCCCAAGCACCGAGCTCTCACGTGTCTCCCTCACGACAGTTTCCCAAATCTCCGTGATGCCCGCCTCTTTACTCCCTGAACACGTTTCCTTAAAAATCGACTCATTTCTGAAATACCTACACTGATCTTAAAAAGACATTTATGTCACATCTACCAATGGGAAATCACTATCATTTGCTTTAAAAAAAATCAGGCAGTCCGTGAAAACGAAATACAGTGAAAACAATGTACTATTAGTAAATTTCCAGCTAGATACTCTCGCTCTCCGTGGCTTCCCCTTCTTTGTTAGGAGGAGAGACCAGCAATTCTTTGAGCGGTATTAAAGTCACAATAATATCCCACTGAGATTCCCTTCGATGTAATTGGAATTTTGGAAAAGCCGCTACAGCTTCCAGTTCACTTGGGCTGACTGGATGCGTGACATTTTTCTCTGCCCTGAGCCAAACCAAAGTGAGAGCCCTCGGGACCGACAGAGGAAGGAGGCAGGTGCCCTCAGAGAGACGAGAGGCGCGCACAGGGGGAGACAGCGGAGGGCCGGGGGGACCCAGAGCAACGCGGACGAGCTGCAGCTTCGGTGACTACAGGGATGGAGGCCTGCCGGGAAAGCACTGGGTCACAGGGAACCTTCGAGTAGTGTAGGGGCGAAGGGGCCGGGAATTCCTAAATGTGGGAGCTTGGAGTGGGGTGGAAAACCAGCCCACTAACCCTTCCCTCCCCACCTTGGATCAGCCACTCCTCCCCCAGCCTGGCGCGGGCACGGGGTTGTTCTGTGGGCGGACTGAGCACAATGCAGGGAAGAGCCAGCTGTCTCCATCCATGGTCTGGGAGCCCGTCTCTCCCAGGCCCTGCTGGGGTCTGGGGTCCGGCTTACCCTCTTCCTCAGCCCCAGCTGGAACCGGGGGGCCCCACTCCAGGAACCCAGGAGTAACGGCCACGGATGCCAACATCGGGAGTTCTCCAACGAGACAACTGTCTCCTGTGTCCTTCCCTTCCCGAGGAGCCCGTTGACAAGTCCCCGAATAGTCACACAACAGTCTTAATATTTCCTCCCCCACCACAGCGTGTCATACCATCCACCCCTCTGCTCCAGAATAACCAGTAAACCCGGCCGTGATTGCATGAATGTGCCCACACCCGGAGTCCCCGGGGATTCCAGAAACGTCACCTGCCTCCTGGCCCCGATCTTTGTTGTACGAGTCCTACAGCTCTTGGCCGTTGCCAGCTCCTGGTCGATTCCTAAGGTCATTCCTGGTCTGTTTGCTCAGCAAGTATTTATGCACCGTGCCCCCCGACCACGTGTCCAGGATTGGGTGCCTGGACAGGCTGGACACAAGCCCAGCGAACCCCGTGAGAGGCAGGACAGACCGTAACCAGGAAAGGTGTGCACAGCCCGTCAGCTGGGGATGTGTGCCAGGAAGAAGTCAGAGCAGGCGGGGGCGGTGGGGACAGCAGGTGCATGAGGAGAAGACCTTTGAGCAGAGCCAGCGGGGGG
>LNAC01000107.1:1447156-1521556 GCA_002007465.1 Ailurus styani
CGCTGCGACCTCCCAGCCGCCCCCGGGGCACCGCGGCGGCACGGCGGGAAAGCCCTGGAAACCGGCGAGCCTGCCCGCGG
This sequence comes from Ailurus styani, assembly GCA_002007465.1. NCBI lineage: Eukaryota > Metazoa > Chordata > Mammalia > Carnivora > Ailuridae > Ailurus > Ailurus styani. Next base: position 1,447,237 of record LNAC01000107.1, read on the forward strand.
CCCGCGCACGGGAGCTCGTCTCAGCGAGCTGCTCTCCGAGGGGCGCCCAGGAGCTCGCGCGCCAGGCAGGGCCCGGGGCAGAGTTGAACCAAATGCTCTTGTTTTTTTCCAACACATTTTAGAATGAAATCTCCCCTCACTGCAGTTGCCGGAGCTGTTTTCCCATCACCATTCGAAGACGCCTGCCCCCCTCCACCCCGTTTCCTCCAGCGTTCACTCTCCGCAGGCTTGCCCGCTGCCCGGCCGCCCGAGAGCCCGAGAGAGGGGGTGATGTTGCGGGAGGAAGGCCGGATCTGGCAGAAACGTGCCCCTCGCACAAGTGTGGGCCCATCACGAAGGCATCCTCTGAGCTTGCAAGGTCCCCCACTTTGTCGCTGGGAGCAATTCCTGGGATTCCGTTGTGGGAACTCATGGACGCCCACACGAAAGAGTTTTAAGTCATCTCATGCTTCCCGCCCAGCTCTGGGCTTGGTTTCTCATGCACTGGAGTTTATTTGATTCAGTCAGAAGTTGCCAGAACGAGGAAGGTCCTGGAGAGCAGATGAGGTTACCGAGAACGTTTACGGAGCTCGAGGCGGGTGCACGGAGTACGGGTTCCTCGTTTGTCGGAAGGGTCACAGTGGACGGTCACCACGCTACCGTCCACGCGGAAGACCCCGGAACTAGTGGGGAGACAGGCGTCACAGGATGACGGACCCGAACACGCGTCCCCGGGCGGAGGTCTCTCCAGAGGCCCCGTCTGTAGGGACCTTCCGGGGACCGTGCTGGGCGTGCCCACCACCCCCACGCAGAGTCGGGGCACCACGGGGTGAAACGGGCCGGAAGGGGGGAGCCTGCGGCCAGCTCTGGCTCCAGGTTCCGTCGGGCACACGCGTGCACACACACACGCACACGCATTCAAAGCCCCGGGCAATTCCCACGTCCGTGGTTTGGGCTGTTGCCAGGTGACTGAAGGCACCAGGCGGAGGGGTCACGGGGGCATCCCAGGCCGACCGGGACCCCCGGCCCCTGTGCTCGGAACCACGAATGAGCTGCAGGGAGGGGGCGTTTCTCCGTCTCGAGTAACTGAGTGACTTTGGGCAAAAAACCAACGGGCCTTGTTCACTTTTGTCGTTGCATCACAAGAAATGCCCAAACGTGCACCCTGTTTATAAACATCGTGACAAGTTCACAGTTTTGCTCCATGAGTTTCCTTTTTTATCTTATTTAAAAAAAAAAAAAAAAAGCTGACCGTCCAGGCACAGGTGATGCGTCCTCCCTGGACGTTCCACGGCCGCCCCCGGTGGTCTCAGGACGCCGCAGCCGCCGGCGTGTCCGGTCCAGGGAGCACAGGTCTCCGGCAGCGCCTGCCCGTGCACGGGGGGCGGGGCGTTCTCCGAAGGAGCCTGGGCTGAGGGTCAGGGACCCTGCCTGTGGGCATCTCAGGACGGCGTGTGCACGGGATGACGCCTGAGGAACACGGACCCTGGGCCTCTGCCTCAGTTTCCCTCCGCGTCAATGCACAACCAGAGACAACTCTGGACAGCAGGAATCCAGCTTCCTCAAACACAAAGTAGAACCACCATGTGACCCGGTGACTCTGCTTTCGGGCACATCCCCCGGAGCACCGACGGCAGGTACCACCCCCACTCACGGCGCAGTACTCATAGCAGCCGGGGCAGGGGGGGGGCAGTGACCCCAGCGTCCAACCACATGCGAGTGAGAAACACGGCACGGTCCTGGGGCGCCAGGATGGCGCCGTCGGTGACACGCCCAACTCGGCATCGGCTCAGGTGGTGACCTCAGGGCCCTGGGATCGAGCCCCACCTTGGGCTCCTTGCTCTGCAGGGCTTCTCTCTCCCTCTCCCTCTGCCCTTCCACTCCTGCTCTCGCTCTCTCTCTAAATAGATCAATAAATCTCTAAGGGAAAATGTGAAAACCACAACACGGGGTCGTCATGCAACAGAGAGTAGCCAGACTCCATCCTGACACCTGTTACCTCCTCCATGACCTTGGCGGATGCTGTGCACAGTGACATCAGCCAGACACAGAAGGACACACGTGGTAAGCGACACTTACAGGATGTGCCCAGGAGTCAGGGTCACACAGGAAGAAAGTCGACGGGGAGCCCGGCACTGAGGCAGGGTTGGGTGGGGACAGAGCTCCAGTTTGGGAAGATGGGAAAGCGCTGGGGACGGGAGGCTGGACGGCGCCATGACGCCGGGAACATACTTAGTAACCTGAACCGGATGCTCAGAAATGGTTAAGATGGTCAATTTCATGTTATGTGTATTTTACTGCAATAAAAATGAATAAGTAAACAAAACGAGAGTCCAGACGGAATCCGTCCTCTCCAGCCTCTCCCGGGTATTGCGGGTTCCGAACCCGAAAGCCCGGAGCTCCCCCGGAAGACCCACCCCGCTCCTCATGCATCCGGCTCACGTGGCACTCGGCACGACCCCGGCAGGGATTTCTGCTGTGTGGTCAGAAGACCACCTACGGCAGAGTCATCGGGGGGCCGGTTCACAGTGCAGATTCCTGGGCACGGCTCCAGGCTCCGAGTCCGTCCGGGGGCAGAGGGCCCCAGATACTTTCCTTTGAACGAGCCCTTCACGGGCGTCTCGTGCCCGTGCAAACGTGAGGACACGGCGGACGGTGGGTACCCTCCGCACAGATGGCACGGCTTGCCTTTCCGAAGACGGGTCTGCAAACCACAACCCCAGGGACGAAAGGCACTCTGAGCGCTTGTCGCAAGCACACTGTGCAGTAGTCAAGCCCCCAGGTCTCCAGACTGTAATCACCTCTTAAAAATGGCGTACATCTGGAGGGGACCCCCAGACTCTCGCTAATGGTGAGAATTCACAAAAGCGGTGAGGAGAGGCCCCTAAACCCCGGCCCTCCCTCTCGATGCTGAGGCCACCCGGGCAGCGGGGCCAAGCGGGAACCCCAGCAGCAGGTCCCAGGCCCCGCCAGGAGTGCTGGCCGCTCTCGGGCACGCACGGTGGCCCAGATCACAGGTCCCCCGCGGGCCGTTTGCTGCCACACCGTGACATGTGGATTTCCCCTGATCCAGGAGTCCCTCCCCCGGCATCCTGCCTGCGGGCGGAGGGGGCGGTTGGTGGACCGCTGGGAGGGGTCGGCCGCATACCGGGAGCCCCGCCAAGCAGGCACTCCTTCTCTCCTGCGCTGGGTGAGCAGCGCCCCGAGCCCAGCTCCCTGCTGACACCCAGAGAGCCTCCTAAGTCCCACCGGCAGGACAGGGGGCGACGAGGCCGGCGGGGAGTCCAGGGGAAGCGAGCCTGGGGTGATCCAGGGGAGGGGAGAGTAGGAGGTACGGCGGGGCTGCGGGGGCCGGGCCAGTGTGGGCAGGAGCCTCCCGGGGCGGGGGGAGCCGCTGGGAAAAGCAGTGTGCCGGCCTCGTCCTGCACACAGAGGCAACGAGGGCGGCTTCATCGCAGCGCCCTCAGCCGGGGCCCCCGGAAACCAGCAGCTTTTGTGAAAGTTTGACTCTCCTCCTGTGTCCCATCCACACACGGCCGGGGCCCGGCCCCCCTGTGGGAAGGCAGGGGCAGGTACAGAGGCGACACGTGGCAGGCTCTATGCCACGTACACAGCAGAGCCCCCAGGACAGCAAACCGTCTCCATCAGAAAGGAGAACTATGGGACCAGGGCTTTGACGGATGTGTAGGAGTTCTCGGGGTCCAAGAGTTTAAAGACCTGCTCAGCCTCCTGTTTTTTAAGAGAGAAAATGGTCTGCCCAACGTGCGTTGGTATGAAGAGCGACCCTGGGACCTGAGATCCAAAGCCTGTGCGGCGTGGTCTTCCGAGGCGGGACCACCGACAAATCAGTTGTCGCTGTGCCCTTAGCTCGAGTCCCAGACACACCGACTGGGGCAAATGTCTCTCCCGTCTGGACCGAGGGCTGTGAGGGCTGCTAGCTCAGAGCATGGCCGTCAGGGTCCAGACGAGCAACTCGCTGGTCTCGGCTCCCGGGTGCCACGGGATCGGCAGGGCCGTGCTGTCGGCCGTGGGTCCAGAGCCTGGATTGGCTGAGGTGCTCTGGAAAGCAGCCCTTCGACAGGAGCACAGAGGCCTGGAGAGACCAGGGGACGGGCCGAGGGCACGTGTGAGCCCCGAGGACAAGTCTGGGCCGTTACCCATACGCCCCAGCTCGGCTGACATGTGGGGACTCTGGACGCACAGCCGGCCCGCTGACCTGAGCCCTAACATCGCCCGTTTGCCCCTCCGCGCCCACCAGCCCTGCCGGCCCCGGACCGGCCCTTCTGTCCTGGCGGCCCCGTGAACCCCCTGCCCCCTCGCTGTCTCCTGAGGACCGATCTGCTATCCCCGCCCCGGCACGGCCGCTTCTCCCGCTTGCAAAGGGATCCCCGTGGGCTGCAGGCCTCCCCTGGTCCTGTCGGGGACTAGGGCGGGGGTGGCGAGGACAGCACCTCCGGAAACTGACGGCGGAGGGGAGGCGCTTCTCTCCGGGGGCTGAGATGCCTCCCTGGGTCCTGCTTCTGGCCCGGGGGCCCCCAGAGCCACGGGGCACTGGAGGCGGCTGGCACAGGCCTCTCCAAGCCTCGGCATGGCTCCACATTGGTCTGGGAGGAAGCAAGGCCCAGGTGCACAGGGAAAGGCCCAGCCCCGTGGCAGTGACGACGTGCACGCGTGGGTGCTCACACATGCGTGCACACACATGCACACACACACACACACACTAGGCTGTGGCCGGGGGCTCCCGTGATGAACGAGGCCCCGGAGCCGGGGGGACAGGAGTGCCCGCATGTCACGGTGGCAGCCCGGGCACTCGGCCCAGCGCGGACGGAGCTGCGACCCGCGGTGGATGCTGCTCTCACTCTCAAGCCCGGAAAACACAGGACAGTGTCCCACCGTGGATTTGCAAGGCAGGCTAGGTCGGTCCCACAGCTGGGCGGCTTCCCAGAGGCGGAGCCCCACGAGCACGCCCCTCCCAGCACCCTGGCTGGCTGCTCGGCGGCATGGCCACCAGCCCCCCTTCGGCCCCCCGGGCATGTCCCGCGTGGCTGTGCCCGGCCCCGGGGGTCAAGAGGTGCCGGCGGGAGTGGGGGGACGCAGAGGCCCAGCCGGGGGCACAGTCTCGGGAGGGCCCCTGGGGACCAGAATGGGGGCTCTTCGGGGCACCCATGGCTCCTGTGAGTCGCCGGCGCCTCCATGACAGCAGCCCACGCACGAGGCCACGCCAGCGCTGCAGGGAGCGGCCAGGGGTCCACGCATCGTCTGGGGAAGGGCGTCTGGGCCTCGCCTCCAAGTCACCCAGCGCAGGGACGGCCACAGCTGGCTGCGTGGTCAGGCGTGTGGCTCACAGCGTGTGGCACGTCTGAAACTCTCCCGAAAGCGGCTTCCTCACCCCAGTCGGCCCGACCGTGTGGTCATGCTGTCCCCTGCGAGGTGACACATCACCACCTCTGCAACTGCACGTTCCTAAGGTTTTAAAATAACGTTTCTCGTCTTCGCGAGGGTGATGGGGCCTTGTGCCCAGTGTCTGAGGTCGAGCGTGCGTGTGAAACTTGGGAACACATCTGGGAAAGGAGACGGACCGCTCCCCGGCTCCACAGGCCACGTCATTCTTCTTGGTCAAATGCGAGGCCCGAGCGTGGCCTTCTCGTCAGAACAAACGGACCTCACGTGGCCGCTCGGGTGCTCTGCAGAGGCCTCTGAAAACATAGATCTCGGAGAATTTTCAGGATCAAAAGCAAAAATTAACCTGAAACGTTGCAAACGCAGCAGGCCGTGCCTCCTAGGACCCCCGTCCTTGAGGGTGGGGTTCTGACGGCAAGAACTTCCCGCGAGATGCACGAGTGGTCACTGCACCCGGCCCTCTTCGGAACCAAAGCCGCAGGGATCAGCCGTGTGTGAGCTTGCGTCCTCTTGCTGCCCCCAGACGGGACGTCAGAGCACAAGGTCGACCCCCAGCAAACGCTTAGTAGTATTTTATTCTACTTGATGGCTCCTCGTGAAAACGCCGCGCATGGTCCCTGAGGTCAGACACAACCCACGGACGGCAGGCGCCACCCTGCAGCTCCGCGGGGACAAGACCCCATCCTGGACCATGCGGAGAGCACCTGGGTGTGCATCAGGTGTCTGGTCTCCCCTCCCGCATGGTGCCTCAGCCTACGGAGCTCTGTGGCCCCGATCAGCCACGCTATCTTCAGACCAGGGGACATCCGCCCCTCTCTTCCTTCCAAGTCACCGCCCCCGCCTGGTTCAGAGGCTTGGGACTCCTTTCAGGGAGTACACTGCTCTCGTGCCACAATCAGGAACCCAACGTAAAGTGAAAAATAACCTACGGGAAGCAACACTCTGACTTAAATTCATACTAAAGTGTAAATGACTCACAGCAGACTCCTCTAAGCCCAACCAACAAAGTCTGGACTTTTTGCCATTACGATCTTCAAGGGCCTCCAACGTTTTGGCCCTGCCTCCCGCTTTGTTCTCTGCTCCCCACTTTGTACTGAACTGCCCCCATTTCCTGGTCCCCCACTTTGCTTTTGCTCCTGCTGTGGACCCTCCGCTCCTCCAGGCTGGACCAGCCACCCTCTGTTGCCATCGGCTGCGCTGCTGTCCTGCCATGTGTCCCCTGCGGGGTGTCACCGCTTTCGTGTGCCTCTGTCTCCCCAAATGCACTGGCTCCACCCCTAGCCCTGTGCCGTGTCTCCTGCACTGGGCACAGGGCTGGCTCTCAGCAAATGTCTGTGATGCAAAGAAGGGAGCCAGGGAGGCTGGGAGGCCCAGGGCCAGATGCTGTCGGAAGCCTCGGGGCGAGTCAAGGCAGTTACAGATGTTGGAGACCACAGTGGGTCCTTGCCCTGGCTGGGACCCCAACGGTGTCACTGTCCCCGAACTGAAGAGGGCATGGATTGTGAGCCAGCAGGTGTCACCATGCAGGGATGGCGCCTGGGCCGTCGGTGGGAGCAGCGTCTGGACAGCTGGGCCCGCAGTCCAGACGCCTCGGATTCTCTTCTCCTCCCAGCTCTTGGCAGCTCGGCGGGGCAGGCCTCTCTACTGGGATCTATTTGCATCCACTTTGGAACAAATGGATTTCTTCCATATTTATATCATAGAATAAACAGAGATTTTCCTGATCAAAGGCCGTCCCGGGCCTGGAGATGGTTACCGGGAGTGTTTTCCCAACTGAGGTCATGCCGCGCATGTGGGAGGCGGGCCTGGCCGTGCCCAGCACATGTTCCAGCTCGGACCAGCAGCACGTTCTGGGAGGGAACAGAACTTCACACCCCGTGGGGCAGGGGGCTCCCCACGGGAAGAGCTCAGCAGAGCCCAGCGGCCGGGCGTCCGAGCTCACGTGCCGCCAGGCGCAGGCTCCCTCCTCCAAGCAGGTTGGTGGCAGGGCTCCCACCTTGTCCACGGGGCCGTGGGTGCTGGGAGGGCTGGAGGCCTGGCCTCGTGATACTTTGCCAGAGGTCCCACGCCGTCTGGTGGTGGAGCAGAGACGCCGGCCCGCTCCAGGGACCGCAGCTCCCGTTCTGCGTCACCAGGGGACTGGTCCAGCGAGGCTGGACTACAGAGACATCGTCTGGGGGCATGTTTCCATCAGGAAGGAGACCGCGTGTGGAGGTCGGCGGGGCCTGGCACAGTGGCCATGCACGGTCAGTGTGGGGGCGCACAGGGGAAGCACCGACCCCGTACAAAGGGGGGGCTGCTGATAACGGCGGGTCCTGATCTCACGATTCCTAGTCCCTCGGGCCCGTCGGGGCTGGGACCTGGGCATCCCGTGCATTCCCCCCTGAACAGCCTGGGACGTGGTCCCTGCCGCTGCCGTCCCCCAGGGGCTGCACGGGTGCGCCTGGGAGAGGGACGGCCGTGTGGCAGGTGGGGCAGCCCGGCTCTGGGGTCCGTGGTGGGGAGCCTGGGCCCGCCACCGAGCCACGGTTCCGGTCTGTAACGTGGATGAGCACCAGGAACGGGCGGGCACACAGCAAGCACCCAGTGAGCAGGAGCCGCTCTCAGGATCGCTCACACGGAAGACCGGCCTCCCACGCTCACCCTGCACCGTGTCCCCTTGGGGTCTGGGGTCAGCCGACGGGGGTGGCTGGGCCACCGACAGGCCTGCCAGGACCCCGAGGGCCCAGGCAGGGGACAGGAGGGTCAAGCCCGCGGCCCACGGCCTGTGTCCCAGCGACATCGCTCAGCCCCGATCAGAGCTGTCCCCGCACACCCGCTCCCCGCCCCGGGGGCTCCAGGCGGCTGACCTCGTCCCCCAGCCCCCAGACACCGCTGTCTCTTCAGGTGTGCGGCCCACGGGGGTCGTGTCCGTATCCCCTACAGGAGACCAGCCCTGTGGACGCACGTCCCACTGGCGCTGGGACAAACGAGCTCCAAGTCCCTGGCTCTCACGACACGACGGGCTGTCCCGCCATCTGGAGGCCGAGGTCCGCCGGGGGGCTCACGGGGTTAAGACCCAGGTGTGGGCAGGGCTGGCTCCTTCTGGAGGCTCCTGCCGGTTCAGCTTCTAGAACAGCGCCCGAATTCGGGGGCTCCTGGCCCCATGACAACCTGACGTCTGTCATCACGTCTTCCCACCTCCGGTGACAGCAGCCTTATAATGACACGGAGTCCCCCACCCTCGAGCCCAGGGCCACCACCCACCTCAGTCGCACCTCAGAGTCCCCGTGACGTCTCTGGTGACGCCCGCCCACCGGGGAGCGCCTCCCCGCCGCCCGCTCACCTGCCGGCTTGAATTTGGACCCCGCGTCCTACACGCCACCAGACGTGTGTCTTGTCCGTCGTGGGCGTAGAGCTTGGGGGCGGGAGTCTTCGCCGCCGCCAGAATCACGAACAGAACGTGCTAATCTTCTGGTACTTCTTGTCGCGTTCGGACAGGTCGCGGTTTAATCCCCGCAGAACTTATCTCGTGCGAGGGGAGGCTGTGAGCTGTCCGCCGCGCGGCGCTCGGAACGACCCCGATGTCCTCAGTTCAGCCCTCCGCCCACGTCTGAAAGTCCACTTGGCTGTTTGCACACCACGCTCCCGCATCAGCCTCGATTTCGGGTCGATTCTGAGAGGCCGGAGAGCGGGGCCCAGACTCTCCCCGGGTGTCCGTCCGCGCCCCCAGCACCGCGCGGCCCCCACGCCGTCCGCGCCTCCCTTCCGCGCCGCGACGCCTCACACCTGCCGCCGGGGCGGCCCCGCGCTCGCCTGCGCTGTCGCGGTTTCGGGGGGTGGGGCCCCGTCTAGTGAGTGTTCTACTTCAACAGGTGCATCGCTCACGTAAATGAGCTCCGCCTTCAACTCCAGCTGAGTCTCTGGTCCTCATGAGCCTGCGTTACAGTGTCATCACCTTGAATAAAGCCGCCTCTTCCGTTCTGCTGTGTTATCTCTGGCGGACAGAGTGTGGACTCTCCGTCGGCGGGCGACTCCTCACCAACGTTCACGTCTCCACGTGGCCCCCACAGCGTGCTCATCCGGGGACGCGGGGTTTTTCTCCGGGACCCCGAGTGCTTGTGTTTCTGGCTCTGTGGGTTCCGGCCTCGGTTTTCGGTGAATTCCTGTCTTTGTGGTTTTGTGTGACGCTGATGGCCCAGAGGCACCGGGCCCACGGGGAGCAACGGTCTGAGTTTATTCCGTGCGCCTCCACCTACGTCCCTGGACAGAAAGCACATTTCTTCGTCACGTCCCCGGGGGCAAGGGGCGACGTGGAGGAATCGCCTTGCCAGGCCGCAGCCCCTGGGGGCTCCGAGCAGCAGGGGAAGGCTCCCCCAAAGCTCCTGACGACGGCGCCGCTGGGGGCACGTGCAGCCGTGTGCCGGGGACGCCGAGGACAGCTGTCGCCCCACGCTCCTCCTCTCCCTGGTGGCGCGGGACAAGGCTGTGTGGGGCTCATCGCTCAGACAGACTGCCCCCAATCCAGCGACATCCGAGCACACCGAGCATCTGCTGTCTTCACACCGCGTGACCCTCCGGATAAGGGACGCGGCCGACTCCGGGCCGGGCTAGCTGGGCACCGGCTCCTGCGGGCAGTCGGGCCGGTCACGCGGGCTCCACGGCCAGGGGACGTCGCGAGCAGGTGCAGACCAGTCGCCCACGTCCGTGACGGACAGCTACGGCGGGGCGCTCGGCCGGGAAGCCACCACTTCTTTATCCCTATCTTCAACCCTTTGATGTGAAACCCAGCACGCTGTGTTTGAAGAAACCTCCCAGATAAAACGGACGAGAAAATACGGACGAGAGCATCGGTTTTTTTCCGGAACATCCACTGTGCTTCTGCCGACTAGAAAGCAGATTTGTTTCCCTGTGGGGAGAGGCCACGCTCCACACAGGATGCCGGATGGGCCCTCTGTGCCTGTTCTCAAGAGCGGGCCCCCCGGCCCCACGATCCACGGTCATCGTCCCCTTTGCAGACGGAGAAACTGAGGCTGGGGGAGAACCAGCCCGAGGCCACACAGCTGATGGGTGTCCACGGGGGGCACTGTGCAACAGCAAAATGGTCTCCAGCAGCAAACGCCCTCCTGCCATGTCACCGGCGGATGGCGTCTGAGGGAGCCGGAGGCCCAGACTCAGGGTGACGTCCGGGAGGGAGTGGGGACACCTCAGCGAGGCCCACCGTGAGGCTCACTCACCGCCCCAGGCCAGCAGTCCCGGTCCCCCCGGCCGCCGGAGGGGCGCAGAAGACGCACGAGCAGCCACGGATCCCGACTGACCGAGGACGGGTGTGTCCTGAGTGGACGGCAGGGCGTGGGGCACGCGGCAGACTCGAAGGGTTACTCGGCTATCTGTCCAAATTTTAAATGTGTTTGCTCCTGATTCTGTGCTCCCCCTTCTAGGAACTTATCCTAAGGGATTTAAGAACATCCCCTGGAGGGCAAAGAGAGGTCCTGACTGTGCGCCATCCCCCCTCCCGCCTTCATGCCTGGGACCCCGGCCCCAGAAAGTGCCCGGCCCAGGGTGGGCAGGTCAGCCTCCCTCCGTGTTTGCTGGAAGGGCAGAGACACACTATGGGGGAGCCTCCTGTGGGACCCCCCTCGGGGCATCCACCACGCCCCCGTAGCCCCCGGGGTCCCCCTCCTCAGGGCCACCAGGCGGGCTCCCAGCTCCCCTGTCCCTGACGATCTTGGGCTCACAGACCGGACAGTCACTTTTTGGGGACACTGACCACATTTCCATTCTAGACATTTCCCCTTTGTCCTGAAACTCGAATCCACCCATGCAACATAAATGCTCGTCACCACGGAGAACACCCGGCAGAATGAGACACAGACGCTTTACACGGTTCCCAAAACATGTGGATGGGCAGCAACCGAGCTGGAGCAAGCATGCGGGAAATGGGGCTGACCCCGCAGATGCGACGGCGACGCTGGACGGCTACGTGCAAGGTGGCGCTACAGAAAGGCCACGTGGCTTCGGCCGACCGCAGCCATGCAAGGCCCCCATGTCTCAGCCGAGACCACATGACCACGGAACGGAGCCGTGGTCGGGCACCACTCACCAGGTCTGCTCTTTGGCTCCTTCCTACAGTCAAAAGAGACAGGGCGCAGGAGGGAGATGTCGGGGTTTCCCGTGGCTCCTGCAACAGGTGACCACAAACTGAGTGGCCAGTGCCGACACGAACGCGCTCCCTCAATCTGGAGGGCCGCGGGCCTCGCGGAGCTAAAAGCAAGGTGGGGGCAGGCTGGCTCCCGCTGGAGGCTCCAGGGAGGGGCTGTTCTCGTGCCTCCTCCAGCGTCCAGAGCCCGTGGCTCCCGGACCCCCCCCTCCGCATCACAGCCAGCAGCGTGGCTGCATCGTCTCTCCGGGGAGGACACTGGGCCCACCGGGATCATCCCCGACCACCTCCCCGACTCTGGGTCCTTAACCACACAGCCATGGAGTCTGGGGCCCACGATGTGACGTCTTTGGGGAGCCACCCTTTGGCCAACCACAGGAACAGGACCTCCGGGCCAGGCCCCCAGAGGGACCGGTGTGCACACGGGGCGCCCTCGGGGTCCCGCCACCGGCACCGGGCAGACACCGCCCTCACGCCCCCGCGACAGGCAGCGTGGAGATGGCAGCCTGCCCGCTCCTGCGGCGGCCGCGGCGGCTGCGGGCCCGCGAGGGAACGATCACGGACGTGGAAGCTGCAGTTCTTCCCGGAGGTCGGGGCGAGCGAGGCTGCAGAGACCCTGGGCCTGCACACCCCCCAGCGCTGCGCGAGAGCGGGCAGCGGGCGGCCGGCCTGGGCTGTGGCCACGGGGGAGCGCGAGCCAGCTGAAGTCATCGCGAGGCCGGGCCGGGAGTGACTGTGACGCTTCGGGACTGCAGGCCATGATGCGAAACAGACGGAGAGGCCGGGCGTCCTCCCGCACTGACGGCCCCACGGGGCAGAGTGCGGGCGCCACTGTCCTCAGCCCCCCGAACACGAGGGGGAGCAGCACGCAGCGTCCCCCGCGGCCCAGGGCCCCAGGTCACCCAGGAGGTCACCGGGAGAGATCCTGACCCTGGGTGTGTGGGGTGTCCAGCCATCAGCCGTGGACAGGACAACGCCAACCCCTGTGTCCCCGTCCCGGAGCGAACGAGCAGTGACGCCCCATGCAGACCACCCGGCCCCACGTCTGCCTTCCCGCGGCCCCGCGAACATGTCTGCACGCGCACACGCACACACGCGGCCCACCCGGCCTCCTCGGTGTGCACAACGCCCAAGCAGAGGGGCCTCTGATGCGTGCTCGGAAGTGTGCAAATGTGAACTCACACCTGCTTCCCTGCCTAGGAGTGAGAAGGCCCGGGGAGGGGCGACCGGGGACGTACACTTGTGCGGGAGGGGCCCGCGAGAGGCCCCGACCCCCTGCCCGGCCGCGTCTGGACGGCTCACTGCTCAGAGGACGCTCCGAGGCGTTGCTCCATTTTCCTTCTTTTGCTCTGCTTTCCATCTTCAACAGACTCTGGCAGAGAAAAGCGGTCAGTGGGGTAGGAGTGTGCATTAACTCTACGAGGAGACTGACCTCGGCCGGGGGGGGGGGCGGTGCTGGCAGAGCCACCCTCCCCCGCTCCCCACGACGGGTGTCTGATCATGACGTGAATCTGTCCGAGGGAGATTTCATCCGCCAGAGACACATCTGCGGACCTGCACGAGGACAGGGCGCACCCCGAGCCTGAGAGCCGCCCCTGCCGCCCCCGGCAGCCCCGACGGCAGCCCTGTGGGTGCGGCGGCACAGACCCGGCCCCCTCGTCCAGAGACCAGGCTGCCGCCGCGTGGTTCACCATGTGGATGCCACACCACCGACAGGCCTGGGGAGACATCTGCAGGGAGACGCCCCCAACCTACACGTTGGCACAGTTTGCACAGTGTTTTAAAAAGCTAAGTCACGTCTGCACCCAACGCAGGGCCCAAACTCACGACCCCGAGATCAAGGGTCGCAGCTCCACCCACTGAGCCAGCAGACGCCCCCACACACTGCTGTGACTCCAGATGGACAGAAAGCTACAGAAATCTCTTCCTGCCCCACGACAGAGTTTTGATGACAAGTAGGAGTTCAGCCCCAACTTGGCCACTTTCTGAAACCAAAAGCTTGGGGATTCATTTGCCACCGACTGATGGAGTCCTGGGCACACCGGCCACCGAGGCAGAGCGGGACGAGGCCCAGAGCCGGGCGCTGGCCTCCATTCTCGTCGGACAGATCGGCCGCGCCACGTACAGAGCAGAGAGGGCTGCTGGCGCCCCGTGGCCCCAAGGGAGGAGCGAGAGCAGCGGCTGCCTCCCCCACAAAGGGAGCACCTTGGCTCCGAAGCTCAGGTTCCCGCGGACGGGGAGGGCTTCCGGAGAGTTCTGGGCTGGCGGCCGTGCCTCTGCCTGGGGCACCCACTTCGTGGAAAGGCTGTCCTTCGGGCGGCCGCCCCGGCCAGCGGCCCAGTCGCCGTCGGGGTCAGGCCACAGCAAGCGCTGGCCCTCTGGGGCGTGGGCGGTACGGGCGCACACCCGCACGCGGCCCTGGGCACCAGGAGCCAGCCCGGCCTTCCAGAATACACCCGTCGGTGCGGAAGCCCGACTGACCCAGATGGCTTCTTGCACACGGGTCTAGAGCACGTGTCTGGTGGGGGCGTTTAGAAATCAGCTCTGGTCTCCGTGGTCGGCGCAGCCCCCATGAGACACGGGATGCCAAGAGAGGCAGGAGAAAACGCCTGGTCATTTTGGGGGGAGAGCCGCTTCAAGCAAGGAAGTTCTTGTCCTCAGCACCGTTCTGCTGGTCGCCACATCTAAGCGTGGAGTCCAAGTCACACGGAGACCGTCCACCTGCGGCCTGACTGCATCTTTGTGCACCCAGCACACACGGCGGCCACCCAGGGGGACACTCAGTCCTCCCCACTCCATGCACCATCACCGCCGTGTCCAGACACCCCGTGACTTATCTGTGAGCGCGCCAGACACGCTGAAACCAAACTTGCTGTCACAGCTGCAAATGACATCATCAGAGTCAAGTGAGTCCCCAGGAAGCAAATACAAGCCATGTAGACGGACAGCGCTGCTGAGTCAGCGGGTCCTAAGGACAGTGAGCCCATCTGTGAAGGAGAAAGTTGCTTCCAATCACAGAGTCCCTCAGAAGTACAGGAAGAGAGATGTCTTCTCACTCACGTTACTCTGATCCCAGAACCAGACAACGTTCCATGAAAACAAGACCAGAACCTCCCCTAAGCATAGATGCTAACTTCCCAGTGACGTGCGAGCTCGTTGACTCCAGCAGTGGTGAAAACAGCAGCATGCCATCACCAAGTAGGAGTTCGTCCCAGCAAGGAAACCATAGGGTCACTCACCACACTAACGGAAAACAGGAGGGAAAGTACGAGATCCTCTCAAGAGGTCCAGGGAAAGCTTCTGACAAAACTGAGCATCCAAATAGGACAAAAATTCTGAGCAAGTCTGGGAGAGAAGAACCCGCCGCCCCATCAGTGTGGAGGCGCCTGTGTGAACGCCGGGGCTCAGGCCATCCTCAGTGCTATGATGGTGTGCGTCCCCCGAAGACGAGGCATGCGGCCCGATGTCTGCTCTCCTCACTCTCACCTTACGACGTGCTCGGGTCTTAGCTGGTGGAAAAGCAAACCCTACGAACCTGCACGCACAGACCACGGGAACGTCTGTCTAGATGATCCTAGGAAATCACAGGGAGCAAGAAAGGACGCAGGTCTCAGGATAAAGGTCAATCTCAAAAATCAGTTGTATCTCTCTGTATACGCACAAGCGATGGGAAATTGAGAAAAAGATTTAAATATCATGTATGGTTGAATCATAAAATGCTTAGGGAAAAATTCAACAGAAGAAGTGCCAGGCCCAGCGGTGAAAACCACAGCACAACGCGGACAGAAACGTCAGGACCCGTCGACAGAGGAAGAAGTGACCTCTGAGTGTGGTCGGAGCAGTCCACGCGGTGCCATGCGGCCTCTCCCAGGGGGTCCCCTCCCAGGCCGCTCCCCAAGTTCAGGGACGAGCAGGTTGTTTTTGTGGAAACTGGAAGACCAGTTCTAAAACTCATTTAGTTAACACAAAGGATCTGTCTTACCCAAAGTTTGTTTTTTAAAGATTCTATTTATCTGTCAGAGAGAGAGAGCACAAGCAGGGGGAGTGGGAGAGGGAGAAGCAGGCCTCCCGCTGAGCAGGGAGCCCGACGCGGGGCTCGATCCCAGGACCCTGGGATCATGACCTGAGCCGAAGGCAGACGCTTCCCCGACGGAGCCCCCCAGGCGCCCCGCCAAAGTTGTTTTGAAAAAGAAGACATGTATTTAAAGCCACGATAATCAAGGCGGGGCGGCATTAGTGCAAAGTCAGGTACACCGATCGGAGGGCGAGAGTCAGGAACAGACCCACAGGCAAACGGCCAATTGATTCTCAACCCGGCGAACCCAGGAATTCTGTGGGGGGACCAACAGCCTTTCCAGTAAACAGCAGTGACATAATTGCAAGTCCATATGCAGGAAAACATGACTGTCAAACCCTATTTCAGACCAGACATAAAGACGATCCTGAAAAGGATCACAGGTCTGCATGGAAAAGCTTAATCTATAAAACTTCTGGAAGAAAACACTAGAAAAATTACTCAAGACCTCAGGATGGACACACAGTTCTTGGAGAGGACACAGAAAAGCATGAGCCATAAAAAATGGATAAACTGCGCTCATAAACTTCTATTCTTCAGAAGACACGGTTACGAAAAATGAAGAAGCCACAGACAAGGAGAAACTCTCCACCAAACACATATTTCTTGGAGGACGTGTCTCCGGACCATATTTAAAACTCTCGAAACTCAGCAACACACACAAATACCCCAATAAAGAGGGCGTAGAAGACTGAAGTGGACACTTCCTTGGAAACCTCAGAGCGCACATAACAGATGCTCAGAATGGTGAGCCACGAGGAAGACGAAGATCGAAACCGAAGACAGCGCCAGTACGCACCCATCGGAGCGGCGCTCCCACGACGGACAGTACCAGCTGCCGGCAGCCCCGGGGCAGGGCGGCGGCGGCCCAACCGAGGGGCCCTGCGTGCGGGTGCCCCCCCAACGTCTGCCCCGAGGTGCCCACCCTCGTCCCGACACCTGCAGCTCCCGGACGTCCGCGGCCAGGACGCACAAGGAGCAGAGAGGGCACACGTCTGTGCACACTCGGACGTGCGTGCTCACGGCTTTGTTCCTAACGGCCCCACGCGGGAAGTGACCCGCACGCCCCTCCCCGGGGGAGGGCCCACGCTCTCTGGAACATCCAAGCCACGGAACGCTATTCCCCGGAAAAGGAGCGCGCCTCTGGTCAACAACGCTGCGGGGTAAATCTCAGGGGCACGACGCTGGACGTACACAGCAAGTCCGTGCTGGGGTATCCGTGCACGTGACAGATGAGAAACGGCGTCTAACCTAAGTGAGGGGAAGCTGGTGGGGCGCCCAACCGGGCGACAAAGACGACGTAGCCCAAGGCTGGCGGTGGCCACATGCGCGCGTGAGCTTGTCCGGACTCACCGACACACAAAATCCAAATGATTAAAAGTATTTAACGTGAAAAAAGTCAAAGCAAGATCATTAGTATTTGAGAAGACACAGGGGCCCCTCGAGGGGCCTGCCCCTCCCCGGCCGCCGCCGGCACCTTCAAGTGTCAGACGCACAGTGACCGCGGTAGAGGGAGGCCCGCAAACCCGCGACCAAATCCTCATGCTCGCCGTCCGGCTAACCGTGTGCCTGGCTTTTCGGGCCTTGCTGGCTCCCCAGGACAAAGGCCTGCTTTCCCCGCCCCGCTTCACTTACCGTTCACGAGGCCCACGGGGGGGACGCCGTAGGAACCAGGCAAGTCCTCTTCTGTACAGAACGAGAGCTGAGAACCGCAGAAGGATGCACGGACTCAGACAGACACCGGCATGCGAGCCCCAAGGCCGCCTTGGAACCGGCTCGGAGGCCAGCGGGGTCTTCGTGGGGGACGCGGCCAACGACGTCCCGGCCGGCCGCTCCGTCCAGGCCGGCTTGGCCTCCAGCGCTCGGGCGGCGGGGGCGCGGGGGGCGCTGACGACGTCTGCGCAGCTCTGAAAGCGGGAGGCGCATGGCTCTGTGGGGGATGGGAGAGGCTCGCCATCTCTTCGTTCTACGCCGGCGGCCGGTGGGCTGAGGAAGGACAGGACACCGATGAGACAAATCCTCGACTGTAAAGAGTAAGCTGGAGCCAGACAGGACCCCGTGTACGCGTGTCCCTCGTCAATCAGAACCGTGTCACGGCGTCTTGAAAACGCTTTGCCAGTGAGGGATCAGGAAGCCAACACACAGAATGACTTCTTACTCTCAGGTCACGGGAGCAGAACAGATACGCTTCATTCTTCGTGCGACCGCGCCCACCGGCTCTCACAAGGCCCCACGTCCAGACGGAAAATGCAAGCCGCGTCGTCCACCTTCAGCTGGACGCCGAGAGCCATGGCGCCGAGGCCGAAGGCAAGCACGCGGTCACGTCTCTGCTCAGGCCACTCTGAACGTCGGGCACATTCGCCCACATACGCCCACGGCCGAGATCCGTGGTTTGGGAGCTTTCAGCCGTGCAGTGGTTTGGCGGTACCAGTGAGCTCTTATCTCTGGTCTGACTTTGTACAAATCTCTTACACTGTCTTTTTTTTGTTCTAAAGTCTGTACCGCAGGGTTAACTCGGAGGGTCTTCACCAGCATTGGGGGCAGGGGGAGGCAGGCACCGTGCATTCCCGTCCCGTGGACGGAGGGAGAAGGGGCGAGACCTCACGCAGGGCGGGACAGACGAGTCATTTCCAGAGCCTCGGAAATCAAACTGCTATGGCTGAGGCCCAAGAAAGCCCCCCAAACCCAGCCTTGGCGGGCTGCCCTCCAGAACTAGGTCCAGGCCCCGCACGCCGGCATCTGCCCTCCAATGGCCTTCCGTTCACATACTCCGGCCCGTTCCGTGCCTTCTGCCGAGAGCCAGCTAGGAGAGGGAGCACGGGAACCATGTGTCCTCCCTGCGCGGCCCACCCTGGGCGGTGGTGACTCACGGCCTCGGGTGAGGCCCGAGCACCCGAGCCCAGCTGGGCAGACGGAGGGCGGTGGCTTTCCGGGCCTAGGCGCCCCCTCCCGCCTCCACTCGGCCACCGGGCAGCCCCTTGCAGACCGGGGACGCCGGCCTCCAGCCCCGGCCGCCTGCCCGGAGCCTCCAGGTGCCGGCGAGAAAGGTCCGACGGCGCCCCGGGGCTGCCTGTGGTCCTGCCGAGGGCCACCTGGCTTCCTTTCCCGGCCCGCAGCTAAGACCGCCTCCCTCGAGGGCCCGAGGACATCACCGTGTGAACCGAAAACAAAGCCTCGGGCGGGCTATACTCTGCACCTGCCATCCCTGTCGCGGGCACCTGCAGCAAGTGCTGCCGCCTCCTGCGCGACCTGGAGGGGGCGAGCGAGCGCCCCAGGCACCGCCAGCAAGGGCCTCCCTGCCCCGGGCGGCACGGGCCCCTTTCGATGATGGGCCCGTAATTGGCCACAGCCGGGCCGCGGACGCGCTCCGGAGCCAGGGGAAGGCGGAGGGAGGCCGGCAGTGCTTCCCCACCTGCCGGGGGCGCGTGCGCTCGTGGGGCAGCAGCTCCGACGTCAGCCTCTCCGTCCGGACTCTCACGCGGGCAGGGGTGCCCCCCACAGGGCAAGCTCCCCCCACCCCGGGAGGGCCGGCTTTCCCCGCCGGGAGGGCTCTGGTCCCCACAGGCTCCCCGCCCCCCAGGGCGGTCCAGGCGGAGCTCAGCACGCGCCCCAGGTGTGGGTCCTCCGTCCGCACTCACGCTGAGGTCGCCCCAACACGCTCAGGCCGGGGGGTTTCAAACCGCCCCCCACCTCCCCGGAGAGCGGGGCAGCAGCACGCGGTGGTCCGGCCTCGGCCCTCGTGGGGGGAGGGCCGCCTGGCAGGGCACGGCTTCCGGCGCCCGAGGCTCCGTCGCGTCCACCCTCAGTCCGTGGAGACGACATCTGAGCCAGGGGCCCCCGCCCCCGGCGGCCGGGGTGACTCCGACTCCTCGGAAGCAGTCAGGAGCTCTGCTGAACCCTGGGGTACTTGGGACTCGGCTGCCCGGAGCGGCTGGCATGGAAGGGGCGTCGGCGCCCGGCGAGGTGGCACAGGCGTCCCTGTGACGGATGCGCCCCAGTGGGAATCGCGCGGCAGGCTCCTGAGCGCGGCCAGGGGGCTTCCGGCCGAGGTCCCCAGCTTCTCCGGGCCGAGGACCGGGGACACGTCACCGCCTTTCAGCAGAGGTCGAAGTGTCAGGAAACCTCACGGAGCACGTTGACATGGGAAGAGGAAAGACAGCCTGGCGCTCTGTCCTCCCGTCAGGGGCCGCACTGCAACCACGGGACGGGCGGCGGGACGGGCGGGTGACTCCTGTTGCAGAGAGGCCGACAGGCCGTGTCTACACCCGCGGGCCGGCCCTGGTCTCTGCAAATCCCTACCAGCACCCCTGCCGCCCGCGGGAGGGGGAGGCGCTTCTGGAGGCTCCCGGAGATGCTGGCAGCGTCCTACGGATTCTCGCAGTGGTTCTCGGGTCATGGAGAACCTTCGACGTGTGTGCATCTTAGCTCAGAATGTTCTTTTAAACGGATCCGGCTCCACCAGGAGCCTCCCTGCTGCTCCGAGAGGGGGAACAGAGCTCCCCTCCGATTAGGCTGCAGAGACGCCCCCTGCACCCCACACGGCCTGTTGGAGCCCGCCGGGTCAGAGACGGGGGCCCAGACAGCTCGAGGGGCTCACTCGAGGCCCCAGCTCCCCAGGCCAGACCCAGCTGTGCTGCCCGAGGGGCCGCGCCTTCCCTGAGCCGGGGCGCTGGGGCCGCGGGCGGAGCAGAGCGGAAAGCTCGGCCAGGCCAGAAGCCTCGGGGCGGAAGCAAGCTGCGCCCGCCGAGAGCTATTGCTGCACCACGGCAGGGACACGGCCTCCCGGCCACCAGTGGCGGCATGACCGTCCACGCTCCCGAGGCTGGAGAGACACCTTCTAGAGCCGGTGACCCGGAGCGCGCCCAGGCCTGTCCACCCTGAGGAAGGCGGTGGCGAGGGAGCTCGGGGGGGCCGGGGGGACAGCGGCGGGTGCCGGGGACAAACCCCGCCCACTCTACCAGTACTCGCTGTGTGACCTGGGGCAAGCGGCTTGACCTCTCTGTGCTTCACTTCCCCATTCTGTGTTGGCACACAGTAAGTGCTCAGCACGTACCCACTGAGTGCACGGAGTATGTACCGTTGATGGGAACACCCCGTGACGTCACTACCGAGGCCCCAGACCTTCAAAACACACCCCTCCCTGTCCATACTGACAGCTTCAGCGCTTACTCATCGGTTAGCAAGACTCGGACACGGAGGCCCCAGGGGAGCCCGGCGGGGTCGAGACCTCCGCAGGAAAGCCCCCCTCCCCCCGCCGCTGCCGTCACTGCCGTCTGGGAAGGAACTTGGAGCGCGTGGCCTCCGCCTGAGCCTCAGAAGCCAGCCCTGCAGAGCCTCCCCGTGACTCAGACACCAACCACTCTGTGACCTCGGTCACCTCTCCAAGATCAACCAGGGTCAAAGAGACAAAATAAGCATTGGTGGTGTTTTTCCTTCGTTTCCCCCCTTCTCGAAAACTTCTAACTGTAAAATGATGATAAATTTACCGGAAATTGAGTCGACATGTGTCGGAGGTCTGGACACCCCGTCCCTGCTGTGCTCACATCTTGCCCAAGCCTAGAGGGATGTCACCGCGGCAGCAAACGCAGGAGCCCCGAGCAAGCTGCAGGGCACACTCAGACGCGAGCTGCTCTCCGTGCACGCGTGTGCCCGCGTGGGGCCCGGGTGCGTGATGAGCTCTCGAGCAGGGGCACGTGTGCCATGTTAACGCGGAGCCCTGCTGATGAAGGACACCTGAGCCGTCCCCGCTCCCGTTCGCGGCGCAGCTGCTGGGGCGCCCGTGTGCATTCTGTGTAAAGCAGGCCTGCCCGTCTCTGGAAGAAACGCCCCGAGGGGGTAATTGCTGAGTGTGTGTTTCGTTTTGGAGGAAACTGTGAAACCGTCCTTTCGAGCGGCCGCACCGTTCTGCATTCCCACAGGGAACAAGCCCGAGATCGTAGCCTCTGTGCCCGCATTTGGCGTCAGGGCCCCAGGGGGTCCTTCCCGGTGCCTGTGGTTCCGATGGGATGTCCCCAGCGGCCGGTGACGTTCAGCACCCCCGCGTGTCCCCACTCGCCACCCGCATCTCCTCTTTGTGGGAGCATCTGTTCATGTGCTTCGCCCACTTTCTACCCGGGCTACTTGCTTTCTGACTGTTGGGTGTGGGGAGCTCTGCATAGATTCCGGACCCCGTTTGTCTGAGGCGTGGTTGGCGACTGTTTGCTCCCACTCTGTATCCTCTTAACGGAGTCTGTGGATCATTCTGATCCCGTCTGGTTGATCCTTTGGAGAGGCCGTGCCCGTGGTAACTCTAAGCCTTCTCCTGGCTGTCGATCCTGTGCATTCGCTAGGATTCTTTTTTTCTCAAGTTGCAGAGTTTCTCATCTTACGTTTACTCCATGACCCACTCTGTGTTAACTTTTGGGTAAGGGATGAGGTCAGCTGGAGGCTCCCTTTCTGCTTCGGGACGTGCAGCTGTTGAGAACACTGTCCTCCCTCCTGGGAACGGCTCTGGGCCTTTGTTAAGAACCAGATGGGTGTGTCTGCTGGGTCTATTTCTGGGCCTTTGACTCTGCCCCACTCATCTGTGCGTCTGTCCCTCCGGCGACACCACACGCTGTCCTGCAGACCACAGCTCGGGAACGGTCTGGATCAGACACAGGGATTCTTACCCGTTCAGCCGACTCTTTCAAAATTGCTCTAGGACTCTAGGTTCTTCACCTTGCCATGTAGTCTCTGAAATCTACAGAAATCTTTGCTGTATTTTATTTTTTCCTTTATAAAAACAAGCCTCTGAAATGAAGTGTGTTCATGTGGGCACTTCTGCAAGTCCCTGGGCAGGGCGACTCCAAAGCTTCCTAAACCTGTGGGGAGATGTCAAGTTGATTTCCTTGGCCACCAACGTTTACCACTTAGGAAGCGGCCTCCTGGGTGGTGCCCCTTCGGACCCGCGGCCCCTCCCTCAAGCTGGCCCTTCCCGCAGCAGAATGAGAAGACCTGAAGGGACCTCCCGCTGTGCTGCTGGGTGGTTCTAAGGGGTCACACCCAGTGGGCGAGCATGGGGGACAGGAAGAGGTATCAGGATCTGAGCAGACGTCCAGAGGCAGGGAGTCCAGGGAGAGTCCAAGGCCCTGGGGCCATCAGGGACCCAGCTTCTCTCTTTCCATCCCATCATCCTTAGTGTGTGGCTTTTGTCTTCATGCCACAAGATGGCTGCCGCTCCTCTGGGCATCACATCTGCCTTCCAGACAGAAAGAAGGGGTAAGGACAAAAGGCCAATGGTGCTTGCCGCTGAGTCCGTCCCTGGAAGCCTCACCCAGTACATTCAGTGGTCGTCGCATCGACACACTGTCTCCTGCGACGAGCCCTACCTACAAAGGTGCCCCAGAAGTAAGTGTCTATAACCAAACCCATTCCATTCCAGACAAGCCAGGGTTCAGATGAGGGTGCCGTGGAAGGCCTACAAGATGGCCTACAAGATGGACTTGGCGCCGTCCATGGTTTAGACACGAGCTGCTCTCGGGAAGGGACTTGCTCCGTCTGCCAGGACTCACACGCTTCACGTGTTATGCTTGTGCTCTTAAAGGATTTTATAATGTTTTCTCTATGAAAATAACATATACGTATTATAGATAAACTGGAAACTACAGCACAGCATACACATCATCCCAGCAGCCGGGAAGAAACACCGTGGCCACGTCCGCCGTGCTTCCGTCCTGGTCCCTGGACGCAGCAGGACACGAAACGCACTTGGAGGTTTCGGGGACAACCATCCGGCCTTCCACGGGGGACTCGTCATGCACTGAGCCCACGACCTCACCCCTCCAGCCCTCTGCTTCCTCATCCATACAATGGGTACAGGGGCTCGGAAGGTCAAGCAGCGTGGGTGAAGCTCTCCAAACCCGGCAGTGTTGGCCGGACGTCGGCGGCCCCCGTGCAGGTCTCGGGGCGGACCCGCACATCAGGCCAGTAGTGAGCTGGGTGTAAGCTTTTCTGTTTGGGAGATTCGCGACTGCCAGGGAGGGTCGGGTCGATGTCCTAAGATCCTCATGGGAAATCCACACAGGCTGCAGCAACACAAATTACGCCCCCAAAGCAGGACGGGCCCCTCTGGTGACGGGCTGGTGTGCCCACCTCGAGATCGCGGCTGGCCGGAAGCCTGGAGCCCGTGCCACCGTCCCACCCCAGAGAGGGGCCTGTGTCCTGCCCAGGGCAGCTGTGAGCTCAGCCACGAGCCACGGCCACGCTGTGGTCCCCCGTCTTGGCAGGGGCGGGAGGGGCCTGCCCGGAGCAGCGAGCGGGGAGCGGCACTGGCCAGGGCCGTTGGGTCAGGGGGTGCCTTTCCTTTGTGCCACCCCAGATGATCGGGGGGGGTCAGCGGGGCCCCACCGCACAGGCTTCAATGGCCCGTCTGGCCAGTTCTGGCACCAAGGCTGGTGTCCCCACCCCACAGCGCTCTCAGCCCCACGGGAGCCGCTCTCATGCCAGGGAGCTCCGCATTCTCTAGAGGAGCTGGGAACGGCATGCGGCGGACCGCACGGGGGACAGGGGCTTCACAAAGCAAGAGCTCCTCCCACGTAGCCCACACCCCCTCCCCCATACGTAGCCCTCGGCCCCCTCCCCCACACACCCGCACCCGCAGGGGTCGGGCCCGCGACAGGGTCCCGCTGCCCCCACTGATGCTAACAGCAGGGGGTAGCGACACCTCACCAGAGGGACAGCTGCTGACTGTCCTGCTTTACAAACAAAACGTGGCCTCGAAAGGTGAGCGGCCACACCGTGCACTCTGAGCTCGGTTTACCGACCTGGGAAGCCAGCGGGCAGACCAGATACTCGCTGCGCCCCTGCCGTCTCTTCACAGCCCTCAGACCCTCCGGGGCCCCTCAGACACGTGCTCCCCATCTCGGCCGCACCTGGCCACGTCCTCGCGGGCTCGGCACCTGCCGGAGCCTGTCTTCTGTGGCTCACGTGGGCCGCTCATGAAGCGTGCACGCAGGCTGAGCTCGGCCGGCATCGCGGCCCGCGCGGCCCCCTCTCCCTGCGGGGAGGCCACGCGGGTCTGCCCCGCTCAAAACCCACCGGCTTCCGTTCCTCGTGGCCGTTTCCTTCCCTCCCCCCCGACGGAGAAGCTCCTTTCCAAGCAGCGCACTTTAAAGGCCACACTCGGGGGCCCCTGGCTGGCTGAGTCGCAGGAGCATGTGACACTTGGTCTCGGGGCCGTGGGCTGGGCATAGAGATCACGTAAAAATATGTAAATACATAGACTTTAAAGGCCCCCGTCTGTTCTTAACTGAGAGCCGCGGCTCACACGCTCGGACTTGTTTTCGGTGCTGGTGCTCACCGAAGCGAAGGGAGGATGGCTTGAAGACCCAGGGCGGAAGGCAGGAGCCCGGCGAGCCCTTGCTGCCGGCACGTGGAGCCACGTGCATCACAACCGGCCAGGGACACCCGGGGACAGCCCCGAGCCAGCCCGTCCTAACCAGTGGATGGAGCCCGGGGGCTGGGGGAGCTTCCAGTTCAGCCCAAGCGGGAACCGGGGGGGGGGTGTTCTCCAAGTGTGGCCACAGCGCTCCAACCTCTGCCTCTGTGGTCATGTGGCCTCCGTCTGTGCCAAGTTCCCCTCCCATCCCCCCTGTGAGGATCCTGTGACGAAACCCAGCCTCACTGGATGATCCTGAAAATCTCCCCGGCTCCAGATCCTTATCCTTATAACACCTGCAAAGTCCTTCGGTCGCCGAGGTCGCACGGCTTCGAGGGATTAGGACGAGGCCGTTTTCAGCTGACCACATCGCCTGTGTTAAACCAGGGAAGTCACAAACCCGCCCCCACACGTGGGCAGCGGGGCAGGGACCAGCGGAGCTCACAGTCGTGGTGACCCTACCACCCGCGCCGCAGCCTCGTGGGCCCGGGAGCCGTGGGAAGGGGGGAGAGCCTCCATGGAGGCCGGGGCGGAGGCTGACGTTTCAGGACCCCCGGGAGAGGGGCTTGCGTGCAGCCCGGACGTGGAGACACGGCCGCACGCCCTCTCCCCGGCCCCATCTGCCATCTGGATGGGTCGTTAAGGGGAAATCCGACCTTTCAAAGGGAAAGACTTCCGTGGGAGCTGGCGACAGATGAAGAAGGTGAGGAAGGCGACACTGAGGGCAAGTCCTGCAGGCCTGGCAGCAGGAGGCCACGTACCCGCTCCCTGGACAATGTCCACGGGGTTCTTCCTCCGCGCGAGGTCACGGCCCTGGACGGCCAAAGGCGGGCGCTCCTGCGGGAGCCCCGGGGCCGAGGGCTGCGCATCAGGAGGCGGGGAGCGGGGGCAGGACAGTGCATACCGCCCCGGCAGTACGCTGACTTCAGAGGCGCGGGGGCGCCGGGGGGACGCTGGCAGCCGGCCCGCGACACTGGCACCCGTCCACGCTGGCTTCCCCTGCGGAGACACGCTGGCCAAGAAGGAAACGTTTCGTGCTGGCCCGGACGCTGCCAGATGTGGCCAGGCAGCCGATTCTGGGTTGAAATCCTCGATTACTCAGAGGGGGCTGACCTGGGAGGTGACTTCCTCACAGACTCCCGGAGACCAGCCCGCTGGGTCTGTGCCCAGGTTCCGCCCACCCGAAACGTGGCCTGGTCCGTGCACACTGGCTCGGGGGCCGTGTCCTTCCATCCACGTGCACGCACGTTAGCGTGAGGACCTGCCTCCTGCGTGTGCCCCGGGCCTGGCGTCGGGGACCTGGTGACCTCCAGACCCATCTTGCTGGGTGCCTTGAGCTGGACCATCCCGTGTGGACCAGGGTGGTCTCTGGGCCCTCCCGTCGGCCCCCGCCAGCTGCCCCTCCTCCGTGCTGCCCCGGGCCTCACGTCCACCTGTGCGCGTCCCTCGTCTGGCAAGTTCACGGTGGTTCAGTGGTGACAGACAGGCTCAGAGGGGGCCGGCCTCCCCGGGCTGGACCCCACTGGCGTCTCCCTGCGCCCTCTTCTCCCCTCTCCTTCCGATTGGTAGTCATCGCAGAAACGAGGGCTTGGGAATTGGGGATGGGACAGTTTGAATCCCCGCTCAGCCCTAGCCTCCCAAAGCCACTCTCTGAAGGAGGGGCTCGCGCCTCCCTCGCGGGGTCCTGAGGCACGAGAGTTCATGCGGCAGCTCACACGTGCCAGCCGGACCCTCAAGAACGAGCGGGGCTCCAGGTCAGCAGGGGGGACGCTTACCTGCACGCCTTGATCCCACCTTTCGAGGCCACGTTTTGTTTGTAAAGCAGGACAGTCAGAAGCTGTCCCTCTGGTGAGATGTCGTTACCCCCTGCTGTTAGCATCAGTGGGGGCAGCGGCGGGGCTCCTTGTGGGGTGCGCCCTGAGAGAGCCTGGGGCTCCGGCCCCGAGTCCCCAGTACACAATGCTGGGGGCCGTCGGGGGTGGGGTGGGGGTCTGGCCCCCTTTCTCGGGCAGCAAACGTGCTCTCACTGTGTGGGGCGAGGGGCCAGACCAGCCTCCGGGAGGCTCGAGGGGGTCACTGAGTCCCGCACCCTTGCTCCCGGGTCTGGGCGTTGCCAGGCCTGCTCCCGAGGAAGCAGGTTTACTGTGTGTCCTGCGTGCCAGTGGCCGCTGTGCGCGTTACCGTCCTTGCAGGAGCCCCCCCAGATCCCAGTGGGGAGCTGAGCCCAGCCACGAGCGCAGACCCGCAGTGACGGCACCGTCCACGCCTGGGGGCCCTGATCGCCCGGGGCTGCGGGGTCGTGTAGTTGGGAGGTGAGAGCCGCAGGAGACGTGGCAGCAGGCCAGAGGAGAGCCAGTCCTGCCTGCAGAGTGCCTCGGAACCCTTGCATGTAAGGGCACCATCTCAAGAAACACCCGGAGCAGGACCAGGCGCATTCACCTGGAGACTGGCCACCCGCCATTTCAGGGTGACAGACACGAGGCACGTGCCACGGCACAAAACCGAAGGGAGAAGGTCCCAGCAGACGACATGGAGAGAGACACCCTAAGATCATGGCAACTCCCACGTTAGGGGCATGTGGCCCAGGCCCCCGGCGGCCGGCACGGGCACCTTGTCTGACCTCAGCTTAGGCCAAGCTCCCGGTCTGGGAGGCCTCACTCCGTGGAGCCTGATTCTGGGAAGACAGCTGTGACCATCAGAAGGCGGATTCTGCATCCAGACGCCTGAGCGCCGGCAGGGACAGACCGACGGAAGCCGCAGGGCGGGCAGGGAGCCCCGTGTTCTCACACCGTCCGCACTGGGGCGGGGAATCCTGCCAGTGTTCTCGACAACCCCAAACCACCTCCGCCCCCCTCCCATCACCGTGCAGGACACAGGAGGCACGAGGAATCGCTAAGACAGGGCTCCAGCTCGCCGAGATCTGACGTCCCCCTGACTCTTGCTCAAAGCACAGTGACACCCGGGGGGACTGGAACTTTGAAGCCTCACCCACTTCCCCTCCTGTCTGTCATCCGGGTCCCTGTGGGCTGCCATCCTCCCCACAGACCCAGCCCCGGAGAACGTCTGGCAAACCCTGCACGGGGCTCTGGGCCGAGTCGGCGTGGAATGGAGGAACCTTCCCGGCGATTTTCAGGAAGTGGATGTGGAAGCCGTGACTGTCACTCTCGCTGGCGGCCCGACTTGCTAATGGGAACCAGACACATCAGGGAGCACGGGCCTGCTGGGGACCCCGCTCCCACGGCTCGCACACACCCTAGGGTGCATGCCCGAGATGGACGGCGTGCAGCCGCGAGCCACCGTCCACGGCTGCTCCTGCGAGGTCGGGGGACCCGGCCCTGCCTGCTCGCTGAGTCAGAAAAGCCATAACGAGACGCACATTGAGCAGAAAGTCCCGCTCGGATTCGCTCGCAGCACATGCGGAGCGGGCTCCTGGAGAGAGAAGGCCATCCCCGGGGACAGAGCCCGGAAGGAACCCGCACAGGCGACCCAGAGAAAGCCTTCAGGAAGGGGGCGCCCTGAAGGCGGCCCGAGAACAGGCTGCAGACAGGGCTCTGTGCCTGGCACGCGAATCTGCCTCTGAGCTCACATCTGGTCCAGAGGCAGGATTTTCTACAGGGAAAACAGAAGGCTCCGCTCGGCCTTAGACACGTCCCCAGATGGCATCTGTTCCCACAGTTTGGCAGCAAGTCTGCGTGCGTTCACAGTAATAATAAAGACGTAGTGAGCCCAGGTAGCATCCAACCAAACTCCTCAGGAAAGCACGTCTCCCCGCTCTGGGGCCGCTAGGGCCAGCGCGGGCCCGGGAGCCTACCCTTAGCACTTACCCTGGGGGCAGCGGGGACCGGTGCGCCATGCATCCTGGCGGGTGGCCTGTGTCCGGCAGCGTTCCGTGCACTGGGGACGGAGGACCAGGTGCTGCAGCCACCGTGGGGCGGCCGCCTCTGCTTCTCCTCGGGCCACTCTGCTCTCGGCGGGTGAGTTTCACGTCCCCGGCAGCCTGGGACTCCCTCTCCCCTTGCACGCGCTTAACCCTGCTGTTGCCTGGTTCGGAGGGATCTGAAGAAAGTCAGTCTTGCACATTCGGGGACGCAGGCTGGCTGCACGCGGGGGCGGAGGACCGGCTCCCGGGCTCCAGCAGGCTCTGCTCCGGCTCTCCCCTTCATAAACGGGAGCCTGCAGGGAAGATGCCAGAAGACGGTCCTCCCGCGGCTCTGTCAGCTTTCTTAACCCTCGGGGCTGCTTCCTCGGGCAGCGGAGGGGCGCACCTGCTGGCAGGGGTCAGGAGACCTCCTCCCTGGGGGTTACCAGCCCACGGGTTTTGGGGCGCTGCCCTTTGTTGGGCTCCTTTCTGGGGCAACCTCAGGAGAGTTTAGCAGCCCAGGCTCAGCCCCAGGCTCGGGAAGGGTGGCAGGCACGGGGGGGAGAAGCGTGACGGATGTATTCCCGCCCCCACTCACTCTCTGTGGACACCAGCCAGTCGCGTTCCCTCGTGAGCCCCGAGTCCACGTGTGCAGCAGGCAAGGAGCACTCCCTGACCAAAACTCACGGGAAGCGACTGACGTGCCCGGTGGCACCAAACACGAAAGCCTGTCTCTGCTCTGAGCCCACACATCCCGCGGCCCCAGACTTGCCTGTTCTGTCCACTCACCAAGGCATCCTTGGCTCCCATGAGCGACCAGGGAAACTGAGGCATGAGAACTGAACACGGCCATGGCCGACCCCGCCCTTCGGTAGCCGTGAGCTCCTACCGTGCACCAGGTGGGGACTCCACAGTGGAGGTGAAGAGATGGCAGAGGGACCCCTCTCGGGGACAGCAGCCCTTCAAGGACCCCCAGCCCCCGAGAGGCCCCAGGCACACTCACACACACATGCTCGCACACAACACACATGACATCCATGTCCACACGGGGGCTCACATCCGTATTCCCATCCAGCCACAGGGACCAAGCGAGGCTGCCACACGACCTTCCATAGTGTCCCTGTGGTCTCGGGTGTCCTTCCCGACTACGACGCCTCAGGAAGGACCCTCAGGAGCCGCTGCATGGGGAGACTGAAGACACGCCCCCAACCTTGCTTCTGGTTCCCGATTCCAGAAATCAGCGGACACCCCAGAGCGGCAGGCCGTGGCCCCCAGCATCCACACCACGTGGCCCTGGGAGGCTGTGGCACGTAGGGGTCGGACTCTGACTTGACCACTTCCTGGCTGGGCCAGTCAAACAAATTGCTTAACCTCTCTGAGCTTTAGCCAAGTTGGGATACTGAGCGCACCGCTCCAGTGAGGACAAGGCTAGGGATTAAATGACTACAAGCAGGTGCAGCGTCCTTGGGGGCACCGTCACCGGACACCCAGGCCGCCTCCATCACCAGCGCCTGGTCCTGCGGCTGTGGCTCACACACACGCGTCTCCAGCCTTGAAATTGCCGCTAACCTCTGAAGTCGTCCTGCAGCATCGCCTCCTCTCCAGAGAGCCAGGATCCACAAAACACGTTCCAAAGATGGTAACTGGCAGCTCACACCCCCAAATGGGGGGTGTGGGGGGAGGTAAACTGGGAAAGGTCATGAGATGGGCTCGCCAGCGGTTCCGGGGTGATGGCTCACGGCCCGCCCCCTTTGCAGGGTTTTCCTCCAAACCCACACTCAGATGTAAGTAATTCTGTCCGGAACAGGCAGGAGGAGACCAGGAACAGGGCCAGCGGGTCGGGACAGGGGAGAACTTCTAGGGCGTTCTCCCCCGATGTCTGAGGGCGGGAGAAATGAACAGGAAGACCCCGAAACGGAGACACCCCACCAGTCCACACTGGGTGTGCCCGGGCGGGAGAGTAAGAGGCGGTTTCCACCTCCCGCCTCCTGCTTTTCCGTAGGTGTGCGGGTCCCTGTGATGGGCGTGGACACCTCTACACACAGGAAACAGGCACCTGGAAGTAAGAAAGCCAGTTCCGACTTTGGGCTCACTTCCAGCCCTCGGGGCGTCCTGTGCACCTGTCTCGTTGCTTCCTTTCTCCTTCCGCTCTTCTCTCCTGGTCCAGCCACATCCCGCCTCCCAGAGGAGCCCCGTGCCCGGGGCTGTCAGCCCACAACAACCCCGGGCGTGCTGGCGCTACTGTGCCCATCTCCCGGATGGGAACAGCGAGGCGCCTGTCACCCGGCTGGGGCTTGAACCCATCTTCCACCGAGCCCGGAGCCGTCCTGAGGTGAGAAATCCCACCCCGGGGGTCTGCGGGAAAGAAGCCCTCTCTGCTGCTTCCCTTCGAGGCTTCGTCTGGATGTCGCCCTTTGGTGCCAGGGCCTCCCGGGCCCCATCTCAGCCGCCTCAGCGTGCCCGTCAGGGCAGCCGGCGGGCAAATCCAGCACACGCATCAGCGGGGCACGAAGGGTACAAAGCCCAGGCGGGAACCTCCTCCAAGGGTTTGGGGCCCAACAGGTGGCTCCTTCTGGGGTCGTGGCCAGGACCGGAGGAGGAGCCCGGCCGAGTCTGGGAGCAGGAGGTCAGGGCTCCAGGTTCCCGGCGGTCCCCTACCCCATTGTTTGATAAGACAGGGGCTGCTGGGAAGGGGCCTGGCGGCCATGGCTCACCTCCGGGCGCAGGAGCGCCCCACTCCACACGGTGGTGACCGCCCCTTCTCTGCTGAAGGTCACCGAGAGGAAAGCAGAGCTCCCCCCACGGAATCAGAAATTTGCCCCCAGACTGCGAGTCAGCGCCGGCTGTTTCCGGCGGCCCCGCGGACGTGGGGGGAGCCCAGTCCTTGAAATCTGGGTCTCCCGTGTGTAACACGTCCTGCTGGCTCTGGCCTGGCCTTTCTGGGTGCTCTCCGGACGCGCCATCCGAGGAGCTCTGCAAGCTGACCATACCCGTGTCAGTGCTTCCCGGCGCCGGTCGGCCACGGGCTCCGCGGCCAGCTCTACCTCGGAAGCCCCTCTGGGCCTCCTGCCTGGCGCACCCCCCATGACAGATTTTCCCGTAGCAAATGCGATTACATGTAAACCCAGGCCCAACCACCACTTCCTGAACAACAATCCCCCAAGATGGAGGGTTTCTTGGGGTCGACGTTTTCACCAAGAGCCCTGGTGTATAAGCAAGGCCCGAGAAGGCTTTATCAGCAGGAACCCGGCGGGTCCAATCCGGTGGTTTCCCCGTGGGCAGGGCTCGGACCCCGGGGCCTGGAGTGCTCCGGACAGCCTGGCCACGGTCTCGGGGCTGCGTGGGACTGCGGCGTCCAGCTCCCCAGCTGTCCCGAGCGCAGCTGGCTTACCCACAAAAACTCTGATTCGGGCATTTCAGACAAGGCATCTTCTTTCTTTCGTGGGGCAGACACGGGACATGCCACCTACAGTCGGTGCGGCCTGATGCCCGGGGGGAGGAGAGGGGCGAACACCCGCCTCCCGAGGGCTGAACTTGCTGGACGGGCTGCCGTCGGGTGAAGGTGACGGTGGCCTCTCCGACCGCCCTCCTCACCAGGTGAAGTGGAAACCTCGGAGCAGGTCCCGGAGGCTGCTCACCGAGCAGTTACTCCGGGATCTTAAGACGGGTCGTAGGGAGGACAGAACGGATGCTTCTGTCTGTCCCTGGTCCAAAGCCCTGGTGCGTCCCCTCACAGTCTGCGCAGGTGGGAGCTTGCTTCAGCGATCTGTGGCTGCGTAACAAATCACCCCGGCGCTTCCGGGCTTAACACCGTAAATGGCACCTACTATGGCTCGCCCCTTCTGTTGGCGGTTTTCACAGGGGCTACGCCCAGTGGTCCCATCTGACAGCCTGACTGGGGCTCCTCACCGGCTGGCAAGCTGGTTGGCCGGGGCCTCAGCTCCTCCCCACATCCTGCCCGAGGGTCCTCACAGTGCAGCGGCTGGCTCTCCAACAGACCCAGCGGGGAGGAGCTGCAGGGCTTCTAGAATCTCCCGTCGAGAAGCCCCACGCTGTCGCTCCCACCGTAGGACACGCACGCGCAGGCCCGGCCCAGGTCCGGGGGCGAGGGGCACACGCCGAGGGCATGGACACCATCACTGACACCCTGGAGGCCAGCCCCACCGTCCATCCTGATGGCCCACAGGGTCCACATCCCTCCCATTTCTTGTTTTTCACACTCCTTGCCCCTTGGAATGAGAAAGATGTCTTCAGACACAGAAGCGTGTCTCCCTGATCTCTGACAGCTCTCCGTGGGGAGCTCCTGTCCCCTCCTTACCTTTCCTTACCAGCCACTGGGAGAAGCCGCCCTCCAAGCTCCCCCACAAACCTCGCTCCGTCACTCAGCCCAACAGTGCAGGTTTATTTTCCATATTGCTGCAGGCAACAGCGCAGCTCAACTGTGTAACTGGGACCCGGACCCCTTTTTTCCAGAAAGGGCTTGATGGGGGCTGGGGGGGCATCATCACTTGGGACCTCCTGTGCGGGCGCGCGCTCGCATCGGCTGGGTCTGCGTTCTCGTCTGAAGGTGTGGCTGGCCAGTAGGCTCGCTGGGCCGGCAGGAGGGTGCTCTCGGCCACGGAACTCAGCGCCTCTCCAAGCGGCCTCTCCACGGGGCTACCCGAGCGTCCCGGCGATGACGGGCATCCTTCACAGTGAGCGACCCAAGAAACCAAGAGGAAGCTGCTCAGCCTCAGAAGTCAACTCCGCCAGCTCTGCCATATTCCACTGGCCACCTGAACTGGACCTGATGCAAGTGGGAAGGTGACAAAACCAAGATGCATGCGTCAATGGGGTCATCAGAGGCGGACCACCGCGGTGCTGTCCCAAAGAGAGGTCCAAAGGAAAGAGGTCCAGAGAAGAGCCACGAGGAGGTCAAGGGACACAGAAGGACCGATCTGAAAATGACCAAGTTAGAGCAGGCTGGTGACCAGTGCGAGGTCATCCAAGGTCAGCTGATGGTGAGCACACGGGAAGAGCCAAGGCCCAAATCCACAGCCCTACCGCTCCCTACCGGGGGCCGGGACTGGCGCACAACTTCCTCATCAGCGAAGACGTGGCTGATGGAGACCAGTCAATGTGGCAGAAGCTATTAGCCCGGGAGGCACAAGGAACCGCGAAGTTCAGGTGGAGGAAGGACAGCAGTGGGAAGAGAAGTCTGGACACGTGAGGGCTGAACCACTAGTGCAGGAAGATGGGGAGAATCAGCCAGCAACCTTAAGGCTGGACGAATGAGGCCTGATGGCCTTGGTGCCGCAGGGAGAGCCCCCGTTCCCGAACCCCAAGCCCCCTGCTTCGCTGCTCACCATGCACCCACGTTCTCCTGGTCCTACAGCAGAGGGCACCTTTCCTATGACGGCACGTGGTTTGGTGGTGAGAAGCCCGGGGGCCGGTGGCATGACTCTGCCCCTGGCCTCCTGCAGGGACCACACAGCCCCTGCAGCTCGGCCCCTTGGGGGCTTGTCAGCCCTTCAGAATGGGACAAAGCCTCGGTCGGCCATGAGTTTGGGGACTCCATGCTGCCCCTCCATCTGACCCTCCCGGGAGACTCTCCTTTTGGCTTGGGGTTCTAGCGGGGCTGTTCCACAGCTGAATTCGGGAAGAGAGAAGGGGCTGGGGCCCTACAGGTCAGGGAACCAGCAGTCAGATAAGCAAACTGTGGTCATACCTCAGGGGGGCAGGCAGGCTTGGCCCTGCGGGTCAGGGAAGTGCCTTGACAAGAAAACGGGCCACAAGTGGACAAGACTTTCCTTCTGCTTAACCACGGCCCAGTGGAGGACACAGGGCGTCTCTCCAGCCACAGAGGGAGAAACGGCACATAACCCTGGATTGCTGGGTGTTCAGTCAGGACTTGCTTCTCTCCCTGCCTCTTTCCATGCTCCACGGCAAGTCCAACGAGCAGAAGGCCCTGCTGGCCCAGGAGCGAGGGCATGGGACAGGGCTGTCCTGTGGAGGGGAGGGTTGGGGGCTCCTCACAAGTCCAGAAAGCAGGAGGGCCCAGCCAGCCCCGACACAGTCTGGAACACTCCTGCTCCACGTCCCGGAGCCAAACCCCAGCCGCTTCACTAACACACTCACTCCTCTCACCTCCCGCACGTGAGCCTGAAGAAATCCCACCACTCCCCTCTGCCCCTGCCCTCCAGCTGGGAGTCTACAAGTCTGCAGCAGACAATCAAGCCAGGGTTCCCGGAGTCATCTTGGACACAGAGAGGGCTTTTCAGCTTTTTGCTCTTATTAGCACAGCGATTGCCAGCAGCTCTTTCAGAGATCTGTTCAGAGAGCCTCAGTGACCCATTCTGTTCTGACTTCTGCCATCAGCCCAGACTCCCTATGGGCCACGGAATCCTGGCCGAGATCAAGGGAGGGGTTCTGTGCTTCAACGAACTGAAAATGTGGGCCACTCGATGAAGAGAGGGGGCTGACAACTCACTGGCCGGGCAAACTCAGCAGCAGATAAACGTACACACAGGCGTGTGAGCAAGAGGATGTCTGCGTGGACACACACACTTACACACCCACAGCTGGGAGCTGGGACACCCCAGGGCGAGGGTCCCGAGCACCCCAGCCTCCAGATCTTGGTTTCTAAACACCACCTTCCACTAAGAATGAGCAGGACTCCCTGCAGAGATGGGAGACTTCTGTCCCGCCGGGAAGCATCAGGTGCTTCTGAAAGATTCCGACACACCTGGCAGCCAGGAAGCCAACCAGGAGCCCGGGGGCCGTCAAAACGCTCGGGAGCCAGCCTGATGGGGTCGCTGAGAGTGACAGGTCACACTCGGTTAGAAACGACAACAAACTAGTTCCTGAGTCCAACTCAGATAACGAATAAATACGTGGAAGTTCGAGGAAGCATGAAGTGTTCATAGAGCTTTAAAGTATTTTTCTACAAAATCCTTTTTATAATGAAGAAAAAAAGAGTACTTTGCAGCGGAGGGGACCCGGCAAACACCACGGTGAACAGTCCCTGCCCCGAGAGCAGGAAGGGGACGAGCTGCAGCCCCGTCCCCAGAGGCCCAGCCCAGGGGCCCAGCCCCAGCCGCTCCCGCCCCACGGGAGTCTCGGCCCCGGGAGACCCCAGACACCCTATGAGACAGACGGGCGCCGAGGGAAAGAGGCGATGAGGAACTCGCACGGACCGAAGGGGGCGGAGTGGGCCAGATGACCCGAGGCCGAGCTCGGACAGACAGACAGGGCCCGCCCGCTCTCTGGCCCGGCGGGGACGGGGTTCCCTTGGACCACCAGGGTGTTGCTTTCCCCTCGGAGAGCACACTGAGCCTTGCGGGAGAAGCGCAAGGCCGGAGTTTGCAGGAGTCGAGCCCACACACCCAGGAGCTGGGCAGGGCAGGTCACAGCCAGTCCCCGCCGACGCCGCACCCCGCCCGGTGCGTCGCTGCCATCCGCGGACACCGCCTTGCTTTCCTGCGGCTCTGCTGTGTCGCCCGTGTCAGGTCCACACGGCTTCCTCCGTCTCCCGGACCAGCGTTATCCCCTGCGTGTGGGGCTGACCTCTCCACGTCGTCAGCTCTGCCGGGCTGTCCCCCAGCCTCTCCTGATCCGAGCTGAACCCCGCACTGGCCGCCACGTACTCTGTTGCCCGGGGCCTCAGCTCGGGGGGGTGGTCAGCAAGGAGGAGCCCGGGGGGTGGGCTTGAGCAAGGCCCTGCGGGACAGGCATGCCCCTGTCACCCTGAGCCTCCACAGAAGTCTATCCGGGCCCACCCGGGCCCACTCTTCCAGTGGCCACTGCCTGCAGACATCGGGGCGGGCCACCCCTTGGGCCAGGGCACCCCCCTCCCCACTGCCCCCCTCAGACCTGGCCGAGGCGAGGAATGGACGCCATGCAGCTGGGAAGCCAGCCGAGCTCTGAGACACACCTGGCCTCACTGGAGAAGCAGGGCCTTCGGTATTTCCTCCCTCCCTCTCCCTCCTTCTCCTCTCCCTCCTCACTCCAGCTCCATCCCCACAAGTCCTGGACCCTGCCTCCACCCAAGATGCCAGGAGCTCCCCTTTTCCCGTTGTAACAACCAAAAACATCCTCCGATGGTGGCCAGTGTCCCACGGGGGGTCAGAATCACCCTGGATGAGAGCCACAGGGTCCTCTATGGTCCACCTTGGTACCCGGTCATGGCGCAAGGCCCTTGCACCGACGGCTCACATGACACCCACGGCCTCACCGCTGAGCGGGAGGAGAGAGGGCTGCGGCCGGGCCGGGAGCACTCAGGCCGTCCCCAGGGCCTGGGGGGGCCCGGTCCTGGCCAGAGAGAGAAGCACGAGAGTAAAGTAAATCCTGCTGAGGACACACGAGATCCATCTGCAAAGTCTGGGGCCAACTGCCACAAAGCAAACACAGGCTTTCCCTGTCATCAGCAGCCATCGGCCTGAAATCAGCTACGCCCACAGCACTGAGATCATTCTCGAAAACCCACCCATCACAGACGCGGCAGAGGGCTGGAGGAAGCCAGCGGGGAGGACAGGGCTGCCTCGCCGTGACAAGCCGGGGCTGGCTCCGGGGGCTCCTGGAACCGCCCCAGGCCCGCCGGCCGGCACGAGGTCCTCCCCGAGGCGCGCCGCAGCCGGGGGAGGAGCCGGGATGCCTGGGGAGGCCTGCCCCGCACGCACTCGGCCTGGCCGCCATCGGGGGCCCCTGCGTGGCCACACCCGGAGGTCCCTGCAGGGAACAGAGTCAGCAGCCGGGGGTAAGCGGCCGGGCCGCAGCTCCCCTCCGCCTCCTGACGACCGGGGTGCCCTGAGCCGGGCTGGGCGGGACGCGGTCAGAGTGACCTGCAGGGACGTTTAAACCAGATCAGGCCTGTGGGCAGGGGTTTGAGAGGGTCTCCTGGGTCCCCTTCCCGTGACAGGCAGGGCCCGGAGGGAAGCAGGGGCTGGCCCGGGAGAGAGGCCGGAGTCTGTCCCCCACGAGGACGCACCCCCAGCTCTGGGGGTTTCAGCTCAGCCCAGGGTGTGCGCAGACCTCGGTGTGGCTTGTTTGGGAGGGGCGGTAACCGGGAGGGTCCAAGAGACAGGGCATAGGAAAGAGCTGGAACCACACCCACTGCCCACGTTCTGGGCCCGTGACGGGAGCCCTTCACACTCGGTCCAAGAAAGCAGGGAGCTGGTGACGAGGTGAGGGGCAAATCCAGGTCTTGTGGGGTCTCTTCGGGAGAGCAATCCCCACGTCCCGGGTCCCAGACTGGCCACAGCGGCGAGTGCTTAGAGGTCCCGCTCTGCCAGGCAGCTTGATGCTAGCGGGCGTCACTGCCTGTCCCCATGGCGTGGGCCTGGGGCGGCCAGAACCTCCCGGGGCGCCGTGCCTGCTCCCAGCACAGCAAGCAGCAGCTTGATGCCACGAGAAGAGACCAAGCCATGCACACGTCCCCCCCAGGCCCACACGCTGCCCCTCAGCCGGGCCCCGGACCCGCGGGCACCGCCACAGAGCCAGCACCAGTAGGGGAAGGGTGGGGGCGAGCAGCGACGGCGGCCACAGCTGATGGACTTAGGATAGCTCACGACGCCGACCTTATGGAAGCTTACGGCCATGGGAGCACGATGACCGCGGGAGCACAGTGACCGCGGAAGCACGGTGACCGCGGGAGCACGGTGACCGCGGAAGTACGGCGACCGCGGGAGCACAGCCACCACGGGAGCCCAGTGACCACGGGAGCACGGCCACCGCAGGAGCACGGTCATGGTGGCAGCAAGGCCATGGGGTAGCCACCAGGGACACAGCCCAGGGTGAGCAGCAGCCTCATAAGTTCCCGGCGTCATCGTCGGGGGAGGGGTGGGCGAGGGAAACCGCTCTCAGGGAAGACCCTGCCGAGCCTCACACCCTGCGGGCACGCTGACACCAGACTGCGCGCAGCCACTCGGGGGCTGGGAGAGCGGAGACCCACGGGCAGATCACGCTGGGAGGGCGCGCAGAGCGGGCAGGAGGCCGAGACGCCGAGAAGCTGCCTGAGCTGTGGACGCACGGGGCGACTGTAACTCAACCCTGGCTCCCGGGGTCACAGACGGGGTTCCGTGAAACCCTGTGGACAGAGTGCTCCGCTCAGACGCTTCATCGACCATAGTGGATGACAACTTCAGGGCAAAGCCCCACGCCGTCCCCGAACCAGCGTGGTTCCCGGCTCGGCTCCGATCTGCGCCCAACGGGGACCTCCCCCCCCCTTGCTTCGGCTGCTGGGTCAGGAGCTCAGGAAAAGCCCATCTGCCTGGGGGCAGAGACAGAGCGGGGTCACCGGAGGCCCACACGGGGATCACGAGCGACGAGCACAATGGAGCCTCTCCAGGAGCCTCAGGCTTGGGACATGGATTCAAGGTCGAACGCACGTCTCTTAAATCGGGAGGTGCGGATGGTCCCCGAGACCAGCGCCAGTGAGGGCAGAGGGTGGGGAGCAGAACCCAGGGCCCCCAACAGGACCCGTGCTGGGACGGGCTATGGGGAGCAGGAGAGATGCACCCGGGCCTCTGCCTCCAGTCGCCACCTCCAGCCTGTGCCTCGCGCGCCCGGTCAAGCAGGAAGCCGCGCCCTGGGGGAGCCCACCCAGGGGCAGACGGCGGGCACCGTCTACTCTGTCGGACAGGCAGGTGCGCCCCGAGATCCAGCTCTCTGGGGCCGGCGACAAGGAAGAGCCCGCTCCTCGCCCAGGGCGTGTGGCCCTCCGTCTCCGCTGCGCTGCGGCGCCAGACCGGGGCCGGGCTCTCCCCACGGGGAGGCGAGCTTGGCCTTCTCTACAGGGGTCCTTTCCCTCCTCGGGCAACACTGGCCTCCGTCGACACCGGTGGCCGAGTCATGAGTGTGCACAGTGGCACCGCCGTCGGACTCTGATGGCCTCAGATACAACCCGCCTGTCGGACCGCTGCGGGTGTGAGATGCAGGGAAGGCCTGGCTCCATCCCAGGGGCCACAGGGGGGAGCGGGCCGCGGCCCCAGGCCAAGCTGCCCATGCCCGGCTGCTGGCCGCCGCCCGCCCCTGCCCGCACGAGACCCACGGCCTCCACGCACTCCCGTTTCCACTGCCTCGGCCGCTGAGCACCCAGAGCTCATCCCCGTCCGTCTCCCCAGGGCCCGTCTGTGCGCGGGGCGTGGGGAGGGGGCCCGGCGGGCCGGCTTCACGAGGGTGCACGGCGGTTCCTTCACGGCCGCGGCGGGAGGCAGTCAGTGGGCAGCAAGTCCCCGACGGCTTTGGCGGACATCAGGGAGCACCTGGGGGGGGAGGGCTGACAGGGAGACGCAGCAGGCCGGCTGACCACCCGCGGAAGGAAGGATGAAACCACTGGGCAGAATCAAGCGTCCACCGGGGAGGGCGTGTTCTCCCAGCGACCAGGCCACCAGCCGGGCCACCAGCCAGCTGTGGCCTCTCCCCCAGCTCACCAGGCACAGGCGCAGACAGGCAAAAATTCAGGTATTCCAAGCTTGGGTTTTTGCCAAGGAGCGTGCTAGGAAGTGGATGCAGGCAGGAGTAGAGGGCGTGCCCTGGGGAGCAGAGGCTGGGCCATGAGTCCAGGCTGGCGGAGGTGGTCCTGACAGGGGGAGCACGGGTCCCCAGCGTTGGGATTTGAAGGAGGGGCGAACGGCGCAGAAGGACAGGCCCGGGACCAATGGCACACTACCCCAGCGACGCGGGACAGGCCTCCCCCAAAACCACGGTGTGCGTCTTGAATGGGATTTAGAAGCTGGATTTAGAAGCTTCACATACTGTAAGCCTATGCTGATGACGGCTTGTTAACATTTAATTTTGAAGAGCTTGCTGCTGGTCTACAGAAATGCAGTATTTTCTATGTCAACGTTGATCCCCCAAACACTGCTGAGCTCTCTTAACAGTTCCAATAATTTATCCTTGCCAATCATTTTGGATCTTATCTTCAGAAGTTATCTGGAATGTTCTAGAACACAGTAGCATCTTTGCGATGGGTCGCTCCCTCCGCCATCCCCAGATGGTGACCGGCACTCTTGCCGTGCTCCTGAGTCCTGGGGACGTGTGTGGCACGCCACGAGCTGCCCGGTGTTTCTGGAAGCCCCTGACCAAGTGAGACAGGTTCCCTGTGTTTCCAGAACGCTAACAGTCCGCGCCGTCTCCTTTTCTAATGTTCCGGATGGAGGACGTTTATCGAGAACTGCTTCTGCCTCTGCTGAGACACTCCTATTTTCTCTCATCGCAAGGTGACACCAGGCTGCGCTCGTGACCTAAGGGGTCCCTGCCCCAGTGAAGGGTCCACGGGGCCCTCCCTCTTAGACACGGGGCAGCCGCTCAGCTGCGGCCTCCTGCGTGCCTTCTGAATCCTCTTCTGTGATATGCTCGTTCTGTTCCTTCTCAAGCCCTACAGACATCACTGTCTTCCACACAGCCTGGGGGGCTCGGTTGGTGAAGTGTCTGCCTTCAGCTCAGGTCATGATCTCAGGGTCCTGGGATCAAGTCCCGCGTCGGGCTCCCTGCTCGGTGGCGAGCCTGCTTCTCCCTCCCCCGCTCCCCTCTGCCTGTGCTCTCTCTCTCACCAATAAATGAGTAAAATCTTAAAAAAAGAAAAGAAAAAAGCACAGCCTTTTAAATTTTAGAGTGACTGAGAAAAGCACACAGCAACGTGCCCGTGATGCCAGGCTCCCAGGGTCACTACGGCCTCTGCCCCCTCAGGGGCTTCTAACACCGGTGGCTGTCCTGCCTGGTCTCGGAACAGCATCAGTGTCACACGCTCGACGAGACACCGTGCACGAACGGGTCCGCCTGCCCGTCCGCCAAAGCCCTGTGTCCACAGTGTCCTCCAAAGGTGTTCAAGGTCTTCCAGACGGTCTCTGCTATTCTTGGCCCTTTGCATTTTCAAATACATTCCGGAACAAGCTTGTCAATTTCCACCAAAACTCCTTGCTTGGATTTCGGCTGGAAGTCCACCAAGTTCACCATTTAGGAAAGAACGGATACCTTCAAGCCTCCAATCCACACATGTGCCAGATAACCTCCATTTCTTTGGTGTCCGTCAACAGTGTGCCATAGATACCTCTCTGGCCCAGGTGTCTCCTGTTTCTCTCTACATAATTCAAGTGTCTGAAAGGCTGTACTAAGGGATCCTCACTGATATTTCCTGGTAATTACAATCAAGTCTTGTAGGTGGAGCATGTGGCCAGCAACCCCGCTAACTCTACTCACTGCTTTTGATAGCTTGCTTAAGGATTTCTCCGGATTTTCTTCATATATAACCATGTGCAAATTAATGACAGTTCTCTTTCTGGATTTTCAAGACTTACGTCTTTAAATCTCCTTTTCTGGCCAGGGTCCGTGGTGTCAGGACAGCAGATGTGCCAAGACAGCCACAGGCCTGTCTCCACCTCACCTCAGGGACAGAGCGGCCAACACTGCCCAGGCAAGCAGGGTATTTGTCAGAGTTCTCGGTTGATTAAGGAAGTTCCTTTCTACCCCTAGTTTGCTAAAAGCTCTCTCAATCATGAATGGGTGTTGAACTGCACAAACGATTTTTCTGTTTATCAAGATCATATGGTTTATCTCTTCATGAATATGAATTATACTGATTGATTTTTTAAATATTTACAAACCTGCATTCCTGAACCCAACCCAACTTGCTCATAATCTGTTACCACTCAATATTATGAAATCCAGCTTATTCATACTTTGTTTCAGATTGTTCGGGATTTTCAAGAGAAATGCTGTTCTATGACCCTCTTTCTTTCTCTCCCCCTCTCCCTCCCCTCCTTGCCTTTTCTTTGAAACATCCTTGTCAGGTTTGGGCGTCCAGGTTATGCTGCCTCATAGAGCAACACGACACGTGAGCCTTCCTCGTTGTCATTGTTGCTCTGCGGAAGAGTTTGTAACAAACGGCTGTTCTTCCTTAAACAAATCTAAACACTGAACAGTGACGTCATCTGTGCCTGGAGTTTTCCTTGTGACAACATTTTAAGTTGCAGGTGAGACTTCAAGAGTCACATCAGCAAGATGGCAGCACAGGGTTTCCGGCGCTCGTCCCCTCCTGAAAAGTCAGTCTGCACACCTATCCCTGCACAACAATGCCTTTTAATGGCTAAGGAGTGCGGGTGGGGATCACAGCACCCCGGGGGCGGACGGCCAAGGAAAGAGAGTTTTGCACCGAGACAGATATATGCTCCCCACGGGCGGCGTCGGGGGTCAGGTATGCACTTGAACGGCCCAGAAGCTCCAGCGCTGGCCTGCAGCAAACACAGGGTCCAGACCCGACCCCACAGACCCGGGCACCAGGCCCCCTGGCCGAGGACTCCAGCAGCAAGCCCCCCAGTACACGGCCGGAAGGCTCACCCAGGTTCCAGGATGGGGCGACTGTGAAAGGCGTCCCTGCTGGAGCTCGTCCGAGCAGACCGGAGTGGGTGTCTCTTCTTCAAACGTCCAGACGCCAACACAAGGCCACAAGGGTCACAGAAAATCACGGAGACATGACACCTCCAAAGGAAACCGACAGAACAACAATGACCGATCCTAAGTAAGGGAGGGCCATGAAGAGTCTGGAGAGAATGCAGAATAATCTTCTCAAAGAAATTCAGGGAACAAGAAAACATTAAATGAAATTAGGGAAACAATGCACGTACAACATACAAAGAAGTCCAGCAAAGAAATAGAAATAGGTTTTTCTAAAACCGGAAACCCTGACCTTGAAGAATGCAATGAGATGAACCCTCAGCAGAGAGCTTCCCTGACAGACGGGTCCGGCAGAAGAGGCAGTGGCGGGGCCAGGAGACACGTCCCAGACTCACCCAGCACGGGGAACAAGCAGGAAAGGGGAGAAAAACCCAACGGGAGCTCCAGGAGAACGTGCAGGGAAGGTGTGCGTGACTGGACTTCCAGGAGGAGAGACGTGGGCTGGTGCCAAGAGCGGAGTTCAAGAAATCCAACTGCACGAAGCTCCAAGACCCCCCCAGATTCCAACCACAAAATATCTTCTCCAGGACACATTATAATGAAACTAAAATCACAGGAAGACAAGGTCTGCAAGCAGCCGCGAGCCAACAACTTGTGCACCGGGGAACCCACACGGGCAGAGCTGAGAGGACAAAGCTGCCAACCGGAACCGCCAGCAGAGGTGTCCTCCAGAAATGAAGGATAGAAGGTCATTCCAGGACAAACTCAAGCGGAGGGAGGTCATTTCCATGAGCCTGCCTTGAGGCAGGTGAGGGCACAAATTCAGAACACCCTACCACGTGTGCTGACGTGCTCATCGCTAACTCTAGGACAAAAGGTAAAGGACAGAAGTATTAAAAATAACTATCTGGGGGTGCCACCCGGCTGGCTCAGTTGGAAGAGCATGGGACTTGATCTCAGGGTGGATGAGTTCAAGCCCCATGCTGGGTGTAATTCACTTAAAAAAGGAAAATTAAAAAAAAAAACAAAAAACTAGCTACAGTAATTTGTCAATAAATACACAATGTAAAAAGATAAATTGTGATATCAAAAGCATAAAATGGGGTAAGGGTAAAGAGTAGTTTTTCATGTGCTTAAAGTCACTATCAACTTTAAAAAGATGTTAAGTTAGCTTCATGGTGACAGCAAAGCAAAACCCTAGAAAGGAAACAGCATCAAAGTGCATCACTGCACAGAACCATCACTCCACAGAGGGATGAACACAAAACGGTAAGGAAACAATTCAGAAAAACATTAGTAATTTTCTTAATTACCTTAAATATAAATGGATTACATTATCCAAAAGGCACAGAGGAACTGAATGGGTCAAAAGCAAGACTCAACCACATGTTGTCTAAAAAAAGACCTACTTCAGCGTTAAGGACACACAGAG
Source organism: Ailurus styani (assembly GCA_002007465.1). Taxonomy (NCBI): domain Eukaryota; kingdom Metazoa; phylum Chordata; class Mammalia; order Carnivora; family Ailuridae; genus Ailurus; species Ailurus styani. Next base: position 1,491,888 of record LNAC01000107.1, read on the forward strand.
CCTGGAAGTGAATGGGTAGAAAAGATATTCCAGGCCAATGGAAAACAAAACACGGCAGGAGCAGCTACACTTATTATACTAAGTGAAATAAGTCAATCAGAGAAAGACAATTATCATATGATCTCTCTGATATGAGGAATTTGAGGGGCAGGGCGGCGGGTCATGGGGGGTAGGGAGGGAAAAAATGAAACAAGACGGGATTGGGAAGGAGACAAACCATAAGAGACTCTTAATCTCACAAAACAAACTGAGGGTTACTAGGGGGGTAGGAGGGTAGTGATAGGGTGGATGGGTTATGGACACTGGGGAGGGTTTGTGCTATGAGGAGTGCTGTGAAAGGTATAAGCCTGATGATTCACCGACCTGTACCCCCGGGGCAAATAATAATTTAAAAAAAAATTTTTTTTTAAATAGACCTTAAGTCAAAAACTGTAAAGAGACAAAGGAGGTCAGTATATAATGATAAAGGGGTTAATTCACCGAAACACTGAAGGGATATAGCAACAATAAAAGTATATACAGTGGGTGGTAACTGTTTTTTTGAAAAGGTAAACAAAATTGACAAATCTTTAGCCAGAAGAAAGCAGAGACTCAAATATAATCAAAAATGTAAGAGGAGACATTACTACTGATACCACAGAAAAGCAAAAGGATCCTACGAGATTACTGTGAGCATTTATGTGCCAACCAACTAGGCAAACCTAGAAGGAACAAGTTCCTAGAAAATACAACACGAAATCACAAAGAAATAAAATGTGAACAGACCAATAACAAGGGCATTAAACAGTCATCAGAACCTCCAACGCAGAGAAGCCCAAGCCAGATGGCTTCACTGATGAATTCTTCCAAACATTTGAAGAATTAATGCCAATCCTTCTCAAGCTCTTCCAAAAACTTGAAAGAACACTCCCAAACTCATTTTACAAGGCCAGTATTACCCCGATATCAAAGCCAGATGAAGACACCACATAAGAGAAGTGCAAGCTGATATCCCAGATGACTGTAGATGTGAAAATTCTCAACAAAATACCAGCAATCCACACACCATCATCAAGTGTGAGGACACGAGAGATGTGAAGATGATTCAACACACACAAATCAATAAGCTCTATACACCATGTTAATAAAATGTAGAATAAAAGTCATATGATCATCTCAATAGGTGCCAAAAAAGCAGTTGGCAAAATATGATGTCCTTTCATGATAAAATGTCTCAACAAATAGGGTATAGAACGGACACACTTCAACCTAATAAAGGCTCTATGTGAGAAGCCCATAGCTAATATCACCTCAATGGTGAAAGGGTGAAACCTTATCCTCTAAAATCAGTAACAAGATAAAGATGCCCACTCTTCTTTTTTCCAGTTTTACTGAAAATAACTGATACACCATGGTATGAGGCACATACCATGATGGCTTGATTTACATATATTGTGAAAGAATTACCACAGTAGGTTCAGTGAACATCCACCCTCTCATATAAATACAAGAAAATGAAAAGAAAGAAGGAAAAAGAGGAAAAATTCTCCTTGTGATGAGAACATTAGGATTTACTCTCTTTCCTATCCTGGGTATCATCCAGCCACGCTCACTACGGTCTGGTCATACCTCACATCCCTAGTACTTATTTGCCTTATAACTGAAGTTTGTACCTTTTGACGGCTTTCTTCCAGTTACCCCTCCTCCTAACCTCCACGTCTGGTAACCACAAGTCTGATCTCTTTTTCTAGGAGTTTGGCCTTTTAGATTTCACTTATAAGGGAAACCATACAATATTTGTCTTTCTCGGACTTATTTTACTTAGCCTAATGCCTTCGAGGTCCACCCATGTTGTTGCAATTGGTAGGATTCCCCTTTTTTTCTATGGCAGAGTAATTTCCACTGTGTACATATACCGCATCTTCTCTACCCATCCTGCCATCCGCAGACATTTAAGTCTCCAGGTCTTGACCACTGTAATTAATGCTTCTATTAACATGGGGATGCAGTTATGTTTTTGAGTTAGTGTTTTTGTTTCCTTTGGATATATTCCCATAAATGGAATTGCTGAATCATACGCTAATTCTATTTTTCTAATTGCTCTGGCTAGGAATTGCAATAATGTGCTGGTTAGAGGTGGCAAGAGTGGGTACCTTTCAAGGATACTCAAAGGGGAAAAGACAACCTCTCCAATAAGTGGTTCTAGGCTAAAGGGGTATTCACGTGCAAAAGAACGAAACTGGGTTCACGCCTTACATCCCTCACAAATACTAACTTGAAATTGATTAAAGACTTAACTGTAAGGCCTGAAACCATGAAACTTCTAGAAGAAAACAAAGGAACATCCTTGACACGGGTAATGACTGTCTGGACAGGACACCTACAGCACAGGCAACAAGATCGAAAACAAACAGTGCGGGCGCCTGGGGGGCTCAGCGGGTTGAAGCCGCTGCCTTCGGCTCAGGTCATGATCTCAGGGTCCTGGGATCGAGGCCCGCATCGGACACTCTGCTCCGCAGAGAGCCTGCTTCCTCCTCTCTCTCTCTGCCTGCCTCTCTGCCTACTTGTGATCTCTCTCTCTCTGTCAAATAAATAAATAAAATCTTAAAAAAAATAAAAAAATAAAAAAAATAAAAAACAAAACAAAACAAAAAAAGCATAGGAAACAAACTGAGGGTTGCTAAAGAGGAGGTCGGTAGAGGGATGGGGTAACAGGGTGATGAGCATTAAGAAGGCCACATGATGTAATTAACACTGGGTGCTACATGCAATTGATTAATCACTAAACTCTACCTCTGAAACTACTAATACCCTCTATGTTAATTGAATTTAAATTTTAATTTAAAAAAAAAAATCTTGGGTGCCTAGGTGGCTCAGTGGGTTAAAGCCTCTGCTTTCGGCTCAGGTCATGATCTCAGGGTCCTGGGATCGAGGCCCGCATCGGGCTCCCTGCTCAGCGGGGAGCCTGCTTCCCCCTCTCTCTGTCTGCCTGCCTCTCTGCCTCCTTGTGATCNAAAAAAAAAAAAAAAAAAGCCTCTGCCTTCGGCTCAGGTCATGATCTCAGGGTCCTGGGATGGAGGCCCGCATCGGGCTCTCTGCTCGGCGGGGAGCCTGCTTCCTCCTCTCTCCTCTCTCTCTGCCTGCCTCTTTGCCTACTTGTGATCTCTCTCTCTCTCTCTCTGTCAAATAAATAAATAAATCTTAAAAAAAAAAAAAAACGAAAACAAACAGTGGGACCACATCCAACTAAAGAGCTTCTGCACAGCCAAAGAAATCATCAACAAGGAGAAAAGACAACCTACACAACAGGAAAAAATATTTGCAAACCAACCATCTGATGAGAGATTAATATCCAAAATACGGAAAGAACTCCTACAACTCAATAGCAAAAAACCCCAATAACCCAATTTAAAAAATGGGCAAAGGACCTGAATAAACGGATCTCCAAAGAAGATCTATGAGAGGCCAACAGGCACGTGGAAAGGCGCCTGGCATCACTAATCGTCACAGAAATCAAATCAAAACCACGCTGAGGGGCCCCTGGGTGGCTCAGGAGGTTACGCGTCCGACTCGGTTTGCGGATGTGGAGAAAAGAGAACCCTTGGGCACTGCTGGTGGGATTGCAAACCAGTGCAGCCACCAAGAAAAACAATATGGAGGATCCTCAAAAAATTAAAAATAAAATTACCAAATGACCCACCCGTCCCACTTCTGGGGCTATATCCAAAGGAAACAAATATTTCCTAAGCACAACTTCCAATGTATTCCACGAGTTTTGATATGTCAATCCATCATATTTAACTGGTAATTAAGGATACCTTCCATTTTGGTATTTTACTTGACCCGTGGGTTATTTTAAAAGTGCATTACTTAATGTGCAAACATTTGCAGGCGTACTCCTTTTTTCTCATTAGCTTTTAACTTAGTCCCACTTGGTCAAAGAGTGCGGTCTGCAGGATCTCCGTCCTTTGATGTCTGTGGAGACCTTCTTTACGATCTGGCAGGAGGCCAACCGTGCTAATATTCGTTCCAGAGAGCACGTGGGGAGACCGCACTCTGTGGCTACGGGACGTGGCCTTCTGCATGTCGGGTAGGCCCAGCTCCGTGGTCACATGTCTGCCACCTTAACCAGTTCTATACACTGCATTTCTTCAACGCTTGTCAAGGATACTAAATCTCGTATCTTGAAATTGTACAGTATCTCGATCCCTTTTCTCCAGGGCAATAAAAAGGGGCTTTAAAACAATTCAGCTCCTTCCTGCCAGTCTGAACTGACAAAGTAATTTTTTCTAGGATCTGATTATATTTGAAAATTTTAACGTGAGAGTTTTAGGTCCAGCCCTTAGACATACTTGTTGATCGTTTTATTTGTTCACCCATCTTTCGTCCTTTAAAATCTCTTCCTGGATCTGTACTCCTGTTCTTGAAGAAAATTCCTTGCAACTTCCCTCACAGGAGGACTCACCTGCAGGTGACACCCTCGTTTTGTCTATAAAATGTTTCTGAAGTGTCATTCTTTATTTTTAATAACCTCGAGATAAGTTTTATCCTCTTAAGAAATTTCACCCTCTTAAGAAGAGTCTATTCCAGCAACTTTAGTGTCTTTACAGAGCTGGGCCAACGTCATCATTTAATTCCAGAACATTCTGGCCACCTCATACGAAACCACACCCTGTTGAGTAGTCGCTCCCCACTTCTCGCCTCGCCCCTGCACCCCCTTGATCTGCTCCTGCTCGCTGCCTCTGTGGACGGGCCTGTTCCAAGCATTTCCTAGAAATAGGATTGTAGAATATACAGCCTCTCTCACTTGGCACGATGCCTGTGTTGGAACTTCACTCCTGTTCATGGCCGAATAATATTCCACGCATAGATGGAAAGACCCCATTTGGTCTACCCGTTCATCTGCAGGCACACTTGGTTGTTTCCACTGTGGGGCTAATACGAATAATGCCACACTACCCGCTTGCGTACAAGTTTACGTGTGGATGTGTGCTTTCCACGTCCTCGGATGCATAGCTTACAAGCAGGAGTCGAAACGCTGGGTCCAATGCTAAGTGTCCCAAATATTCCCAAGCAACATTTAGTCTTCCTGAGCATTCAAGGAGAAGCTGCAAGATCCTTGTCTCGGAGCCTTGTTGGCATAAGCCTGTACTTCTGACTTCTGAGACTGCAGAAGTCAGCCGTGCTTCTGCTCTGGTCCCTCCCCGGCACGGGGGCTTGTCCTCTCTCTCCGCCTGGTTTCAGAATTAGCCTTGTCTTGAATGCCGCGTGGGGATTCAGGCGTGATTCTATTTTTCTTTCTACTTGGGATCTGTTCTGTTTCTGGAATCCCTTAAACCTGATCTTTCTTTTCTTCTCTCTTTCTGGGATTCCAGACATTTCTGTCTCTGGGAGAACGGCCCCTATCCCTCGGGGGGAGATGGGGGCATGGGACACAGAGGTGCTATCCCACTCTCAGGAGCTGCTCCTCCAGCCCGCCGTGCCCCCTCGGGGTGCCCGCCCCAGGGTAAACCACCCAGCCCGGCGACCCCTACGGCGCAGCACGGGAGAGAGGTGACGGTTTGGGATGGCGACTTTGAATCCTTTCCAGAAAAAGCACCGAGCGGTCACGGGAGCGTCACGGTCTGAGTCAGTGAACACAGTTTTGTGGAGGGAAGCTCCCAGACCCCACCAAGGTAACCGGCAGACAGAGCGGACAGGGGAGGCCAGGCCCTGCTGGGCGCACGTCACGCAGACCACCTCCAGGACATCGGTGTGGAACTACCCCTCTTTTTAAAATTTTACAGGAGCCGGTGTACTTCCTTGCATGTGACCTGCCCTGGGGACCCCCCGAGCTGGGACTGTGGAGCTGGGAAAGGCCCGTGTCACTCAGGGTCTGCCTGCGGGGCTCCTGCAACACCGTGACAGACCCGCACTGTCGCGAGGGGGGCCCGAGTCTGAGGGGGCGCACCGTGGTACAGCGCTCGGCGACCGGGGCAGCCGTTCCCAGGGCCTGTTCCGCGGGGCCGGGAGACATAGCCACAGCCTTCCTCTGGAAAGGACCCCACGACTCGCGTCCGCATGGCTAACGGGCCCACGGGGCAACTCCCAAGCAGCCACCAGTAAGGAGGCCGGCCTCGCGGTGAACCAGCTCTTCAGGGGAAATGACACAAAGCTGCTGTGGGCATAAATACATTTTATTTCATTAGAAATGCATAATTAACAGTGTTGAGAGCATTTCCCCCTAGAAAAGTAGGTAAGCAATATTTCCATCAAAATCATTACTTGTCTTTTGCAAACACCTATTTTCATCACACGGAACAGAGCACACAGCAAAAGGCTTCTGCTATTCCACTTTTTTTTCAATTTTCTTTTTTGTTATAAACACCATAGCAAATTAAAAAAAGCTGTTTGAACAGAGAAAAATATCGTAGTTCTTGATTTTCCGCACGTACTTAACGCAATCCACGCTGTGCTTCCCCACTCTTTCTCTGGACACCAACAGTGGGACTGAAGAGGAAGGGTCTTCCGGCAGGGCGGTGGCTGTTACTGGCACCCGTGTGTTGACCGGGACCCCCCTCCCCTGCGGGCGAGGCTTTCAGACGCACTTGAACAGAACACGTGCAGTCCCCTCCGTGCAAAGTCGTGGGGCCGGGCGTGCAGAACGGGCTGGGAAGCGGGAGCCGGCGCTGAGCACAGCCGCGGCTCCGTCTTACGTCCTGTCCTGGGTGGGCAGCCCGTCCCGCCTACTGGATCTGGATGGCTCCATGCTCAAGCTGCATTTCAGGCTGCAGGCTGGGCTGCAGGGTCTCAGCCGTCTGCAAGAGGGGAGAGAGGAGGGCTTTCTATAAAAGGACCCACCACGCAAGTCCAGGCCCCTCGCAGGTCACAGGACACCAATGGCTTTTGCAGTTGGAAGAAACACACACAGCAGAGCCAGAAGGGGCCAGCGTCCCTCTCTTCAGAACCTTCTGCTGGCCCACGCCACCCGCCGACCCTCCCGCACACGCTCGTGGCTCACTGGGGCCTGCGTCCCCGCCCCACCTCGCTCATCACTGGGGGAGGCCTTCCGAGTGCTGAATCCGTCCTAGGTTCCTGCAACTTCAGTCACCCTCTGTCCTCGTACAAAAACTGTTTCACGGTCGTCCCAAAAACCATCTTAGGGGCAGTTGTCTTCCCTAATGAAAGTTCCAACGAAGGAACTACAGATGTTAAGAGGACTTTCAGTGTGTGTGTGCAGGTTGGAGAAAAGGGGAAACGACCATCTAGAATAAGCTGCCGACCATTATCTCAGTGACCAGAATGAGCCCCAAACAGAGATTAGCAGGGGGTTTCTTTCGGCTCCCCCAAGCCATCCGTCAAAGGCAAGGTCACAAAGACAAGACCTCAGAGACGGGCGTCCAGCCGCCCCGAAGGAGCTGTGGTCGGAGAGCCCGGGCATGGGGCCATGAGGGCAGCAGAGGCTGAGAGCCGGGGACACGGGGAGGCAGGAGCCCCGAGGCGTGTGGCCGGGGCCACGGCTCCCATTACATGGGAGGCCGAGCTGTGGGGACTCGGGCGGCAGGGGACACCGCACACAGGCTTCCTGGGCGGAGGGAGGGGCCGCGCGGCTACGGCCTGAGCACGGCGATCGCCCACACTGCCTGCAGAGCCCGGGACGGCGGCCCAGCAGGAGGGAGGCGCGGGGATGGACCGGGACAGACACGGGAGGCTCCCCACACATTTCCGGGCAAGGGAAAGCGGATCCAGGCAGGGTGCGGCTGCCGGCGGAGGGAGCAGGGGGTGACAGGCGGGGTGGGGAGGCGTCCCCGGGACAGAGTGCCTCCCCTGATCTCCTGGAAAGGCAGCTTTGGACTCCGGCCCGCAGGACGTGGATCACAGATGAGGGGGGTGCCTACCTGGCGGACTCAGGGAGACCCGACCCTGATGAGGAACCCCCTCCCTTCTCCTTCGTCCTCAAAATGCAGCAGCCAGACCTGTGTCTCAGGCAGGAAATGGAGAGAAAGGGCTCCAACCAGATGACGCAGAAAGTTCCAGATGTTGAAGGGAACCAAAGTCAGCCGGCAGCCCTGGACAGCCTGGAGTTCAGAGCTCAGGCATCTGCCTGTGCAGGTGGTCACGCGGACAGGGCCCGTCACACACACCAGCTCTCTGGCGTCCTGCCCAAGCAAAGCCAGACTCCTCCTCCGACCCCATGGGGCTCCTGCGATACCCTCCTTGGCCACACGCAGTCTTCCCCGGGAAGCAGTTTCCGGACCCGACCCTGTTCCGACCAACCAGCAGACTCAAAGTAAATCCAGCAAGAGCAGGGGCCTTCATGCTGATACACAGTCCAGAGCCCCTTCCTTCGCCAGACACAGGCCCGTCCACTCTCTGGCCTGTTCCTACACACACTCGCTAAGTGGATCCCAAAGACATACCAGGCAGGAATCGAGACAAAGATGCAGACAGGAAGCCAGGGAGGCCAAGAGCTGAAAGGACACGGCCTTCCTCAATTCTGAAATCTGTAGCATGACAATGAACTCACGGCCCAGGAAGACGGCCCGCCACACTGCACCCCAGGTCTGAGCACACTGGGGCCCCTGCCACGCCTGCTGGGCAGCGGGGAGAAAGCTGCCTGAGTGCAACGCCCCACCTAGAACCACACAGGGCGCCAGACGCGAGCTACCGTGGGCAGAAGGGGCCCGACTTCCGGGACAGGCTCTCGCTCAAACCAGAGAGACGTCCACCTCATCCCCCCAACACTGCCGGCACCTGGTCACACTCAACCCTTCTCGGTTCACCTCCAGGGCAGAGGAGGCCTCCGTGGCCACCACTGCACAAAAGCCACACAGGAGGTGGACCCACGAGGGCCCAGGCTGCCGTGGCCTCTCATGTGGGAGGGGCCGGAGGAGTGTGAGGGGGACAGAGAGGCGGCACCCTCTCCAGGAACCACGCTCACCCGCTGGGGTGTCGCTAGAAACGAGGAGATGAAGAACTCAAGCCCGCAGGGGGCTGCTGAGCTCAGCCAGCTGGCCATCAGGTCCCAGGGTCCGGCGGCGCCCTCCCTGGCTACACCGAGCTCCCCTCCTCGGCAGCGTCCCATGAGCAAGCAAAGCGCAGGAGAATTCCGTCACCTCCCGAGGGCTCGGTGCCCACGCAACACCCAGCCCGGGCCCGCGCAGAGACGGAGGGAGCACGCAGATCTGGGGCTTCGGTTCTGAGCCTCGGAAGCCACGGGCGTCAAGACACGTGGCTCCTTGGGACCGGAGGCAGGGGCGGGGGGCGGGTGGCCCAGAGGATGGCAGAGCGTGCGAGGGGACAGGCCGGAGCCAGCCAGCCGTGGTCGGAGCAGCCAGGTGCCCCAGCGTCAGCGTGCCTCTCGGCCCAGTCTCCGCAGGAAGGCCGGCGACCTCAAGCGCCCCCCACAAGCTTCGAGAACACAGGGAAAGAGCACACCTGCCGCTCCCGCCCCCACAGCCTGCACTCGGTGCCAGGGACGGACCCCCACAGTCTCGGGACCCCCCCCATCGTTACTGTCAGACACTCAGGCGCCGCTGCCCTCCAATTAGCCCATGACACCGAAAGCACCCTGTCCCCTACAGGGGGCATCCAGCCGGCCCTTCGCACTAGCACGGGGGCCCAGGGGGCCCGGGGGACCTGAGGGGAGGCCACGCCGCTCGCTGGGCCAAGTGCACTCACCGAGGGGCCGCTCCACAAACGCATCACGTCCCCGAAGCCGCAGCCCCCACACCGGACATTCAGGAGGCGTCCAGGCAGCGAGCGCCGCGTTCTCCCGTGCTCGGGGGGAAGCTTGGAGAACAGGCAGCGGGGACAAGACCCGCCATCCAGCAAAACCCAGTAACAAGCTCCCTCACTTGATTGCCCCCCGAGGAAGCACACGGAGCGAAGGGAACACTGGGCCCCCGCGCACGAGCCGTGCCCTGCAAGGGCCTCAGGCTGCCACGAGGGCGGTGCTGCGGAAGGCTGCAAGCCAGGCCCGACGGCGCCCTCAGGCCCCAGGCCATCTGCCTCCCCGCCAGAGGGGAGCCCGCGGGGGCAAGGACCCACACCCTGCCCCTGGGAAGAGGGTCCAGGCCAAGGGCTGGGCTATGCTGTCTACAGGCATGCTGACCCCCGGCTGGGCCCTGAGGCTCTCAGAGGGGCATGGGGTCTCAGGCCAACAGGCCCCCAGGCGCTGGCTCTGTGGGGTAGGCAGACGCAGCTTAATTCCTGCCTCAGGGTTTACAGAGAAGACGAGACACGGGGCATCTCAAGAGCTGACTTCATGCTGGCATCTGGGCCGGGACCTGACTCCACCTCCTTGTTGTCAGGCACCACAAGAAATCAGTGCCTCCAACCACACCGTGTGCCCTTCCACACTTGACCCTCCTCGCGGAAAAACAGCAGCAGAATCACCCGAGCTGCGTTCCCGCTGGCAGAAGCCCCAGGACCACTCCGCAGACGGGCGGCCGCTTCCGGAAGGGGCACCCACCTGAGCCGCAGTGGTGTGGTCAGTCACCGGAGCCAGCTGGACGTACTGGACCTGGATGTCGCTGCCCTGGAGAGGCGAGCCGTCCACGCCCGCAGCAGTGGGGTCAGAAGAGGCCACGGCGATCAGCTGGGCGCCCTGCAGCACCTGGAAAGACAAAGCAGACCACGGTCAGCACGGACGGCCACGCTGGGCCAGGGGCAAGTGCTCCTCCGCCGCGGCCGCACAAACCCAGGGAGGCGGCCCAGGCGCCCCTCCATACTGCGGGGTCCACATGACCAAGCTGTTCTGCTTTGTTCCCAAGTGACTGCCCTCAAACAGCCGCACACTGGACAGTATGATGGGTCTTCAAGACGCGTTAAGACCAACCAGCTCAAGTTTTCAAAGAGTTAAACCAGGGGACACAGCCGAGGGGTGTCTGAGAAGACCGGCAAGGAGACGGTGGGATGGTGGATGGAGAGACCGAAGCACCATAGACCTTCCAGAAATCACTGCCATCTGAGGTTCACAGGAGGGCAGCCCCCAGAGTGCTCGAGAACCTGGGAGACAAAGCCCTCCGAGGGTGACAGACGCAGTCACGAAGCAAAGCAGAAACAGGCATGTGAGTTAGGGACCCACGGCTGCAGGTGGCACGGGGAAGAGCTCAGGGTGAGGAGCTGCCGTCAGGAAGGCAAGAAGGTGGAACCCCCGGCAGATGGGAGACCCCGAGAGGAGGGGGCAGACGAGGACCCGGAGACGGGCTCTGGGTGACCTCCCCACTCCTGAGCACCCCCGCACCCAGGCTCCCTTCGCACCCAGCCCGCCTGGTGCTCCAAGCGCCGGGCAGGTCGGGGCGCGCCGTGCTGCCCCGCGGGCCTGATGCAGAGCTAGGGGTGACGGCCTCCAGGGCTCTGCATTCAGGAGGAGTTGCCCGGAACTGTGGGGTTTATACTAGGGGTTGTGCCCCTCCCCCTTCAAATTCTCTCTCCGTGGGGCCACCCTCTGGACTTTTGCTGGCGGTCCGCAGCAGGGCAATGACCCTCACGCCCCCTGGCCAGCGCTACTGCCACCCTCACCCACGGTCCGAGCCGAGGAGGGGGTGAGGGGACTCAGAGCAAGGGGGCGCTGCCCACGCCAGGAGAGCGGGCTTCCGTACAGATCACCCACAGCCTGTGCAAACTGCAGTCCGTGGCTTTCAAACAGCCTTGGGGTGTTGGATGAGCAAGTGCTCTATTTCTTTAACGACAAACCCATCGGTGAGGGGAAAAAATGGTAAATTCGGTTATTAGAATGAAAGCTAGAAAGTTCTTAATTACATTCCTTTTTCTGGCTTCGAAAACCACGTGTGGACTGTTTTGCCTTCGGACACCAGCTAGCTGTGCTAGGAAGACTAAGGCCCCAGACACGGGCACAAGGTCAGCCCAGGCCCCGTGGTGTGTCCCTGACGGGCCCCCACGCCCCCCAGGGGCAGAGCCTCCCCACGAACTGGCGGGATCGAGCACGGGGCGCTCCCACTGGGTGCAGGTTCGCGGTGCAGGGGGAGCCCATGCCCGTGGGAGCCGCCTGGCCCCAGGGCAGTGAGGAGCGATCCGGATGGGGAAGAGACGGCGGGTGGAGGAGGGAAGGAGGGGCTGGAACAGTCCACCGGTGCCCGTGGCTGCGCTCACTTAGCACACTTTTGCTCGATCCTGGACTCCACGCAGAACCCAAGCAATGTCTGGAAACACGGGAGCAAGGACGTCAGGTCATGCAGTCGCGGTTCCATCACCACGGCATGCCGCACGAGGTCCCCGACGGTTCCGTCACCACGGCACACCGCACGAGGTCCCCGAACACGCTGACTGAGGTTGCCTGTTAGGGTTTCCTGAGGGTGAGCTGCTTCCCGCCCGCGCCGTCAGGTGACTCCGCACACGGCCCGCTCGGCTGACCAGGTCGTGAGGACGTGGACGCCGGAAAGCTCGGCACCCAGCTGTGCTGCGTTAGGACAACGCAGGCAGGCCCCCCACCAGCCTGGCTGGCGAACGAAAATAAAACAGGAAACGTCCTCCCAAGATTTCATCCCAAACACCACCCTTCCTCAGGGCGTCTACACTGGTTTGCTTTCGGCAACTGATCAGGAACGAGTCAGAAAGTCGACGTGTGTGCGGGGCTGGCGGGAAGGGCCTTCCAGGCCCTGGGTTAGCGCCCTCGCCCTTCCTCACAGCCCGGACCCTGCACAGGAAAGCCCCGCGGGGCCTCCACGCGAGGAGGAGGGAGCGTGACCGGACCGGGGCGCCGGTCCTCGGCGGGGACCGCGGGGGCCCCGCAGGGAGACGAGCTTCTCGAAAGAAGAATGGCTTCCCCGGCGGGACAGAAAGCTCGTTCCGATGGCAGCCAGGCTGAGGGCAGCGGCACCTCGGGAGCCGGGCCGCCTGCCGAGAAAGTTCGGCCGCGGACTCGGGGCTCAGGGCGCCTCACCCCCGGGAAGGCACCGCCACCGACGCCGGGGCCAAGCCACCGCCCGGGCCTGCGGGCCTCAGCGCACGGCCGCCCCCGAACGCCCGTGGCGGCTCCAGACCGGCACACGACAGGTCGGGGCGCTTCTCGGGCCGCCCCCAGAATCCCGGAGCAGCTCTCCAGCGCTGAGACCGCCGTTCTCTGAGATGACAGCTGCGGAGGAAGCAAACACAGGCCGGCGAGACCAAACGGACGGTTCTGCCGGAGAGGGAGGCAGGACGCCGGGCAGGAAGAAGGCCTTACCTATCCCAGCGCAGCCCAGGAGGAGGGGACGCGGGCGGGGACGCCGTCTCTCCCCCGGATCCACGAAACAACATCGACCACCCGCACCGGGGCGGCGGACTCTGGGTCGCGCGGCCCAGCCGTCTCTGTGAGTCCGTGCGCACCCCGCAGAAGGGACGAGCCATGAAGGAAGTGTTCTAGAAGGTGAGACCGGACAGCAGCCACGCTGCAGATCACGGGTTTCTCCGCGATCGGTGCGCACTTACCAAGAGCCGGTGGTGACGGTGTCGCCCGGCTGCGTGTTCGGGAGAAGCTCGGACGTGAGCCGGTGCGCAGAGGGCACCCCCGCGGGGCGAGGAGGAAAACCCCTCCCTGTCAAGCCTGTGGGGCAGCTTCTATCTCACCTTCGCCCCCCGCCAATGAAAGACCGAAGCACGTCCCCGGGGCAGGGTTTGGGGCCGGAGGACACGGAAGGCCGCAGGCAGGGCCGAGAAAGGACGAAGTGGCCGGCGCAGGGCGGTGAGTGACCAGGGCGGCCAGGGCGGCCCAGACGCGCGGGCTGACGGGCGGCACCCAGGGGCTGTGGCCCCACGGGCCTCGGGGAGCCTGGGCTGCTCACGGCAGAGCCGGGAGCGAGCAGACGCTCCAGGACAGGGGCCCCAACTACTACGTCCCCGACGCAGCCGTTCTACGAGGGGAACACACGTGGAACAGGGAAAGATGAAACAACCACGCCACAACACCCAGTGCCGCGGGGATCCCACCCGCCCGCTCTGGTTGGGAAGCTGCTCAGAGCTCTAAGCAGCCCCCAGGAATATGCCGGAGACCGAGACACTCTGTGTCGACTCAGGCTTAATTTTAAACTGCTGAAGGATAAAAGCTATTTACGTCAGAGCTGCAACGCGGAGCAGTAGAAACGAGGTCGCACGCCACTGTCCCTCGGATGGGTGTGGCACCCGGGAGAACCTGCAGGAAGAGCGCGATCCGTCCTCGCGCTGCTGGGAAGACGCGAGGCCAGCACGTGTCTCCCCCCGCCCCCCCCGCTCTAGAAGCAGCAGGAAGCCTTGGGTGACAAGCTTCCAGCTCCTTCCCACTCGGTTCAGACTTGCAGCCTCCTCCCAACAGGTTCCGGAACGTAGAAAGATCAACAGGGGTGCGGCGGGCTCCTGGGCCAGCAGCCAGCAGCATGGCCTCCTGACGCCGCCAGCCTGCGCCCACCTGGGCGTGCACCCCCACCCCCACCCCGCTGCAGACCCAGAGGCGGAGCGAGAGTCACCTGTGGTGTTCCCAGCTCCTCTCACAGGCTTCCCCGCACGCTGGAAGCAGAGCCAACGGCCGTCAGACAAGGAGAAAGGGTGGACGGTGTGCATGCGAAGCAGCCTACTAAGGGGAACCTGGGACACATCGGGTGTTCCCTGATACACCGCCAATTCTGAAGCTACTTAATACCCAACTGAAATAACGCAAGACTGGTACAAAACCTAAAATAGATGCAAGAATTCCAAGGACTTCTCTGTAAGGTTTGGATACAGAACTCTGACTCCAACCAAGAGTCTGCTCAGATGAAAACAAAACAGACAAGACAGCCGGCCCAAAACCCTCCTGTCATTGTAAGACCCGCTTTCGACACAGTTTAATCACGTGTGTGGCCAGGAACAGAGACGAGACCACGACCTCCATGGTGTCCAGGACTAGAAGGGCCCCCACTTGCGTCCCGCTCTGCAACCAGCACTCAGCGAGGTCAATCTTCTCAAGTCTCGGTGTTAATCCAAGGAGTAGCTTCCCCATGACCAAAAAAGGAGGATCCGAGAGAGGGAAGCCTGTCCCAGGGACGCCCCAAATCACCCTTGGCCACGAGGCCCACCAGCCCCAAATCTTTCTGCTACATTTGCACAGTGAGCGCCAAACATAACTCATCA
The DNA here is from genome assembly GCA_002007465.1 of Ailurus styani. Classification (NCBI taxonomy): domain Eukaryota; kingdom Metazoa; phylum Chordata; class Mammalia; order Carnivora; family Ailuridae; genus Ailurus; species Ailurus styani. Next base: position 1,506,933 of record LNAC01000107.1, read on the forward strand.
TTCTGAAGCCGTTAAACCCTCTGACGGGGACACTCATGTGTTTGCTCGGAGCCACTCTGAGTGCTTGCCNCCCCAAATCACCCTTGGCCACGAGGCCCACCAGCCCCAAATCTTTCTGCTACATTTGCACAGCGAGCGCCAAACATAACTCATCATTCTGAAGCCGTTAAAACCCTCTGACGGGGACACTCATGTGTTTGCTCGGAGCCACTCTGAGTGCTTGCTGAAGCCCCGTCGCCCGTGAGTACACGGTCAGAAACGAGCACAAAGGAAATCACAGGCAGACGCAGAAGCCCGTGCTCTGGGGCCACTCCCTGGGCCCACTGGGAAAACGCCCCGGGAGCTGCCGTCCAGAGCCTGCTCATGTCAAGAGGCTGCACGGCCAGCAGCAAGGAGAGTGGTTTCTGCCGTCTGCTCTGGAGCTCGTTCCAGCAGCCAGCACAAACCTCAAACACAATCTGGGGAAAAAGCAACACAAAACCCCAAAAAATACAATAAAGCAGGAACGGAAGTCTGGAGATGCTTGGTATTCATTCCCCGTCCCTCCAGATAAGACAGCATTCCTGGGAACAAATCTTAACCATGTGTTTTAAAACCTTCCAGTAGATTGGGGGTGGGGGGGCTGTTAATAATCCAGCCAACGTCAAATCCGGAGACCTCCAGTGTTTCCCATGGGTTCCAGGCCTCTGGCTTCTAGAAGGGCCGTGGGGGCAGGGGTGTGGAGCGGATGAGACAGAACAGGAGGAAAATAAAAGGTCACTATCGATTACATGGGAGTGGGTCACACCCACGTGGGGCCGGGAGCAGTGGCCCGGGGGCACCCAGCCTGCCAACCTGCACGCTTGGTGACTAGGAGCAGCTGAAGGGCCAGCCGGGGGCGGGCACGCGGCTTCTGCTCCCTGTCCTGTGACCGTGCTCCCATGACTCTGCTCACCACTTTAACTTAGAAAACTCGCTGCACAAAAGAGAAAACTTCCCATGGTGTTTGCCATGTGGACAAAAGAAATCTGAAAGGGGCGAGGCCCTCTTCCTCGAGGTCACTTCAGTAGGACACATTCATAAGCGCCCGTGCTTTAGGGGGTCAGCTACAAATGCCAGCTTGAGGTGAGGGGGGCAGAGGCTGTACCAAGGGTGCAGGCTTCAGGCTTCCCCCTACGGACAGGGCCACGCGCCTGGTAAGAACGATAAGCAGCCCCCAGGCCTCGAGGGAAAGGCCAGGAGAGGGGCCTCTTGGCGCAGGGCGCCCCCCGAGGGCAACACCTGAGTCTGTGCGCAAACGGGAACAGGTCACCAGGCTGTGAACACACACGGCCCGCTGTTCCCGTGGCCAGGTCCTCGCGGTGGGCTGCTGGCTAACGGCGTTGACAGAGCTCAGGCCTTGGGCTCCCGGAGAACATCCTGCCAGCTCCTCCCTCTCCCTCACCCCTGCCGGCTGCTCACACGCAAGGCCTCCAGGCGGGCTCCGAGGGCAGCCTGCTTCCGGGCCCGGTCCTGCACCCGCAGGGCCGTGCATCCCCCGGGCGGCCTGACAGGTGCAGGGCAGGGTCCGATTGGGTCCAGGCAGCCCCGAGCACGGCCGGCGCACAAGAGAGGCCACCGCATGAGGCCCACGGGGAAGAACAGGGCAGGGCCAGGCCGCCGTTGAGAGCAGGGGACCCTGACAGAAGCTGCTCCCGTTGCTTAAAGACCATCGTGAGAAAACTACCAAAACCTAAACGAACAAGTGATGGTCTTTTTGAAACCCGAATTCCAATTTTCTCTTAAGAACTGGTCTCTTTTCCTCCCCCAAACCAGCACGGGGTAAATGCTGACCGTACCCGGCTCCCCCTACCCAGGGGCTGAGCCCTCCCGGGAGCGGCCCCACTGAGCTAGTGCCTCTGAAAGCCCCACGCCGAGGCAGTGAGAGACCAGAGGATTACTGTCTGCTCAGAAGGTCAGGCCCGAACCCCCTTTCTGCACCCACAGCAGAGACCAGTCACAACACCCCAGATCCCTTCCAGGGACAGGCTGGGTGCTATGGGAGGCCTGCCGGTTGAAGCCCTAACTTCCAGGTGATTGCGTCTGGAGGTGAGGTCAGGTGGGGGAGAGCCCGGGACGCGATCAGCACCCTGCTGGGAGAGGGAGACACAGGGTCTCCGCGCGTGTGCACCGGGGAAGGCCAAGCAACACACCCCCAGCGCGGGGGTCCTCGTGAGAACCCAGGATGCCGGCTCCTGAAATTGGCCCACAGCCTCTGGGACCGCGGGAAATCAGGGGGTGTTGAAGCCGCCCCGTCCGCGCGGGGGTGACGGCTGCCCGCACGCACAGAGGCAGAAGGGGGACGAACATTCCCCTCCTCTCCATCCCGGCCTCTGCGCGGTGAAGGCACAGAGCACCGTCCTCCAACTCGTTTGCAGGGACACAGAACAGCTCGGCCGGCCGGACACGGCCTGGGTCGACGGCGCGGACACCGAGGGGAGACTAACAGACTGCAGGCATCACACACGGGGCAAACGTGTCACTTTGGGTGTAAAGGACGACTTCCAACTTTCTCCAAGCCAAAAGCCACCTCATGGCAACACCTCCGCCCCGGTGAGTGGCGAGCTGGCCCTGCGGAGGAGCGTGCGGCCACCGTGCTCCAGTAGCGCACGCAGCCCCCCAGCCTGGAGCACGGGAGACCACCGGCACACGCCACCGGACGGGAGGGAGGGCAGATTTCCTCCTGACGGCCAGGCCACGCAGCTGAGCTGGGCCAGGGCGCAGGGGCGGATTCACAGAAGGAAGACCTCCCGCCCCCTGCACCCCTGCCCTGGCCGAACCCACAGGAAGCCAGAGAGAGCGGCCCACGACTGGGCCCGTCCTCGTGGCACACAGCCACAGCACGTCCTCCCCAGAGCGCTGCCAGCGGCTGCAAGACCAGGGTCACACCTGCGATGTCTCGGTCACCCCCAGAGCCCCTGTCGATCGCCATTCCGCCGACGCAGGAGGGAGCAGGACCGTCAGAGCAGGGAGCTTGCAGGGGGCGGCAGGACTGGCCGGGGTCCCGGGGCCTCAGCCCAAGCGTGCGGCACTGGGCATCCGGCAGAGGTGTCATCCTGTTTGTCATCATTAGCTCCACACTGCCCGGGAGGAAAGGGGGCTTCGGAGGCTAACCTCTGCGCGGGCACCACAGGCCAACAAAAACACAAGCAAACAGAAGCAGCTCTGAGCATGGCTGGGCCAGAGCCGGTCACGTGCGAGTGCGACGGCGAGGACGACGGCCACACACCGGCCACGGTGCTCCCAACACCAAGGGGCACTGTGTAGGCGGAGCCCTTGGCACCCCAGTCTTCAGGGGAGGAGAGAACAGCCGTGGGCCTTCGGTTTCTCCTGGGCCAAAGGTCCCCTGGCGGAACTCCGCTGACGGCTGACCTCGTCTCCCGCGAGTGCTAACGAAGTGTCATCCCAGATGGAAAAGAATTTTCTCAAGGACTCACCCGCTGGTTACACCATGATGGCCTATTTCAAAGGAGGCAAGGCTTCTCTCCCACCCGAGCAAACCTGCCACTCACCGGGCCCCTCACAGGACCTCATCAGGACACCTGCATGTCACAGGCCCACCAGTGGCCAGCAGGCGGCGGCCCGCGCCTGGGCGTGCGGCCCACGGGGTGCGCGTGTCCCTCTGCCGGCGCCTCTCATGGGGAGGGCACAGGCGGGGCGGCGGTCGCTAGCCTATTGGCCACGTCGTTTCTCAGCTAAAGACTTGCAGCGTGAAACCACGGGTGTGCAGGCGCCCTCATCGTTCTCCAGCCACAAGGCTGAACTCGGAGCTCAGGCCAAGCGGCCACGCTGGGCACAGGCCTGGCCGTGATTCCAAGTGCACGGCATCGAGTGCCACGATGATCTGATGTGACATGCACGTGATTGTGACATCTGATGACACACACAGTCCGTGAGAACCGCGGCGGAAGGCAAACGCACTAGCTCAGAGGAGAGGAAAAAGCACAACATTAAAAACCAGTCTGGGTCACTTTACAAGCTTTTTGTTTGTTTTACTTTGGGAAGCAACATGAAACGATGACCTGAATTTTTAAAAATAAGCGACCGTATTTGTTCACACATCCAAGTAATCTCTGGATTATTTGTCCTCGTCATGTGCATTGTGCGCACAGCAGCTCTCAGCCCAGCGCGCCCCAGCCCCAGGCGGCCTCACGCACGCCCTCTCCAGCCCAAGCCCCGCGGTGCCACACGTTTTCCGACGACCACGTGTTTCCGAGGCCTCCGGGCCCTAAACGCCACAGCACCCCGACGGCAGTCCTCCCGGCCCTGAGCCACCTGGCTGCTCCCCCTTCCACCGTGCAAGCCCAGAGTCCACAGGAGGGCGGGGAACAGGCTGGGTTTCAGGCAAGGCAGGCCCACCACAGTGCCTGAGTCTGCACAGGAAGCGCTGGGTGTGATCGGAGTAGGGACGAAATGCCCCAAAGGTGTCCCTCTTGCATTCCCCACCTCTTTGAGGAGGAAGCAGGGAAACCTTCGCACAATGACAGGGAGTCCCCCCTTCACCCACCCTCCCTCTACAAGCTAGAAATTCAGAAATTCCATTCCTGGGACGGGAGTGGTGACTTGGTTTCCTCTCAGCAGACATCACCTGCTGGGACAGCTCCTGGAAGATAACCGTCGGGTGTCCAGAACCTTTCCACACTCCTTAGCTGCTCCACCTCACAGCCAAACGGCCAGACACACGGGCACGGCCACCCACTCCGTCACGGGATGTTCCCACCCACGACCCAGCAGGCCTGCTCGCCAGACACACTGAAAAGATCGCGACAGGAAAGCCCAAGCAAATCGGCACACCTCCCCTGCATGGAATTTCCACTTGGATCCACCAAAAAGAAATTCTGGAATTACTCAGAAGTCACAACTTTTCAGCTTTCTGAGCTGTACGTTCTGAGTGAGTACACTTCTACACAGGCGATCGCTCGGGACTAAAGTTGTCAGCGAACATACGGCTCCACTTCCAAACAGCTTAAAAACGGAAGTGTTTCGAAACACCTTGTACTTGTGCTTCTCACCATTAACTAAGAGATAGTTTGGGATAATTATCAGCACATTCATTCATCAACGAGTAAACACCGAGAACTGGGAATAAGGTCCGACACTGGGTTCGAAAAGAAACACAAATGAATAGACCTACAGGTATTGAAATGACTTAACCTTTTAAACATACCTGACAATGATTTTTAAGGTCTGCCCTTGATTCGAAGGCCACCCCCCTTGACTGTCTGCTGTCACAAGACGTGGATGTGAGATCCATGCACAGGGGCCCAGACAGGGCCGTGGGCACACGACCAGCAGAGTGTGTCCAGACAGTGGGAAGGACCTACGGGAACCTGCAAAGCTCCTTCAGCCTCAGCTACTCGGGACCCCTCAAATACAACGTCATTTCAGCTACGCAAGATTCTTAACGCGTAAGTTACCAGTTCACGCAACTTCTCTCGAGAATGCAGCCTGACATCCTTCCTCCCAAACCACCGCCCAGCACGGAGCGTCCGGTCCGTGACCCACACAGGGAAACACCACCGGCCTACGGTAAGAGCCGCACCACCAATCCACTGCTGGCAAGCTCGGAGACGGGACACTCCACACGTCCGTGTGGCTTCGTGTCACAAGCCTCTGCTGGGGAGCACAACCAGAAGAACCGGAGCTAGCGGCAGGGAACACAGCAGGCCCTCGGCCCCGTCCGGGCCAGACGCCCCACGCAGGCTGACGGCCCCACAGCACAGCGCTAAGCCAGGCCTGGAGAGGCGGCCAGGCTTCCCCGATCCGGCCACAGGAGGTGCACATTGGTTTTTGTGACTTTTCTAGGATGTTTTTGGAACTCATTAACACCAGACTCATTCTGCTCTGGCCTTGATGGCCTACATTCTAGTTTCCACCATCGCTAGTGAGGGGAAGGCTTTTCCATAAGGTATTAATTCCCTGAACTACCTAGGTCCTCCAAGATTTCTGTTTGTGTTTGGCACGCAACACAGAGCCACATTTTCTTGAATGGCAGGTTTTTATTAGAAGTGAAGGGACCGGCGCGTGCTGTGTGTGAAGCTGAGGCTCTTGTCCGCTGCGGCCCACCATCCAAAGTGGACTGCCGCCCCCCCCAAGAAACACAACCCTCTTCCCGCCACAAAGGCGCCCTACGCGCACACACGACACTTTTCTACAGACACACCCCCACTTCCTCTCACCCACTCCAAAAAAAGTCGTGCACATAAAATGTTGGACACTTCCTGCCTCTTCTAACCTTTTCCCCAACTGCATTCAGAAGGCCCCATTTCACAGAAAAAATTCTGAAAGCTACTGAAATTTATTTTCAAGTATAAGGAGGAAGACAAACACCAAAGAAGTCAAGAGAGATTGACGAGTTTAAAGAACTCCGGGCTGTTGTGAGCTGGATGTTGGTAAAGTCACCCCCAAATCCACCACGAGAGCAGCCTGGATGTAGTGCTGTTTTGCCTAACTTTGTCTAATGCACACGAGCCGTGTGTGCGCGGTGCGTCCGTCGTGCCAGAGGCGGGCTCAGCCAAACGCACGCGGGCTCCCCGGGCGCTCGTGTGAACGGGCAGTGCTTCGCTGACAGAGCCGCGTGAACTCTCCTCCCCGCGCCTCCGAGCATCAGCTCCAGCTACTAAACACGAGCGCATCCCCACAGACGTCAGCGTGAAGCAGCACTGAACCGTCCCGTCATTCACACTCGAAGCATAAGCAAAGGCCAGGTCTTTAACCACTGCCCGCGCGGCCACCACTCTCCCACGTGGAGAGGAGGAGTGGACCCAGATCGGACTGTTTCTGTAGACAGGACGTTGCCCAGCGACAGAGTCTGGCACAGAGCGAGTGTTCAATACTCCCAAATCTGAATCCCTGGGATCCGAGTCCTACGCTGGGCACTGACTGGCCCGTATCGGGAAGCAGCCCGGTGCACCTGCGCCCACTGCTCGCACCACATGACCAGAAACAAACCCCAGGAGCGCCCCTTCCTTCCCTTGGAGTTTCCATGAACCCCCCGGGCCCCGACAGAAATGCGGAGGAGCCTTGTGGAGGAAGCACAGCCGTTCCGGGGGCCCCAGAAAGGCCACGGAAGGCACCAAGCAGGGGGACAGATGAGAACATGGCTCAAGACAGTGAACAAACCCACTCGATCCTGCAGGGGTGGCAAGAGCCGTGGAGAGGGCGTTCTAGAACGCCAGGGTCTGTGCACAGCTTCCCAAGGCACGGGATCCATCCCGGGCTTTCCCTCCCTGACAATCCCCGCGTGTAGAGACACCAACGCTCACCTCGTTCCCGAACTCCTCTCCTCCCCAGCGACACCCCAAGAGAGGTTACGAGCGGGTCCAGCTCCAGGGACGGGGCCCCGAGGGCCTACAGGCCGAAGGCTCGCTCCTCATGGGGCTTTGGAGGGCAAGGCGCCATCGGCTCTCTGGAGGGAATCTCCGCGTGACGGGAATCTTGCTACATGATGTTCAAGGTTAAAGTGACCCCTAACTTCTTGTTCTTGGCTGTGTCTCGATCTTTNGGCTGTGTCTTGATCTTTAACAACAACTCAGCATGAACGGTAGGGAAGGAGGTGCCTGTCCTTGGGTGCTGAAGAGGGGGGCCGTGGCCGTTGTGCTCCGAGGGGGCCTGGAGCTCAGCCCGGGCGGCGGCCAGCTACCCCAGAACAGGCTGCTTTGGACCAGTAGTTCCAGTCACATGAATACATGTTTAGGTCTTCGCTTTGTTTTCTTAACCTCCCAAGGAAGTGACACGAATGGAAGGAAAAGATATCTCAGAAATTGTATAAATGTAAGTTTTAAAAACCCAAACTTTTTAAATGCAGAAAAGAAAGGTTTAGGGCCTCCAGCAGGTCCGTAATCATTTCACCATGGATAAGGACAAAAATGCATCCGACTCTCACCATCAGCCGAGCGGTCCCAGAACAAAGCACACCGTCCGTACAGCACATGTAGTTTCTCAACGTGGATCTGTGCCACGTGGGTGAGCTGCTGTCTGCCTGAGGTCACGCCCCCAGTGTTGACAACCCACCCCCAGGCCACCCGCCTCGTCAGGGAGGGTCCCCGCTGGGGCCTGCGGCGCGTTGCGTGCGTCCCGCAGTCAACATCCCCATAAAAACACTCCGGTGCTCTTCAGGGCCGCGCGCCCCTGCCCTGGAATGGCCGAGGTGCCCCGCCACCACGGCTCCCTGCACGCCCGCCAGACGTGCGGGCAGAGCCCCTCCCCGGGCAGCCTGGGCCCTGCCCTGCAGGAGCTCGCAGCCAAGCCGCGCCGGGAGCAGAGCGGGGGCTGCAAGATGCCATGGCCCTCCGTGCAGGCAACCTCAACCCCCTCCTTCCCGGCAGAGAGCAGGATCATCACAGGACTTGGCAGGCCTACAGCCTCGGTTCTCAAATGCTGGTTACGTCCCTCTTGGAGGCCAGCCACCGCGCCGTGAGGCCCAGGGCCACGAGGGGAGCCTGTGCAGGGGAGGGCGGGAGGGCCGAAGGCCCCGGGTGGACAGCCACACGGAGCCCCCGGCCACGGGCCAGCCCGCTCGGACTCCAGACGGCGCCAGAGACGCCACTCAGTGCCGAACTCCCACCGCTACACCCAGTAAAACCAGATCATGAGCGTGATGACCACTGGCAGTCGTCAGCCCTACGTGCGGGGGCGCCGTGTGGCATGGCAAGAGGGAACTAAGCAAGAGCGATGGTCCAACTCCTCACACAGAGAAGTGTCCCCGCGCCCACGGCTCCACCGGTGTCCCCGTGCCCGGGCCTACAACTCTAGGGTTTTTGGGACCTACAACTTAGTGTCAAATAGTTCAGAATACAACACATGCACACATGCTGTTACTCAAACTTGTGGGTTTCTGCTCATTTGTACTTTCATACAACTGAATCACGACTCACTAGGGGCTGGTTCTAACTCGGGCAGACTGGGAGCCGGACTCCCCAGGACCGCCAACACCGATTCACGTCCGCAGTTTGGGGCACACAGTCCCTTCCTGTGCAGACGTCACTCGCACTGACATGACCGGTTCCACTGGTCACTCACAATGCTCAGGCGATCGCCAGGGGGTGGATGTCTCACGAGCAGCACCTACATTAACCACCTATACGTAATTGCCTTGGTCTCCGCTGATCTTACTTAAATACGTGCACAAAGCCACCACACAAGACCTGCCTTCGGGTTGCCCTGACCAGACCACGTGGCTGCAAGGACCCCGTTCTCTCCTCCGCGGTGCTCTCGGGCGGAGCAGCCTTACAGTATGCTCTAATTAAAACAATACAGTTCCCAGGGCTTATGCAATCTAAACCCCCCAGAAAACAAGTATCTTTAGAGAAGGGAGAAGAAACAAATAAAACATTTTTGTTTTAGCAACGTAATGAGTTGCAGGGGACGTCTGGTCTTGATGTAAAGTCTCGTGGCCGGGAGCGCCGTGTCTCAGCACGTGACCTCAGAGCACTCTTGCTTGCACGGTGGTGCCAAAGCCGGGCTCGTCTCCCCACGGACCCCACGCAGCCCCCGCCGCAGAGCAGGCATGCCGTGTGGGTTCACACCACCGGATGCCCCGCCTGTCGCAAGGATGCGAACTCGGACACTTTACACTGTGGAGGCCAATTCGACAGACTATGTTCAGAATAAACGTCCTTCCTTTCTGGCCACTTCTTCCCACCACTACTCACACTGAACCTCTCTGGGTGAAGTCTGTACCTCCAGACTGAATTCTATGACAGCCCCGCCGTCTCGTAAACCGAGGCTAATTATGTAGTCATTCTTCCAACTGATTAGATAAATCTGAAAAATTAGTATGAGTTGGCAAGCCTTCAATCACATAAAATTAATCAGAGCCAAAGCACGTACCATCCCTCTTGCTATCTAAACCCTGAGTGTCCACATATTCCCTACAAGAACTTGGCAACCTTTTAATCCAAAATTAACCACTCAAACTGAAAAACCGTTGCAACAAATTCACAGTCAACTGTGGTGCTACACGTGATTTCTGAGAGGCTGGAGCCATGATTCATCTGAGCTCGCCACAGCTGTCACCCATCAGCTGTCCCCGCCGTCCGAAGGGTCACCCCCTCAAGTCCAGTGTTTGCTCCTGCCAGCACCTGGGACACTGCTGCCTGGGGTCAAATCTAGACAGCAGCTCTGAAATCCGGGCAAGACACTCCAAAGTCCCAGCCACGTGAAGACCAAGCATGACCGACACCCGACTCGTCCGCGTATGACTGTGACCACCGGCCAGCGGTCAGCGCACCCAGCGCTCCATCACCAGGACACCGGGGCCTGAACAAAGCACAAGCCCTCCGTGGACGTAACACTGACCTGAGGGCGTGTCCTCTGGAAGCTCAACGTCTGGAAGGGGCTGGAAGGCACCACCACTGTCCGCACTTGGGGTGACGGCCCAGAGAGCCGCACACGTGTGCTCGGACGTCTCACGAGGGCCAGACTCGACTCACGCCATGGGGTCCTTATCTCTGGGCTCTAACCGGGGTTCCGAGAGCAGACGGGCGCACCAGGGTCCCCTTGACTGGACTCCACGACGCACAAAGCCAGGTCTACCTGTCCACAGGTGAGAGGCAGGAGCAGCGCGCGACAGGGCAGCCGCACCCCTGCTCTGAGAGGAACGCGGCCTCTCTCTCCCCTTCCCACCGGAGAAAGCGCTCTGGCCACTGCAGGTAAGATCCCCCGGGGAGGCTAGGTCCTTGGTGTCGAGGCTGAGGACTGACCTGTGGTACTTTGTGGGGACTGTGTGTGGAAGGCCCCCCTTCTGAGGCTCACACTCGAATCTTAGAAGTGGAAAAGGCTGCACAGAGATCCTGTTGTTCCAAAGATGCTGTCTTTCCAAGGCAGAGTGTGAAGTCCACATCCTCAAAGCACCTTGGCGCGCCCACCTCCAAGTCAGGAGAGCAGACAGCGCTCGGCCCGCGCCACAGGCCCTCCGGCGGCCCGCACCCCTGCTCACGGGAGGGGCGCGGCTGCCGGAAGCGGACGTCAGAACAGCATCTTCTCTCCTGAGTCAGAGCCCGTGCTCATCCCTGCACCGCGCAGAAGAGCCGGCCTCAGGAGCCCCAGGACCGCCAGGCCGCCCCCGCGCAGAAGGGAGAGAGGCTTCTGGACAGGGAAACGCAGACAGCTCCGTGCCAGCAGAGTCCAGAACGTCAGGGCTGTGCCAGGAACAGTTTCAGCGAAAGGACAGACACGGCATCACAGAAACACAGGCACAGCTACTGGAATTCAGAACTTACTCCCCAAAGTCTTCAACGGCATCGTTCTTAATTAATGCATCTTAATCAACGCACACAACTGGGTCAAATTCTAATCCTCTATTATTCGTCTCAAATGTTTCTAAAAACATCTTGCGGAGCCTGAAACGTCTACACAACTTTCCAAGCCTGGCCAAGCTCTGAGTTCCATCCCAGCCGGACCACCCCGTGGCTGCGGCGACCGGCGTCCGTGCTCGAGCTGTGGCGTCCACACCCGCCCCGTTCGGCTTTCCAGGGGCGGGGACAGAAGCAAGACTCGCTGAAATGCAGGAAGTAGCGGCCTTGACCGAGATGTTCGCTCTACAAGGGAAAACTGGGAAGAGCCGGCCCCGGGCACCCCAGCTCCTGCGTGACGTCACAGGCCGGGAGCGGCCAGCCCTCGGCAGCACTGGGGGTCCCACCTGGGACTGGCCAGGACACACGCACAGCGCCGCGGGCCTTCCAGCACCTGTGCGAGCCGCTCCCGAGATGACCGAGATGCCTGCCACGTCGTTAACAGGACACGTCAAGTCATTTTTTTAAAAGCTAAATTTCTAAACTACGTTGCTTTACACTGACTAGGCTCAGAGGACCTCTCTTTAAAAGGTTCATTCTTGGTGTTAATTTTAACAAGAAACGGAATATATCCTAGTTAATAAATGCTTTAAGGGGCACCTGGGTCAGAGAACTGAGCCCCGCACTGGGCTCCCTGCTCGGCGGGAAGCCTGCTTCTCCGTCTCCACTACCCTGCTTGTGTTCCTTCTCTTGCTGTGTCTCTCTGTGTCAAATCAATAAGTAAAATCTTTAGAAAAAAACAAATTAACAAATTTTTAAAAATTACTTAATGACAACATCTCAGAGCTACAGGCGCCTAAGAAAAAAAGATTTCCATGGTCACCTGTTCTAGGACTTTCAAACCGTGGGCCACGAAGTCGATTTAATGTGTCACAACCAGTACTCAAGAGATTTTTTTAAAAAAGAAGAAAAAGGAAAAGAGAACAGAGTGAAAAGTATCAGTGCAGCTAGCGTGCGGGGAGGTGCAACACCCTCTGTGAGCCTGTTCCGGCTGTGCGCGTGCACGTGAGCAAGAGAGGCTGCTAGAGTTCTAAGAGACAGCGGTCCTCATGCTGCAGCCCCTGACGCAGCCCACGATACGCCAGGCAGTGTAACTGGGCCTTTAGGGGGACCGGCGGCCACAGTGAGCAAGGACGAGCCCGAGAAGCAAGGTGACTTGGAACCGAGACGCAGGTGGTAGGCAGAGCGACTGCAGCAAGGGGGCTCCCCACGGAGGCTCCCCGGTCTGCCCACCCTCCCCCAGGTAACCCCCCAGCCTGCATAAGCGCCGCATGACTCCATGTAAAAGTTCATGACCTCATCGTTCCTCATTTAAAATGCATCTCAAAACCCTTTCAGCCATCTCACTGCAACTGGCAATCCCTATGGCTCTTAACATTTGAAAACTTCTTATTTTCATTTTTTCAGCATCTTCTGAAAATCCACACTGAATTTAAAAATTCTATTCTACTGGGGCACCTGGGGGGCTCCGTTGGGGAGCCATCTGACTCTTGATTTCGGCTCAGGTCATGTTCTCAGGGTTGTGAGAGCGAGCCCCGGGTCAGGCTCCGTGCTGGGCGTGGAGCCTGCTAGACATTCTCTCTCTGTTTCCACCTGCCCCGCCCCCTGCCGCCACCCATGCGCCCTCACTCTAAAAAATAAAAAAGATTCTATTATACCGACCACTAACTCAGAAAGCTGAACCCTCTTAAACAAACAATCACTTCCCATACTGAGCATCCTTGATACACAACGTGTCTGCACACTCAACTTGCGTTCTGTGCATTGCTGTCAGGCACGACTAGCTTCAGGGCTGTCCTGAGAACCCCAGATTTCTCTGTTCCCGATCTCACTGACTATACAAAGTCCCTGTGCCCAAACAGACCCCACAGCTCCGTAAGTCACCACGTGGGCAATTACTGCTAAACCGTTCCGAGTTGCCGTGTTCTTTATAAGCCTATGTGCTGTTCTTCACACGGCAGTAAACAATCGGTCCTGAGATGCTCACTGGGTAAGAAAGAAGATGGGAGCACGAGACGTAGAAGAACTCACCTGCGCCCCGGGGCCTGGGCTCAGACTGCGGACAGAAGAAATCAGTACGGCATGAACGGGCTCAGTCAAGTGCCTCTGAACGAGAACCACGGGAACAGGGCCGCAGACCCTCGGGCCCACGCATCTCACTCCCAGGAGCTGCCCCTGCCCAGAGCCCAGGACCAGAATTCCTGACTGCTTTTGCACTTCAACCCTAACAAATCTGACCATCCAGCTTCCTCCCCCAAAAACAGACCAGGAAGGATGAGGAAGTGGTCACTGCGAGAAGATGCAGTCGGCCAGAAACAGGGAAGAAAAGAGGAAACGTGTGACAGGGCCACTGACCGGTGCCGTGACCGTCCCTTGAAAGGAGGAGTCCAACTAAACCTCCGGCTCTCTGCCGCTGTGCACATCGGCCGTCACTCCTCACCCTTTCTCCCCACATCTGGGGCGCGTGGGACACTGCTGCGTCTCTAACGCCCCAGTCCCACGCTCACGTGCTCCCGCGACAGACCTGCCACAGGCCGGGGCCACGGCCCAGGGAGGGGAAGCACGTGGGGGCTCCCTAGACGCAGCGCGGAACTGCGTCCGCGTGGGGACCACACCCAACAGCACCAGAGGCAGCAGCTCTCCCTCCCCCGAAAACAAAGGCTGCCCAGAGGGAACGCGCGCGCGGCCCCTGCCCCCTTCCCGCCCCGGCACTAACGCGCGGCGCCTTCACAGACACTAGGCGCTGGCGGAGAAAGCCGCCCCACGAGCAGTAACAGCAGGACAAGAGTGAACCCGGGACCCGCGGGGCCAGGGCCCAAGAGAAGCAGGAGGGTCCGCAGCGGCTCCCAGGGTCAGGAAGCAAGTGGGAGAAGAGGCCAAGGGCCACGTGCGGTCGCCGGCCCCGCGTGATGCTGAGCTGCTCTGGAAGGATGCAGGGGGCTGCCCCACATCACGCTAGTGAGGCTTAAGCCTATCAAGGAAGATTGAGCATGAAGCGGACAGTGGGTCTTCGAACTCCGGAAGACCAACAGCACATGAACTTCTCAGGCTTCTGCAGCTCAGAAGGACATTGTCTCCCCATCAGGCACGTCTGCTCCCTGAAACCAGAACAAGCTCGTGGGGTGGTCTTCAGGAAACCACACACCCACACTGACACCAGGACTGACAACGGCCCCACCGCGTGGGAACTGGGGAGCAGCTGTAGACTGTGGGGCCCCGTGCGAGGGAAGGGGAAAGAGCCGCAGCACCCGGCACCGTCCTCCTGCGGCTGTGCGAGGCCAGGGGACGGAGGCTGGGGCGCGGGGGTGGGGG